>WOXC01009452.1:0-480268 GCA_011680675.1 Gymnobelideus leadbeateri | reverse complement strand
TTCCTTCCTTCCTTCCTTTCTTTCTTTCTTTCTTTCTTTCTTTCTTTCTTTCTTTCTTTCTTTCTTTCTTTCTTTCTTTCTTTCTTTCTTTCTTTCCCTTCTTCCTTCTTTTCTTCCTTCTTTCCTTCCTTTCCAATTATTGTTTGGAACTCCAAGTGTGGAAACTCCTTCCACTGATGGAGGTCAGGTATTAGTCTGTGAATTATAGTCTTAGAAAATTTTCAGGGACAATAAGAGGCTAAGTGATGTGGCTCTTGTCACATGGCTAGTATGTGTCAGAGACAAGACTTGAACCCAGGTCTTCCTGGCTGTGTCAGTCCTTTGACATATATACCATGCTGACTACTTATATTTCATACTACAAAGAGTCTTATTGACATCTGATTCCAAGTAATATTATCTACCATTAATTCTGAATTTTTTGGGGGGAATGAAAGGAGGGAAGTTAGTGGCTTATGGCAACATGGAAGATGGACCATTCAAAGAGTCACTGGCAAATTTAGAGTGGCCTGAAGTAGTTACAGAAAATCTGTGCTAGATTTCTAGATGTGTTAGAGGAAGGGAAATGAAATGTATTTTTTCTCCACTCATCCCTGGCCTTTGGAAAAGGAAAGTAATTTACCAAAGTTTGTACCTTATAGCAAAGATGGACACCCACATTATTCTCACTCATTTGTTTCTCTCAGCTATGGAGTTTATTTTTAACGGAGAGAGAAGACCATTTCTCTATATTTGTCAGTATTTAGCTTGCCACCATGGCTTATTATCATTGCCATCTATAGCTGAGAAGTGTGAGAGCTTTGGAAATAAGCATATAAAAGTAATTAGGAAAGAGGAGGTGGAACTGAGAGCTGAACTGGAAACATTTACAATCAACAGTACAAAAATCACTTCATTCACCTCTCCATTCTCACTCCCATGTTAAAACAACAACAACAACAACAACAAAAAACTTCATGCTTCCATTAGCAGCATCATGGAGGTGTGATGGATTGTCTCATGTCATCTCATCACCTCAAAGGCCCTGAAGAGCCAATCTAATGACTTACTCTCAGAGCAGGAGTCAACAATTGCCAACCAGGATAAAGCAAGTGGGGGTAAAAATTACACTTTAGGAAATATTGAATAGTTTGACAGCATGTTTTCAACTTCTATCTTATGTATTGCTTAGGTAGTAAATCTGACAATTTCATACTTAACAGGATCAATTTCCTCCCCTTCCCCAAACTTATTTGTTGTTAAAAAATGGTCCAGGGGCGGCTAGGTGGCGCAGTGAGTAGAGCATCGGCCCTGGAGTCAGAAGGACCTGAGTTCGGATCGGGCCTCAGACACTTAATGCACACACAAACAAAAACCTAGCCGTGTGACCTTGGGCAAGTTACTTAATCCCAACTGCCCTCCAAAATGCAAAAAAAAAAGGTCCAAAAAATCCATGCAGAAACATGGATGTATTATGGGGAGTTGGATCAAGGGAAAGGAAAGGACTTTCTGAAATTCCTCATGAAATGGTCTGAGCAGGATTAAGCTCTTGATGATGAGAATTATTTACTACTCCTGTTGGCCCATTATTTACTGTGATTAGCCTAAAATAACATTGTGTTTATAAGGTAGACTTCTCTCTTCCTTGCCCTATAAGGTGGTCTTCTCCAGTTTGAGGTATTCCCATTTTAGAAGGGTTCCTCTATGAAAATGGTCCTATCTTGTCTTAACCTTTAGGGAACTAGTAGACATTTAACAGCTTGAAGGGGGGCATCTTGAGTCATCCTAATCTATTTCTTACCACTGAACCCAGATGGTTTCAGAGGAGAAAGTAAGGTGGTGACCTTGCACAGTCCTCCCTCATTCAAATCCAATTCACTTATAAGTCATGGCATCGTCTTGCTGATGTCACGGTCCTCTTAGAGAATGAGGGACAAACAACAACAATCTTTTCTGGAGATGTGAGTCATGAAAGAACTGACTGGGTAGGTGAGGTCAAAGCATAGTTATATGTTTTGGGAGCAAAGATTAAATAGAGAGATCTTTGGACAACTAGACAATTGATTCAGAAGCCAAGCAGAAACTTGGGCCTGTGCTTGGGAGTCTAGAGGGTCAGTTGCCAACGGGTTGATATTTTGGCAAAGTCAGGAGGAAGAGTAGGGGGCTTTCAGGAGAAGAATAATCTGGAAGAATTTATTCAGTATTCAATAAAATTCTTTAATTGGCTTCTGTGTATAGAGAAACTTCCAGCTGTTAGGGGGAAAGAAACAAATTTTATATGTGTCTTAGTCTCTGGCCTCTCAGTGATTATAGTCTTCTTGGGGTGATAAGGCACCAGCTTAGCTTGTAATTGTAATATACAATATTACATCGTAAGTATATGATAGGGTTACTAAACAAGGTTTTATGTGAGATTCAAGGGGGAAGGTCATCGCCCAAACTGGAGAGAGAGAGTGTGTGTGTATGTGTGTATTTGTGTATCTATTTGTGGATCAGAGAAGCTTTCGTGGAATGGGTGGATTTTGAATGGTTGCATAAGGATTCAAAAAGTGAAAAAGAGGAGGGAAAATCCTTTTGTAGCTGAGGCCTGTTAGAGAAGGGAACAAACATTTATTAAGTACTGATTATGTGCCAGGTGCTGTGCTAAGCATTTGACAAAGATGTCTCACTTAATCCTCACAACAACCCTAGGGGGGCACTCTTACTATTTCCATTCACAGTCGCAGAATCCGAGGTAGACAGGGTCTCAGAGCTACTAAGTGTTTAGGGCCAACTAAACTCAGCTCTTCTTGACTCTTAGTAGGTTCAGCCCTCATCCAGGTTCAGCCTTGTGTAGGTGCTAGCTATGACTCTTCCCAGCTGCTTGAGAGCAGCACAGTTGTGGGCTCTGATAGGCCCCTGATTCAGTGATCTCCTCCTCCCCAGAATTTTTGAAGCACTCATAAGTGACACCCATTTAGAATTTAGCCTATCTCATTTTATTATTATTTTTTTAATGTCTGTTATGTCCTGTTTGCCTAACTAAACTATACATCCCTGGAGGCAGTGTGGTGTAGTGAATAGAGTGTTGGCCTTGAGCCAGAAAGACCAGAGTTTGAATCTCACCTTACACACTTATTAGCTTTGTGATTCTGGGTCAGTCACTTAACTTTTTTTGGCCTCAGTTTCATCTTCTCTAAAATGAGCTCAGCAGGGTGGTGCAGTGAATAGAGCACTGGGCCTGAAGTCAGGAAGAGGAGTTCAAATCTGATCTCAGATACTTACTAGCTGTGTAACTCTGGGCAAGTCACTTCACCCAATTTGGCTCAGTTTCCTCATCTGTAAAATAAGCTGGAGAAAGAAATGGCAAAGTACTCCAGTATCTTTGCCAAGAAAACCTCAAATGGGGTCACGAAGAATTGTATATGACAGAAATGATCAAACAACAAAAAAACGAGGGGCTTGAACTTAGAGACTTAATTCCTTTCCTAAGGTCCCTTCCAACTCTAAATTTATGATTTTGCGACTATGTCTTACACCTATGGCCAGCTGGATATGACTTCCTTCCTGAATTATTCCTAAGTTCATAGTATGTTAGGTTAACTGCCTATCCAGAACTATGACTTCTAGTTCCTACTTATATATCTCCTTATATTGGACCAGGGCAGATGACATATCAATTCAAAGCATGACATTTAATTGAAACAGAATACAAAAATAAATAATCAGAAATCTCCCCAATACTAAGGGTCAAATCTCCCACAAATTCACATGCTGTTGGTGGAAGAGGGAACTCTTCCTGGACAAGTGAGGTGATCAGGATTTTGTCCTGGGAATCTGTTGTACCTCGGTACCACCAGAGCTGCCCCTGAAGTTGTTAACTTGTTGCTGTTCTACAGAGCTACTGCACCTGCTGGAGCTGTCCACAGCTACTGGAGATTCATTTGTGAGAATGTCCATGCCTAGGGGCTGTATTAGCTCTTTTATTAGTCAGACCCACAGCTGCACTTCGATGAGAGGAGACCAGTATTTCAGTCACTCCTTTGCTACTTACTAGCTGTGTGATGTTGAGCAAATAATTTAACATCTCCAGGTCTCCATTCCCTGTCTGTAAAATGGCCATAATAAAATGGCACAGTAGCTAGCATACTGGTCCTGGAGGCATTAGGACTCATCTTTATGTACTCAAATCTGGCCTCAGATACTTGCTAGCTGTGTGACCCTGGGCAAATCACTTAATTCTGTTGGCCTCAGTCTCCTCATCTGTAAAATGAACTGGAATAGGAAATGACAAGCCATTCCTCTCTCTGCCAAGAAAACCCCAAATGGGGCCACAAAGAATCAGACATAACTGAAAACCACTGAGCAACAATAAATGCCAGGATCTGGACCAGATGATCTTTTGAAGTTCCTTTTTAGTGCTAAAACATTCGATCCTCTAATCTTGGTCACTCCTAGATGTTTCCAAACTCAGGTAATTCTTGGGTAATCCTATTTGTATTCCACAGGTGTCATCCATTCCTTGCCAGTTATTCTGGAATTAGCTTTCCTATAGCCTATAGTTTCTTTATAAACCTCCTTCCCACCTGTGATATATCTTGCCTGATATAAATATGTGTTAAAGATAAACCTTAGGAAATGGAACCAGACTAGAAGGCAAAAAGAAAAAGAATAGGAGCTTCTTTAGGGAAAGGATGATATTTTAATTATTTATTTTGTCTGTGACGCCAGAATTTAGCATAGTAACTAGCACACAATAATCTCTTAATAAATTCCTGTTCAACAATTGAATGAAATGGACTGAGGATGGGTTGCTTCCTGATTGTGGACTAAAGATATCAGAGCTACTAATTCTGAAAATGCAAAAACTGAGAGAGGGGATGAATGTGAAGCCAATTAAGTCATGAGGGGTGTGGATAGGGTGAATGTAGACTTATTTGACCACTAAATACAATAATGCTAGAACCTTCAGGAGTCCATCTTGGAGCTTGAGAGAGATAATATTGGGATCAATCTCCTCCATTCACTCCCCATATGTCCAGGAATAAACTCATGCAACTCATAACTTGATTAGTGGTATAAGCTGAGAATAGTAATAGGTTCAATAATGTTTAGATAAATTCATAATGGTATAAGAAGTTATTGAGGGGAGCTAGGATGTTTAGTGACATAAATACCTTTGAAGCTGACATTAAGAAAGTCAACCATGATTTTCCACAATATATCCCTCGATGAGAAATAGAATACTAGGTCTCACTGAACATAACATTTCTTGGGTAATTCCAATGATATGATGATGGATATATTTCATGGGGGGGGGTTTCCTAGTATTAAGAGGGGCTTATCATTAGGTTGACTGCACAATGATGAGTTTTGTGGTTACAATCACTCTTGGACACCATCCTTTTGGTTGGAGGGCTTGTTCATACCAATCAAATTATAAAATACGTTGATTATGGAAATATTAGGGGCTGTGAGGAGGATTAGAAGGTTGGACTTAGAGACAGAAAAAGCTGAGTGCAGATTTGGCTCAGACACTAACTTTGTGGACTTAGACAAGTCATTTGTGAAATAAGGGAGTTGGTCTTGATGGATAGAAAGTCCCTTCTAACTCTGAATCTATGAATCTATGATTATACGCATTCTTTTCAATTTAAACCCCATAATAAACTATTGAGGCAGATGGTGGAGTCTTGTGGAAATAGAAACACAGAATATTAGAACTGTGACATTAGAAACCATTGAGTCCAATCTCTTCATTTTATCAACAAAGAAACTGAGATCCAGAAAAAAATAAATGATTTGGGGAAGGTGACATAACTAATAAGTTGAAGAACAACTGTTTCTTATTCCAGGGTTCCCTCCATTGTACTACACTGTCTCTCTTAAAATAAGAAAGATACCTGCCAAGTATAGGCATATTTGACTTAAGAGACAAGTTGACAGAGCAGCTTATCTACTGAGATTCTTTTCCAGACTAATGCTTCTATATTCTATCATAGATGAAAATTAGATCAGTCTGATGTGATTTGCTCTTCAAAAAGCATATTAACTTTTACCCAGAACCCTGTGGTTTTATAAGGAGTTGCAAATTGGTGGGTCATTTGTTTATTTCTGGCAACACAATGTGAATAGTTTCAATTACGACTCAAAACAATGAAGACCATTATTGAGGTTTTATATGAGTGCTTATGTTTCTAGACATACTTTACAATTATCCATTTCCATGGTAACTCAAGCAGACAATTCAATAAAGGTGGACCTTTCTTTGAGAAAACTGGATATGAGGAAATCTGAATTTAAGGGATGCATGTGTGTGTATACATATGCATACACACATATATGTATTCAAGCCTAGTTACATATGTAGCATCTCCCCAAAAGTCAGAGTACAGTTCCAGGTCTTTAAAGCTATTAAACTTTGCATTACCAAAAATAAAGAAAAAAGAAATCATTTTACAAAGCAACTAATAGCAAGACAAGCTCCTGTAATATAATTTGTATAAATGCATGTTCTCTTTATAGATCAAAAGCAACTCTCACAAAGATTCTTAGACCCCACAAAATAGTGTGTATTCCTAGAGGTCAGCTGGTCCAATTATGAATTCCCCTGGTAGTTGCTCAATAAATATTTATTGGTAGTCGAACTAAATGAAACAGAAAAAATTAAAATCCAAGCATTTAGAAGCCACTGTTGTTTGGCTACAAATGAGAAATTTAAAGAAGGCACCTTTGGTGAGATAGTGTCATTCAGTGGGAAATAGGGATTAGACTTATAAAAATTTGATTCATACCTAATTGCTTGAAATATACTTTGTATGTAAAGTAAGGCACACCAATATCCTTTATCTACTATGGAACTGAAGCTTTCAGAGCCTGAATGATGCTTAGAGTCACACAAATAGACTGAGAAAAAGGGGTGATTAGAACTCAGAGTGCCTAGGTTTCTACTACAAGAACCTAATCTTGGGGGGAAAAGCTTTATTAATGCTTCTCTGTTTTTTATATCACAATTATTTTTGGATTCCTACTTTCTTCTACACCCCCACATCTTCTTTTGTTACAATGAAAAGCAAATACCAGCAAAAACCAGCTAACATAATAATTGCATTTGATGGTGTATGCAGCATTCTATATCTGTAACCCCTCCTTTTCTGAAGAAATGGAAGATGCAAATTTCATCCTCTGTTTTACTGAAAAACAATTGACCTGTCATTATAATTAGTCAAGTCAACATGCATTTGTTAAGTGCTAACTATTTTTTAGCCACTGTATTAGGCATTATAGATGCAAAAAAGGCAAAAAGTCTCTCCCTTCAAGAATGTGCATTCTAAGGGGAGAGACAATACATAAATTATTATACATAATTTATACATGATATAATATATACTATTATATATAAAATAATAATGATATATAATTAAGCATAAATTATATACAGATTAGTTAAAGTTAATCTGAAAATGAAAAACATTAATAATTATGAAGATAGGAGAAGCTTTTTGCAGAGGTGTGATTTGATCTGTCTTGAAGAAATAAGGGAGATTGGGAAGCAGGAGTGAGGGTACAGAATATTACTGGAAGCAACCAGGTTATGAAAAATTTGAAATGCCAATCAGAGGACTGGAGCTCACTGAACAGGAGGACATGGTCAGACCTACACTTTAGAAAAATAACTTTGGTAGCCAAGTGAAGGATGGATCAGAGTGCAGAGAAAGTTGAGCAGGGGGCAAGTTAGAATGCTATTGAAGTAATTCAGACAAGAGGTTATGGAGGTCTGAAGTGACTTATGGCTGTATAGGTAGATAGTTGGTTGACTGTAGAGGAGAGATACTGTGAAGGTAGAAACTGACTTGGTGATGATTGGATATGTGTGGTAAGACTGAGCAATCAAGGATGACACCAACATTGTGGACCTGGGTGACTTAGATGGATAGTGGTGCCTTGAACCTCTGTGGTGGTGAAAGTAAGAGGGCAGTTCTGAAGCAATGGGGATTTGGGGGGGTATATAGTGAATTCTGTTTGACAGGTTGAGTTTGAGATGTCTATGGAATATCAAGTTGGAGACATCCAAGAGGTAGTTGGAAATGCATGACTATTGCTCAACAGAGAGATAAAATTGGATTTAGAGACCTTGGAGTCATATGTATAGAAATAATAAACCTACTGGACCTGATGAAGTCACTAAGTAAGTGTGTATAGAGTGAAGAGAGAAGGGAACCCAGGGAAATGCCTTAGGGGAGCCCCAATCATTGGTGGGCACAATACTGATGAGGAACCAGTAAAGCAGATTGAGAAAGAGTGATCAGAGAGACAATAGGAGAACCAGGAGAGAGGAGTGCCAGGAAAAAGTATACTAGAGAAGGTGATCAACAATGTCAAATGATACAGAGACAAAGGAGGAAAATGATTGAGAAAAGCCCATTGGATTTATCAATTGAGGGATCATCCTTTGGACTGGGCAGTTTCAGTTAAGTGATGAAGTTGGAAGCTAGATTGCATAGGGTTTGATTTCCTGTGAGTATTTCTTCATTTATATTATTGTAGTCATTGGGTATAGAATTCTTTTGGTCTTTTCTACTTAATTCTTGATCAGTACACACACAATTCTCATGTTTCTCTTAATTAGTTTTGCTTGTCATTTGTCGGGAGGGTCACAATATTACTTTATATTCTCATCATATTTGTTATTCATATATTAATCATGTTCATATTCTATTCATAACATCTTCAGTTCAGACATTCCTCACTCAATGTGCACTCACTTCATTTTTAGGTTTTTGTTTCCACACACAATCCTGCTATAATATTTGCTCCTTGTGGGAATATGCCAGCAGTGGGATGCCTGGGCCCTTGGAACAGTTTAGTGACTTTTAATCCAATCTTTTTTTTTTTTTTTTGAGGAGAAACCATTTCCCCTAAATTTTTGGGATCACCACAGATGAGCTGTATGTAAATTGTAGAGCCTCTAAGTGGAATTCTAAGTGGAACTGCATGTTCCTTCTTGGTGGGAATCCGGAAAAACCCTTCAGGATATGACAGAGAGAAGCTGAGTCTGTTGAAAGCCATCTTAGAGATTTACTGTGAGAACCCAGTTCATTCGCTGGGGATTCTTGAGGGCCACTCTTTTTCTTTTACATAGATTTCTTCTCTTTCTACTTTTCTCCCACTTCCCGGAGACAGCATGCCATAGACAGCCTGATTGCTTGAGATCTCGATATAGCTGGTGTCTTACTGGCAGATTATGAAATAGCCTCTGAATATGCAAAGCACAAACAGTGCTTATCAAACACAAAATCTGAGAAGTGTGTGAACTGGAAATAGCAGCTGGAAAGCTCCGAGGTCCTGAGACTGCTGGATGGATGACTTTGTAATCAACCTCAAAGAAGAGCCATTGCAGTAGTGATAATTATGCACCCAGGGATGGGAAATATCACATGCCTGCTTGGAAAGTAAGTCTACCTAAGGGAAGTAAGTTGCTGGATTTGAATTTCCTCTTTTCTGTATAAGTCTGAATATCACTTTTGACATAAATTCTGTTAGTTTTTGGCCTTTTTCAATTGGGTTAAACTCGATTCAACAAACATTTATTAAGAATCTACTTGGTTCAAGGCTCTCTTCTAGGCACTAGGGTTTAGAAACAAAAATGAAATAATCCCTGACCTCAAGAAGCTTAGAGTCTATTGATTATATAAATAGAAAAACTCATTTATTAAGCACTTATTATGAAGATATTTCCTATTCTTAAGGCATTGACATTCTAATACCAAGAAACAACACATATTAGAGGTTTCAATGGCAGGTAAGATGGAAAGTTCCAGTATACTTTAGGGTGGTGGTGGTGGCAGTGGTTGTTGTTTTTTGTGCTTGAAGAAGACCAATATGACATCACTATGTTGGGATCAAGGTACGGTGTGTCTGACCTTGGCTGATTAGGTCAATGGGAGCTCAGAAGGCTCTACCACAGGTTGGGCACAAATAGTCTTTAGGAATATTTAGAGTGGTGCTATCTCTAAATTTGCACACCTCATGTTTCTTTTGAGCTACTGAAATTCTGCTTTGTACATACACAGCAGAACCTTTTTTGATGTAGGCATGCCATGCTGAGTGGTCCTGTGCCAGTGTCTCCTATGTCTCTGAAGTTCTTCAGAGAGACTTTGAGAGTGAGAGCTTTCCTTGTGTGAGTTCTGCATAAAATAGTCTTTTATGCAAATGTATGTTTAGCATGGGAACAATGTGACCAGCCCATTGGATCTGTGCTCTCTGCATAGAATCTGAATGCTTAGCAGTTCAGTTAGAGAAAGGACCTTAGTGTCTAGTACTTAATTTTGCCACATGATCATCAGACAATTCAAATGGAAGCAACATGGTAGGATATAGCAGCAAAGTGGATGATAATCTTTAATGTCAGTTCAGTAGATAAAACCATGTTTATTTCTAATGTTGAATCATTTGTGCTGAGGACTTTGGTTTTGAGAATTTCCTTTTCTAGGTCTCCCATAGCTATGGCTTCTGAGGAGGTGGTAGCTGTATCACATGCAGAATCAGTTGCCTGGTTGCATAGCCACAGAGGTTGCTTCCCTCCTTGATGACTGTCTGGAGTGGGATGCTATTCTTTTGGATTCTTGGGCTCACCTCATACTCATTGGCAGTTGGGCTCTGATTTTAATGGGTTTGAGGCCAAAAGATGGGCTCTCATATGGACCATTTAGCTTAATTTGCAAAATCAAACAATCAATCAACTAACAAGCTTTTATGAAATAACTATTGTATGCCATTTACCTAGCTAGGTGCCAGGGAAGCAGAGAAATGAAACATTGTCTCCCCTGAAGGAGTTTACATTGTACTAGGGTATATATAAACACAAGTGCAAAATATAAAGGATAAGGACTAAATCATTGGGAACTCCCAAGTGAGGAAACTCCCTTTACTAGTACAGATTGTCACCTTCTCTGCAACTTAGCATTGAATTTGTTTTGTTCTACTGCACATTATTCTTTTCTTTTTCCTATGAAGTATGGAGTAAAAGAGTGTAATGGTAATGGTAATTCAAAGATCTTCCCTGACCCTTAATGAGCCTAAGGGAATTTGAAGATGTTCCCTGATTTGAAGATCTTCCCTGCCCCATAATAGGCTGAATGGAATCAAATGGAGCCTGTGGTCTAAGGAGTTTGCTGAAGGGTGGAGCAGAGCCCTCAGAAAGCTGGGAGTCAAAGCAGTTAGAGAAAGAGGGAGGAGAGGATGCTCAGACAAGGAGGCAGCAAAGCTTGGGAGTAAATGTTTGTGGGAAGGCTAAAGGATGATGTAGCTCTCTACTGTGTTGTGGCTTATTAACTTCTTTGCTACTATGATGGAGTTGACTTTCTGGTGTTGGGATTTGGTTTTCTGGTATCTGAATAAATGTTTTCCTTCTGTCTTTTATATGGAGAGTCTGCTATATTTTGCAGTTGAGCACTGTGTTAGCATATTTACAGTCTTGTCTGGAGCTGTGAATATTGCATTGACGCTATAAAGGGAGAGAAAATAAATTTATTTTAAGTTAAAAAAAATGGAGGATGGATAGGGTGCTACAGGTGTGGAATGTTGCATGCATTTTCAAATGAGGTAACTATTATTAGTTGTATTTAATTGGTTTACTATGTTACAATTGTCCTGTTATGAAGTCAGAATAACCTGAATTTATAATATAAAACCCAAACACATTAATGCAACTTTAAAACAGAGCTAGCTGACCAGTGCTTTAGTCATTCTCTTTAGTTGCTATGTTGGTAGATATTTGCTCTTGATTTTACTTTTTTGCTCAGTGTACTTCCAAAGTGTTGGAGAGAAATATTTGTACTTTTTTTTTTTTAAGCAATTGGGGTTAAGTAACTTGCTCAAGGTTACACGGCTATTCATTATTTATATGTGGGTGCTCATTTTCTGAGGCTGGATTTGATCTCGGGTCATTCCAACTCCAAGGCCAGTGCTCTTACTCACTGTGCCACCTAGCCGCCCCTGAAATATTTGTATTTTTGTCTCTCACTTTCAAAGTAAAAATCCTTTTGTAGAAACCTCTCTCCCTTGGTTGGTCATGCTCTCTTCCTTTATTCATAGCTGTGAATATGCTTTCTTCTTTCATCCTCTCATTTGTTTATAAGGTGATCTTTTGTATTTGTAATGTGTCTATTTGAATGTTTCTTGTTGGGTTTTTTTGGAGGCAGGAAGACGGGTAATTGGGGTTAAGTGACTTGCCCAAGGTCACACAGTTTTTGAACGTTTTTGACATATATGAGTTGGTATAAACCTAATTTATACCAGACTAAACTCTAGTTTTTCCAGCAATTTTTGTCAAATAATGAGTTAAATTTGTTGAATAATGAGTCAAATAATGAGTAAATAGGATTTTGGGGCTTATCAAATTCTATGCTTCTAAGTTTGCTTGCAAAAAAAATGCAAAAGCATTTTGTATACCTATTGTGTTCCATTCATTGACTTTTCTATTTTTTTTTAACCAGTAGTCAGTAGTTTTGATGTTTTCTGCTTTGTAGTATAGTTTGAGATCTTCCTTCCACTTAAAATTTTTTTGAGATTCTTGACTTTTTGTTCTGTTAGATGAGTTTTATTATTTTTCTCTCTTTAGAGTAATAATTTAGTAGTTTTATTATCATGGCATTCAATAATTTAATTAGTTTAGATGGCATTGCCTCTTTCATATTAATATGGTCTAATCATATGCAATTCATGTCTTTCCAATTGTTGATCTATATTTCCATAAAGAATGTTTTATAGTTGTATTTATATATTGTGCATCTTGGTAGATGAACTCTGGAATATTTTATGCATTCTATTGTTATTTTAATTAGAATTTATTTTTCTATATCTTCTTGCTGGTTTTATTTTTAATATACAGAAAGGTTGATGATTTATGTTGGTCTATTTTACTTCCTGCTACTTTAATGAAATTATTAATTGCTTAATTTTCGTTGACTCTCTACAGTTCTATAAGTGAATAGTTTTTTTTCTACAATCAATGAATCATTATTTCTTACAGCACAGTAGTATTTGAAAACACATGGCTAGATTTGTACAAAATAATGAAAATCGAAATGAGCAGAAGAGAGCATTGTATACAGTAACAGCAATATTCCTTTAAAAACAACTTTGAGCAACTAAGTTATTTTGACTATTACAAATACCCAGATAAACTACAAAGGAGTTATGACAGAAAATGCACCCAGAGAAAGAACTGATATACAGAAATATACATAGAATGATTTTACATAAATATATATTTGTGTGGAATAGTACTCATCTCTGGTGAAGGGGTGGGGGAGGAGGGAAGAAAAAAAGGAAAAAAGAAAAAGGAAGTTACATGATAACTTCATCACATTTTTGAAAGGAATAGCATGTTACACAAAATAAACTCAGTTTCATGTGCAATCACCTGTTATTCTTATGTGATATGGAAATGCTTGTGTCATTTCATAAAGTAAAATTTTTTAAAAAGTAAATCATGTCATCTTCAATAAATTTTATTTTGGTTCCTTTTTGCTTTTGTTTGCTATTATAGGAATGTAAATTTTTAAGATCTTCCCTGCCCCTAGGTTAAGTGCACCTGTGGCCTGTGGTAGGGGGCTTGTTTTTCAGGAGATATACATTCTCTGAGCCTGGAGAAGGCTATATAATCCCTGATGTGAGGCATTGTTTTGGGGCTCACTTTGAGAAGTGTGTGATTTGACCAGAGGAGACTCTAGGAAGCTGTTGAGAGCCTCCTGGCTTTGAAAACCCAGATGTTGATGCTTCCCTCTCTGGTAACTGACTAGGTATGGATGTAATGGTCAAGACAGTTGGAGGCCTGTCTGCTTGATATGTTTTTATGTTTTCTTGTAACTTCTGCTTTGTAACTTCTGTCTGTATACTCTGAAGTTTGGGTGCTGACTTTTTCCCCTGAACAAGGCAAATGATATATTTGATTGATTAAAGCAAGATTATTAACCCATTTTGAGTTGCTTTCCTTTAGAAAAACAGATCTAAGAACCTGTGTTGGCAGCCACCCTGTGGATGCTGGGGTGCTTGCTGCTACATTTACCCTCTTAATTGGGCACAAGATAGTGCAGTGGATAGAGCACTGGGCTTGGAATCAGGAAGACTCATCTTCATGAGTTTAAATCTGGCCACAGACACTTATTGTGTGGCCCTAGGCAACTTCCTGGACAACTGCTTGCCCCAGTTTCCTCATCTGTAAAATGATCTGGAGAAGGAAATGAAAAACTAGTATCTTTGCCAAGAAAACCCTAAATGGGGTCATGACTGAAACGACCAAACAACAACTTCTGATTCTAAACCTGCATTCTTTCCTCTATACCACAGGGCTGTAAAACATTTCTTTGTTCTACTGGCACTGAAGGAATACTGTAGAAGTCAAAGACTTGTCAGCTCCTCCTGGACTGCCTGTAGAGTTCATGGAATCTCAAGATGCCCTTTGTTGTTGTTGTTTTCAGTAATAAGGTTATTAGTCTATTATTTTATTTCTCTATTGTTTTTTCTTGATTACATATCAAGACCATACTTGTTCCAAAGAAAGAATTTGATAGGATTGCTTTTTTCCCTTTTTTTTGGTGAACATTTACATGAATTGGAACAAATTGTTTTTTGAATGTTTGATAGAATTCATTTGTAAATCCATCTGGTTCTATTTTTTCAATTATGAATATATTTATGGCTTATTCAATTTCTTTTTCTGAAATTGGATTATTTCAATCTTTTATTTCATGTTTTTAAAATGTACTTAATATCTTTGTAATTATTCATTTGTTAAATGATTTGTTTTATAATTTAAAAAAAGCTTATTTTATTACTCACAAGTTAAAGTTGTTTTTTGCTTTCACTTTTACTTATCTCTTATTTTTAGAATTTTTATTTTGGTGTTTAGCAGATCTATTTGAGGATAGTATTTAGAAACATAAAATTTCCCCTAATGATTGCTTTGACTTTATCCCCAAGATTTTGGTGTATTTCCTCTTTACTGTATTTTCTTTGATGGGATTAACTGTTATTCTAAGATTTATTCTTTCATCCATCCATTCTTTTTGGACTATTATTTAGTATCTAGTTAATCTTTAATCATTTCTTCAATGGTGTCAATCACAATGCAATAAAATTATATTCTATAAAAATATGTGTTTAGTGTTTCTATTTTTTTTTAAGGTTTTGAATGACCTGGTAGATGGTTGATTTTTTAAAAGAATGCATTAAGAAATATATATACACTTTCCTTTTCTTAATCACTGGAGAGCTATCATAGTTAAAATTTTTATTTAGGTCTTTAACTTCTTTCCTGTTAGATTTTCCTAGATCCTAATTCTATTTAACATGACCATGCCATGTTTTTATTTCAGGCTTTGCTTATGGATATTGTGGAGTTATACTTTTCTCCTGTAAGTGGTCTCAGATATTATTAGATACATAATATTTCTTTGATGTCTTCTTTTTACTCATTTTCTCAACCTTACTTCCTGGATTTGTACTTTGTGTCAAAAACCATGCTTTAATTCCTTCTGGATGGAATGGTGGGGCCTTGTTTGAACATGTTCTTTATTACCCAGGACCCTGCCAATTAATTCTGAGTTCTTCAAGGTTGGCCTCAGAGTTGACCAAGGAGCTACAAACTTCGAGTGTCATAGGGCATTATCCAATTATAGCCTTCCTAGTCTTAGGTTTGCAGAATCCTTATTTTACTGCAGTATTAAAATGACATAACTGTAGGCTTCAGATTCTCCTCTTCACTCCCTGGCCTACACACTAAATTGCTTTTATGCCTATGGTCTTGGGCTGGACTTTTCTAATTGGACTCTTTTTCTAGCATTTACACACTTCTGACTGTTTCTTTATTTGTACTCAGACTGGGAATCTACTCTAGATAGTTTCTTCTTGGATTTCATTCTGGTTTTTTTATTTTTTTCATCATGGTGCTCTTCTTTCCATCCTCGTTGGAGTAGTTGTGTTAGAACTAGGTTACCCTATTCCTGTTCACTTTGTCATCTCAGTCAGAAGTGTCACATATGCTTTTCATTCTTATGCCACTTAATGTATCCCCTAAAGTCCTAACTTACCTTGGTATAGAAGCTGAGTTCTCAAAGGCTATCCCACTAGGACTAGGGCAGCTGGATAGAGTGCTGGACCTAGTGTTAGGAAGACTCGAGTTTAAATTTGTCTTCAGACACTTACCAACTATGTGAACTACTTAACTTTGTTTTCCTCAGTTTCCTTATCTGTAAAATGAACTAGAGAAGGAAATGATAAACCACTCCAGTAACTTTGCCAAGAAAACCCAACTGGGTCATGTACAGTAGGACACAAGAGAAATGACTGAAAAACAAAGTTTTTTGAACTCAGAGCAAGGCTTTCTGGAATAAGAATTCTCTTTGTGACATACTTTTTTTTAGGACATAATGGAAGAGGATTGGGATTAGTATCTGGAATCAATATTTTAGAGGACTAAATAGCAGCATGATAGCTGTATATTCATGACCCTTAAACAGCAAGTTCTGTGCAAATTGGAGAAGATGGAGAAAAAATAGGAAATTTCTTATGTTGCTTGAGAAAAAGTACATGGAAAGAATTTTAAAAAGATAGAAAACCATTAAGAATATTCTCTCTTTAAAATGTATATCTTATATGCCTACCGGTGGCAAATTCCTGATGGGTTCTTCAGAATGTGATCTATTTAATTAAAAAAAATGCTCCATTAAACCTTCAAAGGTCTGCCATTGTCTGTAGGATAAAGGCCAAATGCCTTAGCTTGACATTCAAGAGCCATTACAATTTATCCCTTCGTTCTCTTTTCTGAGTTTAAGATCTTTTCTAGTTAGTGTCAGGGTTCTTTTGCTCTCCCTCGAGGCACTGCTTCTCTAAGGATGGGCAATCAAGTCAGTTTGTCTGGAACAATGGTGGATGTAGACTAGACCTGACACATCTTCCTCATTGTCTGTTCTTCCTGTGCAGGCCTGTCCCTCTGATATGCCCTTGCCTCAGGTTCTCTCCTACATTGCCCATATTTTCCCCTTCACTTTGTTATAGTGCCTGAAATAGCATCACTTAGAAATTTGGGTTAGTATGACTCCTATTATTGCACCCTCAATATTTTTGAATTTCTTTTTTTCTTATCTATTTGTGTCGAGCTAATTCGAGCTAATATTTTTCTTGCCTAATTATCAAGCATTCATTTTCTTTGCCTTCCATCCCCTCCTTCATTCCCCAACCCTCCCCCAGAAAAAAAGAAATACAACCCATTCATAACAAATAAGCATAAATAAACATTAAAAACATCACACATTGGTCATGTTTATAAATTTATGTCCCATTCAAAATATTTTATGAATATTACCTTCCCATTATAAAGTAGACAGTATTCTCCATCATATGCCCTCTGAATCATGACAAGTAACTGTGATGACTGGAGTCCCCAAGTCTCCCGGAATTCATCTCCACAATATTTATGCTATAGTACAAATTGCCTCCCTGCTTCCATGCACTTCACTCTGCATCAGTTCACACAACTTCTTCCAGATTTCTTTGAAACCATCTTCCTCCTCACTAGTCACAGCAAAATAACATTCGACCACATTCGCACATCATGACTTGTTAGTCATTCCTCAATGATGAATACCTTTCCCCCAAAGTTTCCAGATCTTCTCCTAAAAAATAAGCTGCCATAAATACATTTTGTACATATAGAACCTTTCCCCCTGATCTTGATCTCCTTAGTGTATAGACTTAGCAGCAGCACTGAGAGGACAAAGGTAACTTTAAGGGATGGATAGTTGCAATATGTTTTTTTTTTTCTCTCTCCCTCTCTCTCTGTTTCTCTCTCTGTGTCTCTCCCTCCCCACCTCTCTGTTTCTGCCTCTTTGTCTCTGTGCCTCTCTATCTCTGTCTCTTTCCTCTCTTTCTCCCTCTCCCTCCCTTCTTCTCACCCTCCCCCCATACAGAAAAACAAAATCCCTATTACAAACATGTGTAGTCAAACAAACAAAAAATTCCACATTGGAAAGGTCTAAAAATGATATCTCAATATACACTCTGAGCCCTTCTCTTCTCTATCAGAAGGTGGGTAACATATTTCATCAGAAGCCCTCTGGAATCATAATTGGTCATTGCACTGGTCAGAATTTCTAGGGTTTTCAAAATTGTCTTTGCAATATTGTTGTTACTTTATAAATTGTTGTCCTGGTTCTCCTCATGTCACTCCATCAGTTTATAAAGTCTTTCTAGTTTTTTCTGAAATAATAATAGATGGTATTTATGTTGCACTTTTTGAGGGAAAGTTAGGTAGCACAGTGGAGCACTGGGCTTGGAATCAGGAAAACTCATCTTCCAGAATTCAAATTGGACCTCAGAGGCTAGCTGTGTGACCCTGGGAAAGTCACGTAATTTCTGTTTGCCTCAATTTCCTCAATTATAACATGAGTGTAATCATAATACCTGCTCCCAGTATTATTGAGGATTAAATGAAATAATATTTGTAAAGTGCTTAGTATAGTACCTGACATATAGGCATTATTTAAATGCTTATTCACTTCCCTTCCTCCAGTTATGGAGATAAGGCATTAAAAAATGAAAAGTTAAATAAGAACAAGATTTAAATAGCCACTCAATAATGGAAGAGAATCCATAGCTCAGTCCCTTATTAGTTGCCAAGTAATAGACATCCTAGTTTTGAAGTTTGAAAGGACTGTAGAGATAATTTGGAATTTTGCCCAAATAACCTCATTTTACAGATGAAGAAACTCAGGCAAACAGAGGTTAACTGCCTTGCCCACAAATCATACAGCTAGTAAGTGTCTGAGTTGAGATTCAAAGTCATGGTTTTCTGACTCAAAATCCAGCACTCATCACCTACCTGCCTCCAAATCAAGAAGTGTGGATATTCAGTGCTGTAATATTTTGGTTAGAATTATCAGAGAAGTCTGTATGACATGGGTGGGAGTGCCATGACATGGGAGTTTCATGGGATTTCCATGACACGAGCAAGATATGAGTAGGAAAAATGAAAGAAAAAAAGAATTCCAGACACATGAAATAGGGTAAATAAAAACATGGAGATGAGTAATTATAAAGCATGTTTGAAGAACGGTCAGTAAATCACTTTTCCTGGTGGGAGTGGAAGATTCAGAAAGATGAATCCTTATGTGTAAACCTAAGCAGGAAGGTTAATGCCAGGCAATGGAGAGATATGAAAGTTAAACTTAGGACTTTGATAATTATCCTAAAGGCAGGGAAAAGTCATAGATGATTTTTGAGAATTACATGATTCAAACCATGAGTTAGGAAAATTCTTCTGGTAGTAGTATAGAGAGTAGTTGGAATGAGAGACTAAAGGCAGAGAGGCTTGAGATTAAGAAGCTACTACAATAATACAGTCAGGAGGTAATAATGGTCTGAAGTAGGATGGTAAAATTAAGTGAGACAAAATTTTAAAAGAATCGATTGTGCAAAAAGTATTTCAAATTAATAATGGACAGGACTCCATGACTGGTTGCATATATGATGGTTGAGGGCTGTGAGGAAGGAGAGGAATAAAAAAAAAAAACTGATTTCATGTTTTGGAGCCTAAATAGGTGGTTTTAGGGGTGTAAGTGCAAGCAAGGTGGTATTTTTGTTGTTTTCTTTTTGTAGTTCAGTTTCCCAGGCTCAGGCTAAATTGTGAACATCTGAATGATTGATCTCTTTTGAACCCTAATAATTCACAGCTGTTCTGAGTCAAGTAGGTTTTGTGCCTTCTGGCTCTGAGCCAATCAGGGGCCAAGTCTTTGTTATATATTCTGGGAGGCTGGCATTTTGCTTTGGGGGTTTACTCATGAGAAGGATCTTTCGAATTCCTGATTGAGACTCTGAATAGCCATATGTTCAGAGACTCCCAGCTTCTCAGATGTTGTCTGTGCTCCCTCCATCTAGTGATACATGTAAAGTGCAATACTGCTTTACTCAGACAGTTGGAGCCTTGTCTGTTGGTCTTTGTACTAATTTCTCAGCTTGTATTTTCTCTTACATTCAGGGTGCTGAACTTTCCCCTGATCTAATGAATGTAATTAAAAGTAGGATTAACCCCTTTTTGAGCAGTCTTTTCTTTAAAATCAGATCAAAGTACCTTGCTAGCAGGCCATTATGGGTGTGCTAGGGTGTTTACTATTACAAGGGGAAAGATAATAAATTCCATTTTAAATATGTTTAATTTGAGGTGATGGTGGGACATATAATCAGAAAGCAGTTGGAAATGTGAGACTGTATCTCAGGGGAACTAACTGGTCATCAGTGTCAAATGTTATGAAGACTTCAAGGAGTATGAGTTTTCAAAGAAAGTTGGTGGTAATAATAATGGAGATACCCAAGTAGTATAAGTTCACAAAATGCTTAGGTATTTCCATCCTAAGGATATGCCTTGTAAGCTATTAAATTATTGCAAAAAGCTCTTCAGACACGTTGAAAGCTAACATCACTTTAGGAAAAGTTCTGATAATGCTTACTGGTTACCATAGAGGCAAAGTAATAGTTTTTGGGGAGCTGGCTAGTGCCTTGCTACTTGTAAGTGGACCTCTGACCATCAACTATCCTCTAGGAAGGATCATTCAGAGATTTGTCATTGCCAGCTTCACCAAGGTCAACTTTTGGAGTATAAAAATTCCAAATTATCTCGGGGCGGCTAGGTGGCGCAGTGAATAGAGCGCCGGCCCTGGAGTCAGAAGGACCTGAGTTCGGAGCCGGCCTCCGACACTTAATCCAAACAAAAAAAAACAAACCTAGCTGTGTAACCTTGAGCAAGTTACTTAACCCCAATTGCTTTAAAAAAAATTCCAAATTATCTTACTGATACTTCAGCAAGATATGAACTTAGACACAAGGATGGAGAATTTCAGTTCATTAAAAGGGAAATAAGAGATTACAGAAAAGCATGAGACGTAAAAAAGTAGACTCTCAGGTCTTGCCAAACATCAAGAAGTTTCCTCAACTCCATGGTTGCCTACATTTCTCTTTCCAGTGGAGTTTATCTTCACAAATTGGTGCTTTTAAAAAAGTTTTTATTGATGTCTTTTGGCTTGTACATCACCATATTTCCCCTCCCAGGGATATCTCCTAAAATAATTTTTAAAAGACAAAAAAAGAAAAAGAAGGAAAAACCAGCATAACTGATCAATACATTGAAAAAATACACTAACTGTACACTTGTGAATCTCCCATTTCTGCAAAAGCTTTCTCATATCTCTCCTTTTGAGCCATGGATTGTTCCTTACAGTTTTGTAATATTCATTTTTGTATATTTTGTAATGGTTGTTCTTTCCATGTGTACTGTTGTACTCATTAAGTTATTGTTTTCTTGGCTCTGTTTACTTTGTTTTATATCAATTCATGCAGATTTTTCCTTGCTTCTCTGTATTCATCACTTTAATTATTTCTTACAACATAGTATGATAGTTCATTGCATTTGTGTACAGTGATTTATTTAGCCATTCCCTAATTAATGGGCATCTGTTTCCAATTCTTTGCTATCAAGAAAAGTTTTGCTATAAATATTTTGGTGTATATGAGAACTTGCTTCATATCAATGACCTCCTTTGTGTATGACTGCTAATGGAATTTGAGTCAGAGTCTGGACATATGAATCATATTATCTGTGTAATTCCAAATTGCTTTCCAAAATGGTTGTACTGATTCACCGCTCCACCAATTATTCACTGGTTTTCCTTTCTTTGAACAATCTCTTTCAACTTTGACTATCACCATCTTTTTTTTTATCTTTGCCAATTTACTGGGTGAGAGGTAAAACCTTACAGTTATTTTGATTTTCATTTCTCTTACTTTTAGTGATATGGATCATTCTTTCATATTTTTTTAAAGAGAGAGAGAGAGAGAGAGAGAGAGAGAGAGAGAGAGAGAGAGAGGGAGGGAGGGAGAGAGAGAGAGAAGGAGGGAGAGAACAAAATGAAATTTTATTTGCTGATTAGGGGGTCACTGTTGACTCTTGAGAGAACAGTTTCAGTGGAGTGGTAGGATCAAAAGAGCATTTAATGTGAGAGTGAGTATTAAGGAAATATATGCTGTAGTTATAACTATTTATTCCAGCTTATTTGAGCCAAGACAAATGAATAGGTTTCTCTTTTGTTTGTTTTGATCAAAAAAGAGATCTGAAGGGGCAGCTAGGTGGTGCAGTGAATAGAGCACCAGCCTGGAGTCAGGAGGACCTGAGCTCAAATCTGGTCTCAGACACTTGTCATTTACTAGCTGTGTGACCTTGGGCAAGTCAGTTAACCCTGATTGCTTTGCCTTCCCCCCCCTCCAAAAATAAAGAGATCTGTGAATATTTGTATGAAGGAGCCAGTTGAGAAGGGAAGATTAAAGATGAAATTGGAAAGCAGGAATATTTGAGGGAGGAGGTTCCCTGATAATGCTCTTATTTGAGATATAGGGTGTTTTGTCCTATGAAGAAAATAACTAAGGTGCAGATTCTGTTGACAGAGGGCACAATGAACATGGTTAAAGCATCTGAGAATGTAACTAGTGGTCTCTTGAAGAAATCAAGCTATGAAGTGCATAGTAAAGGCTTATTAAGTTTCTCATAGTCATTAGTTGGAACACATTGTATTTGGGTTTTATAATGAGTTTGACATGATTATTTTAACTGAGGTGGGGAATTAGATAGTAGAATGGAGCATATTCTACTACAAAGCAATCTATTTGGGGATAATATTGGCCTTTTGACTTATGAGACTTTAGTTGTTGGTCTTGTTTAGGTTACTATGTTGTTCACTGACTGTTCTGTAAGAATAAGGGGAAAAGGTAGATTGCTTTGTTAAACAGGTATTGGATTCTATTCCAAATGCTCAATCAACATTTCTCTCTCTTTCACTGAAAGTTTCCTTTTATCAAATGGTTCAAGAAGCTTCGGGTGCTAAGGCAATGGATCGGAGATGTAATTTTTGGTAATAAACCCCACCATGAGAAAGGAGCACAACTGGTGAAAACCAGTTGGCTGAAGTCATCTACTTGTTTCATACCATCATAACTGTTGCTGACATCAATATTGTCTCATCCCTTCTGGAATGGAAACTTTCACTGAGGAAAATTCTGTACTCTTTTGGCTTCCTTACTTTAAGCTTCCTGGGCAAAACTTCAACCTTTTCTCTTTATGTCTTCCATATATACTTCAAAGGTGACAACTAGAGAAAAGGGATAATTGAATGCTGTCTGTCCATTTATTTTTTAAAAAATCCCATATTGAATAATGTATCACCTAAATATCTCCACCTTAAAATTCATACACACAATTCATCTTTGAAAACAAAGGGGCCCCAGGATCCTGTTGGTATTTGTAATGTGTATGCTTGCTTGCTATCAGCAAAACTCCCAATTCTCTTAAGATTTAACTTGTGACTTTGCATATTGCATTTTCTGGAAGTCAAGTAAGTATGTCCCAAGGAGAACAAAAACTGTGTAAGTTAAATATTGGGCCATTGTGACTGAGCTTAGCAGCAACCCCAAGTGGAATATGAGTGCAAAGCAGCTGCTTTGCTGAATTGCATAAATGCATCTTCAGAGTGACTGAAGCCCATTAATTTACCAATTTGCTAGCATTTTCCAGTAATAACAGGAATAATAATTCATAATTAAGGGAGTACTAGTGAAGGATTTTGTTTGAGCTTGTTACAAAACCCCCTCAAAACTCAACCCAGTTTCCCCTTTTCTCCATTACTAATTTGAAATAATTTTCACTTCTTTCCACCAGGGAAGGAGAGGCTTGATATAAAAAGAGTGAGATTGCTTTAAGATAAAATAAGTATAATTTTCTTTTAATGGGCTCCCCAGAGAGAATTTGCTCACAATGGAGGTCAATTAATAGACAATCAACTTTTTCTTCTAGTTTCCCATTCTTTAAGAATGACCTAGGCCTTTCCCTGCCAGGCTTTGATTTGGTGTTTCAATCTGTATTGATGTCAAAGTGATAGAGGTACAATTTCTGACTTAGTGGGGACAAGCAATGGGTGAGGCCCTTTTCTATTTCACAGAGAAGCATAGTTCTAGTACCTCAGTGTGTCAAGAGAAGTCAAGTGGGCAGGGGGAGGAGTTGCAATTCTAACCTTCTTGCTTTGATTGAAACTTGAGAATGGTGGCAATCAGAGCACTGAAGGTGGCAGTAATTAAGCTCTTGTGTATTGTCACTGCAAGCTTTTCAGGGGCAAGTTGTGAGAGAATTGTTGTGACCCTTGGGTGGTATGGCTGAGAGGAGGCTGAGGATTTGCAGGAGCAGTCAACTCACTAACTCCTCTGACAACTCCAAATGTGCACAGTGGCATCAAAGACTAAAACATCCTGGGAATCTATCTAATCTTAACTTTAATGAAGATCATTTGAGAAAACTACTCTAAGCCACCCAAGAGCACATTCCCTTACTGCCTCCACCCAATTAACTTACCATTTTCATAGCAGAAGTGACTTGTTTTTAACAGAGAACAAGTTTATGTGGTGGGAGAGAGGAGAAAACAGCCCTTTCAGGATCATAGATTGAAAGCTGGAAGGGACCTCAGAGATGATCTTATTCATTTTACACTTGAGAAAACTGAGGCCCCAAAAGTTTAAATGGTTTCCCCCAAGGAAACCATACATAGTAAGAGATAGAACTGAGATTAGAATTCGCATCTTCTTCCTCCAAGATGTAGCATGCTGCCTTTTGTGAATAGGCATGAAGCTTGATTATGGCAGCAAGAGTAAGGAGAGCAGGAAAAACTGTCCATCTCTTCCAAGTGACCAACTTTATTTAAAATCAAGTACAGGGACGAAAGGAATTTTAGACTTACGAAGGGCCTCTGGAGTAGCCAGAATTAAGAATATTGTAGATAAAGTAGGTAGCCGCCTACATGTGTCTTGAGAAGCATGGATTAAGTCCCAAATATTCAGAGCTGAAAGGACTTCTTAGCTTGGGACTCAACCAAGGAATCTGTGAACAGATTTCAGAGGATCTGTGAACACAGGCACGAAAAGCAATTTTTATTTCAATTTGTTTCCTTTGTAGTCTATCCTTTGTAATTCTATGCGTTTTATTTTATATATTTAAAAACATTATCCTGAAAAGGGTCTGTAGGTTTTGCTAGATTGTCAAAGGGGTCCCTGATACAAAAAAGCTAAAGATCTTCTGATCTAGAACAATCTAGTTGTTTTACATGTGGGAAAACCGAGGCCCAGAAAGATAAAGAAACTTGCTCAGGGTCACATAGCTAGCAAATAGTAGCAATGAGAGTTGATCCCAGGTACTTTGACTCTAAATCCTTTCTGTTTTGACTTTCTTCTTCCCTATCTTCCTAGTCCCATTTTTCTAGCTTTATCCCACACTATGCCTCTTGATAAACTCAATGATTCAAATAAAAATTCATTAGCACTCTGCCCTGTTCCCCTGCCCCCCCACATTTATTGGTTTTTTTTTTGCCTTTTTTTTTGGTAGGGCAATTGGGGTTAAGTGACTTACCCAAGGTCACATAGCTAATTAAGTGTCTGAGGCTGGATTTGAACTCAGGTCCTCCTGACTCCAGGGCCAGTGCTCTATTCACCGTGCCACCTAGCCACCCCTCTTGCCCCCATTTATCAAGGATGCAGACTCCCAGTTATAGCTCTGGTGGTTGGAAAGCCATTGAGTTGGCACTGCTGAATAATTATATAATTCACTATTTGGCTTTAATTATAATTACTGATTGACCCAAGCCTGCTTATATGATGCCTTGGGGCAGTCAGTTTCATAACAGTGGAGACACACAGATAGCTAAGCTCTTCTGGCCTACCTACCTGCTGGCTAACCAACACCTTGGGGTCCAGTGAGCTGCATCCGGCCTGTTGGCTGTGTGTTGGATGCCTGGGAGGTAGGAATATCATGGGATGTGACATAGGATAGTGCTTGAGGGAAAGGGAAGATTGGAAGTATGGAGGGGAGAGGCATTGCATTGGGAGCCAGGAGGGCATGAATGCTGAACTCCGCCAACCTTGAAGTTTTGCTTTGGGCCTGGTCTGGTTGCTGTGATTATCTTGACTAAGCAGATGCCACTCAGGCAGGGCATAATTATAGTAACTGTTCACATTCATATAGCAATAGTATGTTACTATTTTTTTTACTATATATAAAAGCATAGTAGAAAGCACACTAATTCTAGGATCAGAAGGCTTGACTTCAAATCCTACTTAATACTTGTGTGGTCTTTGGCAAATTACTTCCAGGACCTCAGTTTCCTCATCTACAAAATGAGGCAAGCTTGACTAGGTGACCTCTGAGGTCTCTCCCAGCTCTAGATCTCTGGTCCTTTATCTTCATAGCTTACATAGTACTTTCTAACAATGACCCTGAATAGTAATTACACTTTTCCTTTTTAATTGTGGCTAAACTTTTAAGATTCAACCGGAATAGGACACATTATCCCATTTACATATGAGGGACTTGAGGCTAAAGAGGATTGAATTACTTGCTCATAGCCATTCAGGTTGTAAATGGTAGAGCTGGGGCTCAAAAGCAGATCTCTACACCAATGTGTAATTACAAGGGGTTAAGCATGAAAGTGATACACACTTCTGAGAGTAGATGACCTATTGTAATCCATGGGGAAATCTGGAGTTTCCTTCTGTTGGGGAGTGGAGAACAGATGTCTCCAAGTAATGTAGAGATGGTACTAGTTGGAGTTTTCTTGCTCTAAGATAACTTTGGTGGGGTTCCTAGACCTATCATTTGCTCTTGAAAGTAAAAGTAGGGGGCAGCTAGGTGGCACAGTGAGTAGAGCGCCGGCCCTGGAGTCAGAAGGACCTGAGTTCGGAGCCGGCCTCAGACACTTAATCCACACAAATAAAAACCTAGCCATGTAATCTTGGGCAAGTTACCTAACCCCAATTGCCCTAAAGGGGCGGCTAGGCGGCGCAGTGAGTAAGAGCGCCGGCCTTGGAGTTGGGATGACCCGAGATCAGATCCGGCCTCAGAAAATGAGCACCCACACATAAATAATGACTAGCCGTGTAACCTTGAGCAAGTTACTTAACCCCAGTTGCTTAGAAAAGAAAAGAAAGTAAAAGTATATTATGGGCCATTTGGGACCTGATCTGGTTATTGTGGTTACTTTTTCCAAGCAGATGACACTTGAGTTATAATTATAATAATAGCTCCCATTTGTATAGTAGCCGTGGCACAATAGAAAGCATGCTGACCATCAGGGGAAGGGCCATTGTCCCCCGCTCCCAAAAGATGAGATAATGTTTACTGTTTTTGCTCAGTCTCCCCTAAATTCTTTCCTTATTTCTTATTTATTCTCCCAGTTGCCTTGGACAAGTCACTTAACCTTTATTAGTCTCAGTTTCAACCACTCAGTTAAGAAGCATTTGTTAAGTGCTTAATATGTGCTAGGCCCTATGCTAAACATTGGGAAAGGAAAAGAAAAAAAAACAGACCCAGTCATCAGGGAGGTTACATTCTAATTGGGAAGACAACATATATATCACATACAAGATGAATATAGAAGATAATTTCAGAGGAGAATTTCAGAGGAGATGGCACGATCATCTTGGGGTATCAAAAAAGGGCTCCCAGAGGAGGTGACCCTTGAGCTGAGATTTAAAGTATTTTTTAGATCAATCTCATTTATAGAATGAGGTGGTTGGACTAAATGACCTCCAAGCCCCTTCCACCTCTAAATTTATGATCTGCTGTAAGCATGTTCATGTTTTTAAGTTCTTTTTCATTTGGATGATTACCTTCTTGAAATGACAATTCCATGTCTTTTCTGTGGGCAGCTGAAGAAACCGTGTTTGGAGAACATTTGATTAATGTTCAGTAACAAGTGTAGGAGGTTGTGTTACTTAGGCTTATGCTAACCTATTTTTATTAGTGTCAAAAATGTATTGGGGAAATGTAAGCAACTAGAATCTTATAATAATTGAAATAAATTAGATTCAATTAAAATTGTTTTTTTAAATAAAACATCCAGAAATTACATAAACCAAATTTGCCTGTGACTTTCAGAAAGAGAACAAAGAATCTGTAAGAAAACAATTTACAGAACCCTCATTAGTCCACAAGCATCTACTGAAATTCTGCCTCCAGTCCTCTAATGATCCATGAAACTTGAATTCAATAAAAAATGATTTAACTGTCAAGCAGTTGAACTGGGCAGACTTTTGCTTATTTGCTCTATTATTATGTTTTTTTGAGGCTGATTGTGTAAGTAATATTTGTTTTTACTGAAGCTCAAAAAGGATTTTCATGGAAATGGTATTTTGCCTTATTGAAGTGGTATTGACCTCACTTTTCTTTCCTCTCCCCTCCATTTTGGTTTGTCTTTTCCCCAGTGATATCGCATCTACCTTGAAACTGATAGCAGCAACTTACTGGATATGCACAATGAGTTGGCTAGTCTGGGGAATTTTGAGAGCTCGTACATTAGACTCTCACTTTCCAATCCATTAATTCTGTTGTTCTATGCCTGTTGGGAGCTCTGTTGCTGCTTGTAAGAATAACAGATCACTGCTGATGCTTTCAGCATCTGTTACCCGGGGCAGCTGCTTTGCAGACACAGTGTCTGCTACATATTTCCTTTTTTTCCTTTTTAATTGTGGCTAAACTTTTAAGATCAACTCAAGGTGGGTGGATTATTTGCAGTCGTGGTACAGGTTCTCTCTTCTTGAATGTGAGTACTGTAAGGTTCTGAATGGGAGTAGCTCACCTTACTAGTTCTTACAGGAGTTCTGGTTTGCTTTTGTGATGGGAAAGGAGCTGGCCACACTGACTATGCTCAGAATTTTGCTACTCCTTCCAGTTTTGGACAGTGCTTAAGTTGACTTTGGCTTCCTGGCTCATGCCCGCTTATTTTCTTTCCTCCTGGTTAAGTTTACTGAAAGATGAGCTCTATAGGGCTATCTGCACATCCATTGTTGGGAAAGGTCTCAGTTCAGCACCATTCCTTACTAACTGGTTCCTTGCTCTGCTGCTGCTGCACTTGGAATGCTTGGAAGATAGTCAAGGTCCCTACAATCTATGCATTCATTCCCTTAAAATAGAGCTAATATCATCTTTGGACAGTTAGTCTAAGACTTAATTCTAGAAGGTTCTGGCCTGTATTTTTGCACTTCTATTTAATACTGAGCCTGGAATCTTAAAGATAGAGTAAAGCCCTCCATTATAGATAAAGACCTGTGCATGTTGTATTATATAATCAAACCCTTCTGTAACAATTCCATGCCAGATTCTTCACCTTTTAGAAAGATTTCCTGAATAGAGTTCAGAGTGGCAGAAACTGAGGAGGGATGGGGGGCATACTTTAAAAAGCAACTAGAGCTGAAATGATAAAATAAGAACAGAGCTATCACTTTTCCCAGGGCACTGACATGTTGGGAGAGGTGGATTTCCTCCCTGTGTCAGTGAAGAGATTGCTTGCCTTGTACCTCTCATTTCATTTTTCTTCACAGGTCTGTGCTTTGTGTGGCATGACCCTTTACCTTTCTCTAGCTCCAGTCTATCAGCCCTAATTGCATTTCTATGGTGCACCTCATCCAGCATCCATTTTCTCTTCTCTTCAATTCCAAGGGGGCACAAGTAGGACTGTTTAGGAGATTAATTATTCTTATTCATTTAATAACTTCTGCATTGTTGGCCTGCTTGACCCATTCCCCAAACTCTGCTCAACCATTCCTCACTTCCCCTTCTAGATAAATGAATTCCCATTTATAGCTTTAAGCATGAGTATTATGACTAAATATTGGAAAGTATAACTATATATTCCTCTTCAACCATGGCTCTGTCTGATAGGGACAGATTTAGCCTATATCTGGATACCTTTGAACCTCAAATTAAATTTGTTGATTTAAATAATAGATATGTTTGTTATGGCCAAATCATCTTCAAATATTTCTTTTGGTGCCTGAGAATATGATCATCCCCCATGTTTCAAACAGCAGCAGTTGAATGCCAGTTTTTCTACTGAAAGCAATGATGTCTAGGATATATGAGACATGAAATGGTAGAGAACAATTTGGTAAATGGAAAGATATAGAATCATATAGACATGATATGTCTTAGAAATTTTGCTGAATTAACTAGGTTTTATTAAAATCAGCACTAGAAGAATATATTAAGGAAAACATTTGTTGCCCTAACAGGTTGATCCATCAGCTATTTTGATTAGAATGGAATATTCCACTATATGAAGAGAAGTTAAAAGCCATAGAGGCATTGTGTGTATTGAATTTAGCTTTATTCAAATTGGCTGTCAATTTTTGTGTCAAAAGGAGTGCGTTTTACAATGGCAATCAGTAGCATTAAAATATATTTGACATTCAAAGCACTTCATATCCTGTTCTCTCCATTTCTAGCTTTCTTACACTTCACATCCACCCTACCCCTATCCCCACCCCTCCCAAGTATTCTGTGATTTAGTGCCACTAGAATCCTTACTGTTGCTCAAACAAGAGGTTCCATTTCCTAACTGAGCATTTTGACTGGCTGTCCCACATACCTGGAATGCTAGCTAGAACTCTCCCTCTTCATTTCTGCCCCCTGACTTTCCTGGCTTCCTTCAAGTTGCAGTTAAAATCTCACCTTTCCATACTTTCCAATACATCTTAATTCTAATGCCTTCTCTTCATTGGTTATTTAAAATGTATCCTGTATTTGGCTTGTTTGTACCTAGTTGTCTGCATATTGTCTCCCCCGTTAGACTATGCTCTCCTTGAGGGCAGGAATTGTCTTTGTCTTTTATCTTTCTTTGTATCCCCAGTACTTATCATAGTGCCTGAAACTTAAGTGTGTTATATGTGTGTGTGTGTGTGTGTGTGTGTGTGTGTGTGTGTGTGTGTGTGTGTGTATGACTGGACAGGCTAATTTCTTTTTTGTTGCTAAAACCAAAGATTAAACTGGTTTAATTATTTTATAACAAGATTTCATAGAAGATAGCTTTTTTCCCTCCCTTCCTTTCTTCCTTTCTCCCCTTCTCTCCTCCCCTCCTTCCCTCTTTCTTTCCATTGGATAATTGAATTATATATATATATATATATATATACACATACAACACGCACACATATAACACACTTAAGTTTCAGGCACTATGATAAGTACTGGGGATACAAAGAAAGATAATTGTGTTTTAGGGAGATCATTTTGACAGCAGAGTAGAGGATAGTTAAGATTTCAATGAGAACAACTGGAAAATGTTGTAGTGGCTGGATTTTGAATTAGAGGACTGAGATTGAAATCCCATATCTGTCACTTACTATCTGTGTGACCATTAATGAATTACTTAACCTCTCTTGGACTTAGTTTCCATACCTATAAATGAGGGAGCTGGGCTAGATTTCCTCTAAGCACCTGTCCTTTCCAGCACTGGAACTATGATCCTATAAAAACAACCTAGTTATATGAAAACATTGTTATAAAATTGCTCCATGATAATAAGGAGCACAATGTATATACGCACTCTAAATACCCACAGAATAAAGGTGGGAGGTATATGGTGTTGGGGAGAATAAAACCGTAACTACTACCTTTAGTTTGAAATAATTTACTTATTTATAATTTATTATTTAGGCTATTAGAGTTGGAAGAGACCTTAGGAAATCATATTAAACACTTTTCTATTGTTTGTCTCCTCCTTTAAAATTTGAGCTCCTTGAGAGCAGGTATTGCCATGCTTTTCTATTTATTTGTCGAGTAAAGTGCTTTGCACATAGTAGGAACTTCATAATAAATGCTTATTAATTATTTCCTGTGTTCATCCCCTAGTCCAGTGCCTCATTTTTATAAATGAAGAAGCTAAAAGTCAAAGAAAGGAAGTCATTTATCCCAGTTCACTCTTAGTGGCATAGCTAGCTAGAACCTACAACTTTACTCACCAACTGAGTGCTCTCTCTATTATTACAGCATGATGTATATGGAAATATATTTTGTATAGGATGTATATGAAAATATATGAAAAAACCAGAAGAAAATAAATTTGTTTCATAGTAACTCAGTAGCTTCCTAATGTGAAGTCAGTAAAGAAACTGATCTGGTTGGAGAAGAAAGGATTTGTTAAAGGGTAACAAGAGATGAAATTGGGAGGAGATGGGAAGAGTTGCCAATACTTCCGAGCCTCAGTTTATCTTCAAAATTTAGTCTTGGCACATATGAACAGAAAGCCAGTCATTACAGGATCTTAAATGATCAATCAACCAATGCTTAAGAAGGCTCTAGCAGTATGCTAAGTGTTGTAGATACAGAGGGTTATAAGACATCAATACTGTCCTCAAAAAAGTCATAATTTAGTTGGGAGAACAAAGTATAGACACAGGAACATTAATTGCAAAACTGGTAAAGGATTATAAATTGTTGGACCATGAGATCATAGATTCAGAGTGGTAAGGAACCATAGACATCATTCAGTTCAACCCTCTCTTTTTTATTTAAAAAATTTGATATATTATCTAAATTTTTCCTGCCCACCTCCTGAATAGTCTTCCTACCTAATAAATATTTTTAGAGAAAAAATAAATAAAAAGTAAAAAAAATAAAAAATAATAAACACATGGGAAAAGTCTGAGAATATATGCCATGCTCAACACTTGTGGACTTCCCTCCTCACAAAAGCAGTGACATGGGAATGTCTTCTCATTTTTATTTATGGCCATGCTTGTTTTATGTAATGTTTCACCATTAATTTTTTATTATTTTGTGGTGGTTGTTCCTTCCATTTATATTTTGTAGTCATGTTTTCTTGGGTCTGCTTATTACTTACTGTATCAGTTCATATTAATTATTCCATATTCTGCATTCATCATATTAATGATTTCTTATAGTACTGTAATATTTAGTTATAGTCATGAACCACAATATGTTCAGGCATTTCCAAATTCATAGACATCTACTCCCCACCCCCAATTCTTTGTTATCATGTATTCTGCTATGAATATTTTGATGTATATGGGGACTTTCTTTTTATTAATGACCTCCATGGAGTATATGCCTAGTATTTCAATCCCTGTATCGCACAGGGCATAGAAAATATAATCAATTTATTTTTACAAATACAAATATTTTTGCCAAAATGGTTGTATTTATTCTCAGCTCTACCAACAATGTACTGGTATATATTATTATCTAACCACAACCCTTCCAACATTGACTATTCCAATCTTCTATCATCTTGTCTAATTGGCTGGGTCTGTGACAAAACTACAAGGTTTTTTGATTTGCATTTTTCATATTATTAGTTACTTGGAAGTGAAATGGACACTCTCGGACAGAATCACCAGGCCAAGACCATCAATAATCGAATTCGGGAAGCGTTTAATAGCTGGCCAGCGGCAGTCCTAGGAAAAGTCCCAGGAGCTGCCCTGAACCCCAGTAGACACACAGTTTAAATAGTCCAAAAGCTACCATCATATCAGGGGCCAAGCTGGTCGGGCAGGATATGGGGCGGGGGCACTCTTAGATAACGCAGGTTGTTCAATGACCGAAGGGAGGATTCTTGGGTTTACAAGGCTTACTACTTTAGCCGGATGAGATAAGAGTGGGCTGGGGCACACTGGGTTAAAGATGTTCGATAACCTAGCGGAATGCAGGATTCTTGGGTTTGGTCAGATGAGATCAGGGTGGGCTGGGGCACACTGAGTTTCGATAACCTAGAGGAATGGAGGATTCTTGGGTTTGGTCTGATGAGATCAGGGTGGGCTGGGGCACACTGAGTTTAGATAACCTAGAGGAATGGAGGATTCTTGGGTTTGCAAGAATTCAGGATACAAAGATGGGCCCCTCCTAGGCCAGTGAAATGTCAAGGCATACTACTTCAGGAACATTTTTAAATATGGGTCTCTTTTTTGTGAGAATTATTTTTAATACCCTTTGACACTAGTCTATTAGAGAATTACTATTGATTATATATATAGTATATGCTGATTATTATATATCTTAGATAATAAACCTTTATCTGAGTAATTTGTTATAAAGATTTCCCCCATTCTATTGTTTACCCTTATCTTAGATGTGCAAATTTTGTTCATCCATCAACTTTTCAAATTCATGTAATTAAAATAATATAGTTTATCTTATGTAATTGTCTGCATCTTTTGTTTAGTTAAAAATCTCTTACCTATAGCTATGAAATGCACATAAACTTCTATCTAATTTTTATGGTATGCTCTTTAATATTAAAGTCACATCTTTTTTAATTGATTATGACATATGACGTAGGTAATTTTTCTAAGCCCACTTTCGGCCAGACCAACCCTCTTATTTTACAGATAAAGATCTAAAGCTTAGATAGGTTCAAGGCCATGCAGGTAGCAAGTAGAAGAGGTGAGATTTTGACCTAGATCCTTATACTCCAAATCTAGTAGTGTTTCCTCTATAACATGGTGCAGTGAAGGAACCATTCCACCTTTAGTCATTCATTCTTTGGGGTTAAGCATTGATCTGTCCAGATACCTTTAAATAATAATAAGGAAATGGCTACATGGGCAGGGAATTGTATATCTTCATAATGTAAAGAAGGAGAAAATAGGGTTCCTCTCTCTCTCTCTCTCTCTCTCTCTCTCTCTCTCTCTCTCTCTCTCTCTCTGTGTTAGGGGGTGGAGGTGGGGTGGAGATGTTGGGGCCACTTGTTGCTGAAATGTCAGGAAGGAAGGATGAAAAGGGAGTGGGGAAAGAGGACACAAAGACTAATGGCCAGCTTTGAATTTTTCTGAGGACCAGTCCTCCTCACAGCTTCTGTGTCTGTTTTGTATTTTAGGATAAACTTGTGGGAAAGGAGGACAAGCAAAGAAAATCAAATGAAATTTGATTCTCACATTGTATTCTTGGAGACAAATAATTTGTGTGACCCAGGGTCCACTTTGTAATTCCATCCCGAATGATTCTCTTTTTCCTTTTCAAAAACATTTCAGTGGCCAAGGAAATGAGCTCTTTGAAGGGGGCCACTGTTGCCTGGCCTCAGTTCTGCAGTTAAGTGTAACTTCAGCACAATTCCAATTACAAAGCTCATTTTCCCCATTGGCTTGAAACTCGTCAAATAAGATCACTGCCTGGGTGCAGTTCTTAACTGGTCTCAACCCTATTGTATTTCCTTTTTTTTTCTTGAACACACAAATGTCTTTTAAAAAGAGGAATTTAATTTTGCAGATCACTGGTTCATAATGTGTATTAAGACCTCTTGTTGTGTTATTGTGATGTCCTTCTGTAAAGCTGATGCTTTTGACTCATTGTCAGGACCTAGAGTTGTTTTTCTTGGAGTAAGGATGGCTGTGTTACTGAAGGGGTAGATTCTAATCACTGTAGACTTCAAGAGGCCAGTATTTTGCCTGTATGTATCATAAATTACTGCTGCTTTGAGTTTTTACATAAATATATAACTTTGCTAGTTTTTTATTGCTGTTTTTTGTTGGGTGTTTGAGTGAAATTAGGGTTAGCAGAAGAAGAACTCAACAGGAAATCAGAAGCTTTGGGTTCTAATACTAACTGTTACTACTAATTTAGCTGTTTAGTTTTTTCACTTATAAAATGAGACTGTGCTATATGACCTTTAAGTCATCTTCCTTCCAACTCTATGATTCTATGTTACAAAGTAAGTTGTTAGTAAATGCTCATTGATTGACTTACAACTAATTAACTTTACAAACTAATTAATGCTAAAAGTCACAAGATGGTAGTTAGAACTGGAAGGGACCTTATGCATCATCTCTTCCAATTTCCTGATTTTAAGGATGAGAAAACCAAGAACCAAAGAAGTTACATGAGCAGACATAGTAGAGTCTTCTGTGTCTTCATTCAGATAAAGATGGTAAGTAGGATTGGGTCAAAAGCATTGCCTTGTGGACTACTACTAAAGACCTTCCTCTAGTCAAGTTTTTCTAACACATTCTTCAGAATTCTTTGCACATAGGTGTTGAATGATCTGTAACTTCACTTAATTATGTATATTATCAAATAGTCAATATTTTTTATCTATAGGATATCATAACAGACTTCATGATAGTATTGTTTTCCTCTTTTCCCAGAAATATTTGAAAGCATAATTCTGGCCATCTCACCTGCTCAAGAAACTTCTTATTACCAGCAAAAAATATAAAGCCTTCTGTTTGTCATTTAAAATCCTTCATAATCTAGTTGCAGCATAACTTTCCTGGCCTCTTTCACATTATTCTCCAAGTACTCTACATTCCAGTCAAGCTGGTCAACTTGTTCTTCAAATGAATCATTCACTTACCCACCTTTGTACCTTTATACCCCCTCCTCACCTCTTTCTCTTAAAATTGAAGACTTCTTTCAATGTTTAGGTCATGATCTCAGGTGTTAGTCTCCTCTCCTTCAAATAATCAAGTATACACTTATCTGTTTACCCTTTGTTACCATCAAGGAAATAGAATCTCATTGAAATTAGGGGCAGTTTTTAATATTATCTTTATAATCCTCAGTTCCCAGACTGTTCCTCATTTTCAGAACTTACTGAATGTTGTTGGATTGGTTTCTTGAAAAGAAGTATCTCATCCTAAGAGAATGAATTTTGAGATATAAGACTTTTATACTTTGAAAAATACCTTTGGAGAACATTCATTTTTTTTTTTTATTATTTTATTTTTTTTAAAGCAATTGGGGTTAAGTAACTTGCTCAAGGTTACACGGCTAGTCATTTGATTTATGCGTGGGTGCTCGTTTTCTGAGGCCGGATCTGATCTCGGGTCATCCAAACTCCAAGGCCGGCGCTCTTACTCACTGCGCCACCTAGCCGCCCCTTTAGGGCAATTGGGGTTAAGTAACTTGCCCAAGGTTACAAGGCTAGGTTTTTGTGCGGATTAAGTGTCTGAGGCCGGCTCCGAACTCAGGTCCTTCTGATTCCAGGGCCGGCGCTCTATTCACTGCGCCACCTAGCCGCCCCAAGAACATTCATTTTTAAGAGGAAAAATTTGTGGTAACCCTCAAATTATATAATGTAGGAGGTTGACTAATCCACTTATATAATTAAGGCTGGTCCTTTCAGAGAACTATGACCAGGTTCTCTGTTTTTCTTTTAAGTGTCCCATTTTATCCTTCTACTTAATTACACTTGATTCCAATGAATTAAATACCATAAAAGATAATTTTTCATTCCATCATGCTTTGTCCAGTATGTCAAAGTATCAAGGTATAATGAAGCAGAGAATTTGATCATTAATGTATTCCCATAAAATCATGAAATTTGTTGCTCTTCATACATGAAGATGACTCTACTGATGCCATTAGGTTTGAAGGAATTACTGAAATGATAGCACATTGATAACCTGGAATACATTTAGAGGAAGGTAGCCAGGATGTTAGTGGGTGGATGGGTCGTGGAATGAAAGCTATACCATAAAGACTCATAATAGCTTTCTTAAAGTTTTTGAATGGCTATTATGTGGAAGAAGGATTATATTTGTCTTTCTTGGCTATAGACATCAGAACTTTCTGATCTCTAGGCAGAAGTTGCTGGTGGTCAAATTTCTACTAATTTTAAAACAAATGTTTTCTAACAATCGGAGTTGTCCAAAAGTGTAATGGGTTGCTTTAAGAGAGTGAGTTCTCTTACCCTGGAGGACTTCAGATGGAATTCTGTATTGGTCAATAATATTATCAAAAAGGATTTTTTGGGATGGAGCCAAGATGGCAGAGTAGAAACAGCACTTCCAAGGTGCTCTGCCCCCAGATTACCTCCAAACCATGTAAAAGGGGACTCTGAACAACTTCTGGAGCCCCAGCACCCACAGAATGGCACAGAGAAGCTAACCTCCTGCTGAGGACAGCCCAGCAGCCCTGCAGGGATTGGCCAGCACAGCGTTCTGAGAGCAGGCAGCACAGCCTGCTGGGAGCTGAGCCCAAGCCTGCATGAGCCCCGGTTTTAGCCCTAGGGCAGCTGGGCCAGCAGCTGGCTGGAGGGACCCCAGAATCCTAGCAGCTGTGGCGATTCCAGAATTATCAGCACAGATATGCCTAAGGACAAAGTGAGAGGTTAGTACCCTATGGACTTTGGGACCAGTATTTGGGGAATGTGTCGGGTTCCTCCCCTGGGGGTGAAAAGCTGCTGAAGAAACAAGGCACAGAAGCCATTTTGCAGTGTCAGTGGCGGCTCTAGCTCCTGGTCTGCGAACTGTAGGAAGATCCAGCAATCAGTCTGGGGGTTAATTGCTCTTGCTTTAAACTGCCTGGATCTGGATTGCAGTCTGGGGTGGAGGTTTGGGGTGGGTATCCAGCTTGCCAGAGTGGGTGGAGGCTTTACAGAGCCAACCTGCGGAAGCTGTGAAGACCCCACGTTTGGGCAGAAGCTCTCCTGTCTGGTGGCAGAGTCCTACTGTGGCAACAAGCCCCCAAATCAAGTAATTAAGTGGCAACGTGCCTAGGCAAAAGAAACAAAATAAACAGAAAAATTCAACATTGGACTCCTATTTTAGGGGCAAAGAGGATCAAAGCATGGAGGAGGACTGTGAGGTCAGAACTCCTGCACTAAAAGCCCCAAATGAAGGTAATGTTTTGCATAGCTATACATGTACAACACACACTGAATTGCTTATCTTCTCAGAGGGAGTGGGTGATAAGGGAGGAAGGGAATGGATCTTAAAATTGAAGCTTTAAAATTAAATGTTTCATAAGATGTCCAGGCATTGGGGCTCAGAGAATCACCTTGCCCTAATGGCAAAGTTGGGGGTATGGGAGAAGATATGGGAGAGAGCAGACTGGATGAAGGGATATCTAGTGGGACTGCTATTCTGGGGTGGTGGGTAGGGGAAAATGGGGAAAAATTGTAACTCAAAATCTGGTGGAAATGAATGATGTAAACCAGAAGTTAATGAAGCATTTGTAAAAAACAAACAAAAACAAAAAACAAAAAAAAAAAAACCAACCAACCAAACAAAAAAAAAACAAACAAACAAAAAAAAAAAGGATTTTTCCTCAAACACATGTTGGATTAGATGATCTCTGAGGCTCTTTTCAATTCTGAGGTTCTGCGTTTTTACTGAAGACCTAAGAAATGATTCATACCAATTCAAACATTTCTTTTTTTTAAACAAATGCTTTATTAACTTCTGTTTTACACCATTCATTTCCACCAGATTTTGAGTTACAATTATTTTTCCCCCTTGTTTTTCCCCTACCCACCCTCCCAGAATAGCAGTCCCACAAGATATCGCTTCCTCCAATCTGCTCTCTCCCATACCTTCTCCCATACCCCCTTCAACTTTTCCATTAGAGGAAGGTGAATCTTTGTGTCCCAATGCCTGCACATCTTATCTCCCAATTATAAGCAAAAGAGTATTAATAATAGTATTTATATATATTTGAAACATTTAATGTTAAGACCTCGAATTTCAGATCCATTTAATTCCTCCCTTGTCACCCATTCCCTCTGGGAAGATAAGTAATTCAGTAAATGTTGTACATGTCTAGCTATGCAAAACATTATCATAGTAGATATATTGTACAAGGCTGCTTATAATTCCCTCCCACTCATCCCACCCCCCACCTGGTCCATTCCCTACATGATCCTGTCCCTCTTCTATAGTGTGTACTTCCAACCTCCCCTCCCCCCAAGGATGCCCTCCCATCCATCATCCCTCCTCTCATCCCCCTTCCCCCTATTCTGCTGCAGGTTGAGATATCCCATTTAGTATGTATGTCATTCTCTCCCTGAACCAAATTCAATGAGAATGTGGTTTTGCCTTTTTGCCTTATTATTCTCCCCCTCCCTTGCAGCCACTTCCCCTTGCTTCTTCTACATGAGATAGTTTACCCTACCCTGTCTCTCCCCATGTCCTCTTGCCACTTTCCTCTCTCACCTCATAATTTCATCCCTTGAGTATCCTCCCTTCCCAACAAATTCAACCTATGCCCTCTATCCATATATAACTGTAAACATATATACACCCATTCACATATGTATTCATATGACCATACACCCTTCTTCCATTATTTTCATACTGAAAAAGATTTCATCAGTCATAGTTATTGTTTTTCCATGTAGGAATGTAAATAGTTCAACTTTGGTAAGTTCCTTTTGATTTCTTTTCCCTGATTACCTTCTCAGGCATCTCTTCCTTCTTGTGTCTGGATATCAAATTTTCTATTCAACTCTGGTTTTTTCCTCAAGAATGCTTGACAGTCCTCTATTCCACTGAATGACCATATTTTCCCCTGAAACAACATACTCAGTTTTGCTGGGTAGGTGACCCTTGGCTCCAATCCCTGCTCCATTGCCCTGTGGAACATCACATTCCATGTGCTTTGATCCCTCAGTGTAGAAACTGCCAGGTCCTGTGCTATTCTGATTGTGTTTCCACAATATTGAAATTGTTTCTTCCTGGCTGCTTGTAGTATTTTCTCCTTGATCTGGGAGTTCTGGAACCTGGCTATAATATTCCTGGGGGTTTTCTTTTTGGGATCTTTTTCGGGAGGTGATTGGTGGATTCTTTCAACATCTATTTTGCCCTCTGGATCTAAAACATCAGGGCAATTTTCCTTGAGAATTTCTTGAAGGGTGATTTCTAGGTTCTTTCTTTGATCATGGCTTTCAGGTAGTCCAATAATTTTTAAATTGTCTCTCCTGTATTTATTTTCCAGGTCAGTGTTTTTTCCCATGAGATATTTCACATTGCCTTCTATTCTTTCATTCGTTTGGATCTGTTTAACAGCATCTTGGTTTCTCATAAAGTCATTAGCTTCCATTTGCTTCAGTCTAACTCTGAAGGAATGAATCTCCTCAGTGATCTTTTGAGATTCTTTGTCCATCTGGCAAAATCTACTTTTTAAGGCATCTTTTCCTCATTGCCCTTTTGAGCCTCCTTTGCCATTTGAATTAGTCTATTTTTAAGGTGTTATTTTCCTCAGTGAGGCTGTTGAGTCTCATTTCATACTTTTCCTGTATCCTCATTTCTCTTCCCAATTTTTCCTCCACTTCTCTTATTTGATTTTTAAAGTCCTTCTTAAGATCCTCTGTGGCCTGTGACCTGCTCATGTTTTTATTTGGGGCTTTTGGAGCAGGATTTCTGACCTCACAGTCCTCCTCCTGTTCTATGCATCGATCCTCTTTGCCCCCAAAGTAGGAGTCTAAGGTTGCATTTTTCTGTTTAATTTGTTTCCTTTGCCTTGGCATGTTGCCACTTAATTACTTGACTTTTGGGCTTGTTGCCACAGTATGGCTCTGCCGCCAGACAGGGGAACTTTCATCCCAAATGTGTGGGGGGCCAACTTCCGTTTCTGGCAAGCTGTAAACCCACCCACGACCTCCACCCCAGATCACAATCCACATCCAGGGAGGTTAAAGCAAGAGCGATTACCCCCCCAAGACTGATCACTGGATCTCCCCACAGTTCACAGGCCAGGAGATGGAGCTGCCTCTGAAAACTACAAAATGGCATGTCTCCTCAGAAGCTTCTATCCCCCAGGGGAGGAAGCCAACACGTTCCCCAAATACTGGTCCCAAAGTCCATAGGGCACTAACCTCTCACTTTGTCCTAGGCATGTCTTTGTTGATAATTCTGGAATCGCCACAGCTGCTGGTGTTCTGGGGTCCCTCCAGCTGGCTGCTGGCCTGGCCACCCTGGGGCTAAAACCGCTACTCAGGCAGACCTGTGCTCGGCTCTCCACGCACTGCACACTGATTTGCCGGATCCCAGAGTGCTGCGCTGGTCCTTCCTGCAGGGCTGTTGTGCTGTCCTCAGCAGGAGGCTAGCTTCTTTGTGTCATTCTGTGGGTGCTGGGGCTCCAGAAGTTGTTCAGAGTCCCCTTTTACATAGTTTGGAGGTGATCTGGGGTGAGAGTGGCTTGGACACCCTGTTTCTACTCAGCCATCTTGGCTCTGCTCAAACATTTCTTAACAATCAGAGCCATCTCAAAGTGAAATAATTTCCCCATCGTTGAAGGTCTTCAAATGTGGGCATTTGGTCAGGAATGTTACTAAAGGGGTGATTCTATTGAGGACCCAAGAAATGATGCACAAATACCCTTATTCCATCCACCTTCAGTACTCTATGTCTGATAATGGCACTGACTCTGTTTACCAATGTTTATTGCCATCTTTGGGGCCATTTGAGTGAATCAGTGGTTGGCAGGCATGATAATCTTCTAGGCACTTACCTTTAAGGTTAGTGATGTATCCTACTATGCCCAACTTGCTGTAACAACCCATTATCATAACCATTAGGGGTTTGACTTAGATTCTAAGTCTTTAATGAGAAGGCTCTAACACTATAAAATAGGCATTGTAAGGGGCTCCCTTTGCCAGTGACTGTTGTAAAATATTTGGTTATCTGGGGAGGGGAAGTATCAGTTAAAGCAGTGAAGAAGCACCCTTCTAGGCTTGGGAAATCATTTTGTAATTTCTGAAAAAAATGAACAATGTGAGTTAAGGCAGAAATAAGAGGCAAAAGAAACTCGTAAGTGATGCCATTTTCCCTTTTCCTTTATCTTTGAACTGTCAAATGTGTTTTTCAACAAGTCATTTTGCAACAACAAAGACATTGTCTTTGAAGATAAAATCAATTAATTGATAGGACTTTTTTGAGTATGAGGGTATTCAATAACAAATCTTGATTCATGCTGATCTTTATAATAGACTGGTATTCTCTCTTGCCTTTGGATTTGTTAGTTGCTTTTAATCTATGTCGTCATCCTCCTATGTTCACCTCTCTCTCTTTCCCCCCTTTTTCTCTCTATCTTTCCCTCTATCTTACTCCTCTCTTCCTTTATCCCTCCCCCACCCCATTCTCTCTCCCTACCTCTTACTTTCTCTGTCTCTCTGTCTCTGTCTCTCTCTTTCTCTCAATTTGGTCAATCCTATTTTTCTAGGGATCTCTACAGACATATAGAAACATCCTGGTAGGGGCTACTCCACAAAAGGTAAGTATTAAGGGTCATTGGAGGGTTGACCACCGCTCTCACAGTCTTGCACAGTTTGTATAACTCCTGGTACCAATGAAGGACATATCTCACTTGCTACTCCTCATACTTCTCCACTTGGTTCAGAAACTCAGCATTAGTCAGGAACACTCAGTTCTTACTAAGAGGGATGAGATAGAAGCATAGCATTGTTCAGGAACTCTACCTCTCTGTCTAGAAGGCCTAGTTCTTGGATTCCTTTCCTTATCCAGGAATTTCTGGTCACTCAACTTCTTCTGTTCTTCTATAGCTCATGGCTTGGCTCATTGCTATGCCATCTTTGGGGCTATGTAGAATTTTGATGTATATGTTTCCCTGGAAAGGACCAACAGATTTCTTTCTTTCCAAGGGATGAGAACCTATATCCATCCAGTTTCTTTCTATCCATTTCATCTCTCCCTGTCTCTGTCCCTCCCCATCTCTCCCTGTTTCTCCCTCCATCTCCCTCTCCTCCCTTCTCTCTCTCTCCTCTTCTCCCCTCTTCCCCCCTCTCCCTTCTCTCTCTCTCTCTCTCTCTCTCTCTCTCTCTCTCTCTCTCTCTCTCTCCCTCCTTCTTTCTCTCCCTCTCTCTCCCTCTCCCCCCCCCTCTCCCTTCCTCCCTCCCTTCCTCCTCTAATTCTCATTTTAATGACCAAGGTCAGTGGTATAACCCAGGCAGCCTGGAACTGACTGTGAGTGCTTCCCTCTTAATGTAATCTCAAACATCCACCTTTTCCCCCCCCCCTCCCTCCCTCCCTCCCTCCCTCCCTCTAAGATAACTCCACACATTATCAGAGAGGCAATGCTAGAAATAAGGTTTCATCCTTGTTACTCTTGTTAAACATCAGGAGTGAGTCTTACCTATGGAGTGTAAACTTTAGTTTGTAGCACAGTAGGAAGAACATAGATTAGTTATAGGAGGAACTTATGGAGAGTAAGAACTGAAGGAGATTGGAATGAATTCTAAAGTGTGCTTATAGAATCTTTTTCTAGAGATCTGTATACTCAGGACAGAATACTACATATGTGTGGGAATGACTTTATGCCAAGGAAATCTTCCAGGTGGCAAAGGGGCAAGTCTGAATCACCTCAGAATTCTTTCCCTATGCTTATCAGTCTTTAGGAAAAACAAAACAAAAGAGAACATCTTCAGCATCAGGTTTTAGCTCATTAGGTAGAAAGTTCTCATTAGGAGCCTGAGGGCCATCAAGGAAAGAGTGATTATTAGTGTTCAGAGCTGATTGCTGGCAATTATTCTTAGTTGAGAGGGATCAATAAAGAGAAAAACAAACAGTCTTACGTGTTTTCTTTTGTGTGGGTGTTTGTAGAATGTTTCCTCCATTCTTTTTAGTGGAAGCATTCAGAATCAAACAATGCATCCACTGCAGTTTAGGTATAAAGCCATCACTGTGGCATGAAAAAAGAAAAGATTTGTTGGGCAGGATTAGGTCCAGTAGTCTAGGGATTTGGGAAGGTATGGAGGGATCATAAGATTTCTATGGTCAGAGAGATGAAGGAGCATGAATCCATGAGATTTATCATATCTCTAATCATCAGGCAGGATTCCTATGAAGTTGGTTGGTTCCCAACTCTGGTCTTTCATGGACTCTGATTTGATTCATGGGGACTTTTATTGATAATTTACCTATCTTGACTCATTTGTTTGAAATGGTTGACCCAGTTTGAAATGGTTTGGAATATCTAAAGTTAATTTAGGCCAGAGTATTCCATACACCCTGGCAAGATAGCAGCATTGAACTGGAACAGTAATGAATAATAAACGAAAACAGTAAAGGTTGCACTCTTGGATGAGAACAGTGTCCTTCCACTCTCCCTTCCAAAGCTATCTGGGACTTGTTCTGGGCCAGGCTTGACCCAGAATGGTACAGGGTCCAGGTTTAAGATTGGAATGAAAGAAGGCATCTGCAGAATATCTAGCAGTTAGCAAAAAAGATGTTTGCTTAACAATAGCACAGAAAGAATATTTAGCAAGGATGTAGCATTGATTCAGTTGGATGCATCTCCCACACCTATAAATAGGTCATGGTGGTAACCTGGTCTTTAGAATATGTCAAGGCCAAGGATCCCCCACTTCTTCAGTTGTATGTGCTGAGAAATGGCCAGGAACTATGATAATATTTTGAGCCTTAGTCACCTGGATCAGATGTTTCTCCAAGATAGATTAATTGACTTTTAAGGAAAAAAAAACACACAAAAGTAGCCTAGCTTATGTGGTGGAGATGTTGCTCCTTATCACAGAATTTAAGCATTTTCAAACTCATTGCTCTAATAACAAATCCTCAGATCCTCTCAGAAGCTACCTGGTATGGATGGGACCTAGGGGTTGAAGATTCCTGGCTGCTTCCCTCAGTCATCCCTGTGTACAAGGTTTGCAACTAGTTTCTCTGTTTTAGATCTCCCATTTGGGTCCTGGCTTGGACTATTTGTCAACTTTTGGCAGTTGGATTGTATCTCTTCACTTTGCTTCATTTGGTTAACTCAGGCAGTGACCTCCATTCCTTTTCCATAGTTTCTCCATCCTTTAAGAAGGAAACAGCTCCTCCTAGTTGTTGATTCTTGTCTCCAAAGAGAATCAAGGGCAAACTTCCTTGGTTGATGGTGGTTCAAAAAAGTGTCCTCTTCTCACTCCAACTTATATATCTAGCCTTTCTCCCTCCCTTTGCTTTTAAAAAATAAATCTTATTTTATTGGTCTTTTGTTTTTACATCACATTCATTTCTGAATATATCCTTTCCCCCTCTCTTATCCAGTCAGCCATCCCTTGTAATAAAGAGTAAAATACAACAGTTCAGCAAAACTAACCATGCATCAACTGTGTTTGACAGCACATGCAATATTCCATATCCATAGTTCCTTAACTTTGCAGTGAAGGAACTAAGGTACATTTTTTCAACTTTCTTGTATCTATTTTTCCTTTTAGAGTCTCTCTCTCTCTCTCTCTCTCTCTCTCTCTGTCTCTCTCTTTCTTTTTGTGTCACTCTGTGTCTCTCTGTACACACACACACATATACATATATATACACGTACACACACACACACACACACACACACACACATATATATATATATATATATGTATACACACTCATATCCATATATAAAACAGGTGATAATTCAAGGCCAGGGTCCTAGATGAGAAGAGGAGTTTAAGGTTCAGAGGTCATTTTAAGCAACAACCCATAGGTCCTAAAGCTCTGAGAGTTTAAGAAAATAGCTCTAAGAAAGCAAAACATTAAAGTGAGCCTTGCTTCTAAGAGAAACAGCTAGGTGGCATAGCAGATAGAGGGTCCCTCCAACTCCATTTCTGTAACCCTATGATACTATGGCACTGAGTTTATTGAGTAGAAGGGTGACGAGAGCAGAGCTGCACTTTGGGAAAATCACTTTGGTGGCAGAATGAGGGATGGATTGGAGTGGGGAGAGACTTGAGCAGGAAGATCCAGGAGCAGGTTATTACACTATTTCAGGCATGAGGTGATGAGGGCCTGTACTTGATTGACGGCAATATTAGAAGAGAGAAGGGGCTACACTGAAACAGTGTGAAAGTTCATTGGAAATATAGAGAGCTATTCATAACAGATAAATAGCATGTTTTGATTTCTTTTTCCTGTTGATGCCTAACATGATACTTAACACTTTGGTCACCTTGAAGAGAACAGTTTCCCTCAAGTGAGGTAAGAAGCAGGACTTCAAGGTAATAAGAAATGAGAAATGAGGAAGCAGAGGTACACAGCATAGTGGCCTTCTTTAGGATATATATATATATATATTTTGCTTTTTGGAGGGCAATTGGGGTTAAGTAACTTGCCCAAGGTCACACGGCTAGTTTTGTGTTAAGTGTCTGAGGCTGGATTCAAACTCAGGTCTTTCTGACTCCAGGGCCGGTGCTCTACTCACTGTGCCACCTAGCCACCCCGAGGAAGGATATATTAATAATGATAGCTTCAATAGATAACAAGTTCAGCATAAAGATTTTTTTAAGGATGGAGTAGATCTGGGAATGTTTGTGAGAAATAGGAAGGAAATCAGTAGATGAGGAGAAATGTAAGATTTAAGAGAGAGTGGGGATTGGGAGGAGTTCAGTGATTAGTCAGTCTGCTCTCCCAGTTGAGGCCAAAGATGGAATCATGAGTGGAAATAGAGGGCTGGCCCTTGGTGAGAAGTGCTACCTCTGTATTAGAGACTGGAATAAATACAGGAAAAGACAATAGGGAATGATGCTGAGGAGTTTTAGGTACATAATTAGGGGAAAAGGGAGTTGATGATCAATACCTACTCCTTTGCAAAATGGAAGGTAAAATGTCTCTGTTGAGAGGAAAAGGGGAGGGGTGATCTGAGTGACTTGAAGTGGGAAGAGAAAATTTGGAAAAGTAAATACCGGCTGTGAGACAGAAAGGATGACAGCTTGATCAATGATCTAGAATAGATAAAAGGGAATGGGATTTGGGGCATAGATGGAAGGATTTATATTAACCTCTCATTAAATTTCATTTTCTTAGATTTGGCCCAATGTTCTTACATATCAGTATTGATTTTTTGTATCCTCTCAATATCCTTTCATATCTATTGTATTATTTGTAAATTCAGTAAACATTCAGCCTATACTTTCATTCAAGTGTTTGATAGAGTGACGTGATAGTCATTATTTCCACAAAAATATACATTTTAATTTCATTTATTTTCTATAGTGCTGCACACATTCTAGTTTTAGTTCAATTTGGCTGTCTCTTTTTAATATTCTATGAATTTGATTGTTTATTTCAGAGCCTCCTCACATTTAGGACAAGAGAGGTCATACCTAATCAACCATCTCATTAATCAGCCATTTCCTTCATGATCTTTACCATACAGGTACTGGAATCAGTGTATGCATGCAGTGCATGAAATACAGATATATGCCATGGTCTTTAAAGGATTTTAGAGCAAATTCAAATATGGCACCCAACAAAGTGTGACACGTGGACATCTATGATGATATTAATGATAGAGACATTATAATTTCCCCAGGGGATAGTTCAGTTATCTGTTTAATCAAAATCAATAGCATTCACAGGTAAAAGAATGTACAACTACCATAATTGCTATACTGGATCAGCTTCAAGCTGCATCCATCTCAGAGATTCTTTATCTGATGGGGTTACTTGAAGTCAACCTTATCGCTTAAAATGTGCCACAAATGTCCTTAGTTTCCTTTGACAACCTGCTATGGAGTTGTCATTCATGAGTTTCTCAAAATATTTTTTGGGAACCAATTTATATTTTCATCCTATATCACCTCTTGTGGGCAATGGCGTCTATAATGTTACTTCCTGCTGGTGAAAGTAGATTTCCCTAGCTGCTAGTTATGTTCTCCCCCAAATTACCTCGTATCAGTTTTATATCCATTCTTATATAGAATCAGAGAATCACATCATGTGAGAGCTGGAGGGGACCACAGTGCCTATCTTGTCCAATCAATAACATGAAAGGAATTCCTACAATAACATAGTTGACAGGTGGCCTCTGCTTGAGGACTTTTAAGGAGGGAAAACCTACCTTTCCACGTAGCTCATTCCACTTTGGGTAAGCTCTCATTGGTAGGGAGGTTTTCCTGACACCCCGACTCAATTTGATTTTTTCAACTTCCACACAATACTCTTTTTTTCTGCTGTCTGGGGCCAAATAAAATAAGCCTAGTCTTTCCTCCACATGACACCCCTTCAAATAGCTGGAGACAGTAAGCATATTCTTCCTGCTTTCCTACCCCCATCACCTCCACCTCCTCAACCAGTCTTATCTTCTCCAGGCTAAACAGGTCTAGTTCATTTGGGTGATCCTCACAAGACAGAGCCAAGGATCTTTACTATCCTGACTGCCTTTCTAGATAGACTTCAACTTCTCAATGTCCTTAAACTGTGGTAACCACAACTGTACACAACACTTCAGATGAGATAGGGGCAGAGTACAGTGGGACTCTCTCCTCCCTATACATAGAAACCATATCTCTTTTAATATAGTCTAAAATCGCATTATCTTTTTTTTTCTGCTGACTTATATTAAGCTTGCAGTACACTAAGACCTCTAGATCTTTTTCAGAGCAACTACTGCCTAACCATGCCACCTTCTTCGATTTGAACTTGGGAAGGTGACTTTCTTGAACCCAAATGTAAAATTTGGCATGTATCCCTATCAGATTTCACTTTCAGATTCAGTCCTATGCTATATAGCTTGTCAAAATTCTTTTGGATCCTAAATCTCCCATCCAATGTGTTACCTATCCCTCCTGGCTTTGTGCTATCTACAAAATTAATGGCATGTCCCTCCCAATGGAAGGTAAGCTCCCAGAAGGGAGGGATTGTTTTAATTTTGTCTTTGTATCTGTGGGGCTGAGCATAGGGTCTGGCACATAATAATCATTTAATAAATGCTTGTTGACTGACCAAGCTTCCTTTTAATTGTGCTAAACTTATCTTTTTGGGTTTGAGGGTAGCTTTACTATTCTAGTGTACTGCCTGGTCAGCATAATGCCTTGACTATAGAATATGTTCAATAAATGCTTTGTTGATCGAATGAATGCTGGAATTTAGTGAACTTTTCCTTTTTATTCTAACTCTACCTTTTGGGATTTTCAACTCAAAATAATCATCTAATTTAACAACCTCATTTTATTGATCAGAGGATCTTGGATAACTTCTAGGCCAACACCCTTGTTGTTAAGTCCAGAGGGCTGCAAAGCTGTTTGCCCAAGATAATATAGGTTCACAAGAAACAGCACCACCAACTTTTATCCAGGGTCACCTGATACCAATACAATGAACTGTCCATTACACTGTAATTTCAGTATTTTAATCCACTTAATTTTCATCTTTCTAGACTGGTATCCTAATATTAAAAATAATGTTTATTTTTGCTTTTGGTTTTATTTTGTATCACTGTTGGTTCCTAATATTGCCTTTCTGCGATTTTCCTTTTAACAAGAAAAGTTAAAACAAAAAATGTATGTTGTTCACTCTGGCTGCGTATGCTGCATTTGGTTCCTATAATCCACATCTTTATGAAGTTAAAAAAAAAAAGAGTTCTACTTTTTAAGTCTGTCCTCACATCACAGCTAAAAAAGGACCATGTTAAGTACTTCTTTCCTGCCATTGTTATTGGTAATTACTCCATCTCTCTTTGCTCCTAGTCTATCAGCAAATTTTTAGCAAATAGAATTTAGGCAAGGGATCAATAAAACCTGCCCTCTGAAGGTATAAGAAGCCCGTATGTAAAAGAGATAATCATTGTCCACATAGTAGGATGTAAAGGAGGAAGAAACTATACAAAGGTACAGGAAGGAAGGGGACAAGGAAAGGCTTTATCAACGAACAATTTTATTCAGGGGAAATGTTAACTTATTCTAAATGTCAATTACAGCTGCAATTCAGAAAGCAGAGGCAGGGTCCCCAATGAAGTCACAATGTTCTGCAGGCACAGAATAACACAGTTGTTTATCTGAAGACTATTTTACACATGCTCAGGTTGGAACTTTTCTTAGCTAATTAGAAATGTAATTCTACTTGCACCATTCCTCATCTTCTATTGATCACCGTGGCAGACAATTGCTTAGTCAAGGTAAATTTTCTAGTTCAATTTTCAATTGTGCTTTGTCTGGGAATTCATGACCACCAAAGTAAGAGAATATTTAAGCTAGAAGGGACCTTGAAAGAATCATTTAGTCTATGCCTCTCTCTCTCTCTCTGTCTATATCTATCATCTATCTATCTATCTATCTATCTATCTATCTATCTATCTATCTATCCTGTCCTAGAGAATAAGATGCAATTATCTCCCTTGGAAATAAGGACATGAAATAGAACAATAAATATGATATAGTGATGATGATAGAACCTTAGTTTTGTATAGTGCACAAATGTAATATATTTAAAAGTATTTTTCAAACATTCTTTCAGTTATTTCTCATAATGCTATACTATAGGTAGCACAGGTAGGATTATACCTATTTTAAAGATGAGGAAATGAAGACACAGAAAGATAAAATATTTAAAGCACATATTTTTAAGCTGAAAAGGACCTTAGAGCTTAGTATCTAGTCCAACCTTTCATTTTAAGATGAAAAAATTGATAGGTGAAGATTTGATTAAGGTCACACAGTTAGTGGCACACTTGAGACTAACAACCATGGCTCCTGATTCCTAGCTTAGGGCTTTTTTGTTAACTGCTCCTGTGTCATAGAGTTAATAAATTAAAATCAAGTAAGCCAAAATGTATTGAGTAGCAACCATGTGCAAAGCAGTGAGACTGGATTAGAAACTGGACCTCTTGATTTCTAATCATTGTTGATATGTGTAATGATGTGAATGCCATACAAATGGCAAGCTGTCTTAGAAGGTAGACAGATGCTGGCTTCTAGAAACTCTGGTCCTCTAAGAAGCCAAAGGGAACACGGCCCTCAGGTACTCTGAGTGCCACAACTTGTCATTTGGTTGGCAACACTGAACTCCTGTCTTGTTCTGGCTTCCCTGACCTGTCAGCTCATCTCAACACTTTGTTCTTTTCCCAGCTCCCTTTTCCGCCTGCAGTGCATTTGGCTTGGCCTGAACTTCCTGACTTTAGCTTCTGCTATCTCTGTTGCCATGGTGAATCTCTGTCTCTCTGTCTCTGTCTCTGTCTCTGTCTCTGTCTCTGTCTCTGTCTCTGTCTCTCTCTCTCTCTCTGTCTCTCTGTCTGTCTCTGTCTCTCCCCTATTCCCCCTCTGGTTTGAACTTTGGTCTCATCTCTTATCCTGCTTCTGAGGCCCAGCTCTCTCTCACAGGATGAAGTGTTGCTCCTCAAGGCTAAGGTCTGACTTTTAACTCTTTCAGTGCCTGGTATATGGGAAATGCTTAATAAATGCTTTATTCAACATTTCATGGCTGACAGAAAGGAAGCTCATTGCTAAAATTATACTTTGGGTGGTAGTAGTAGTTGTTGTAGGAGTAGGAGTAGTAGTAATTCTGAGGCTGTGGAGGATTACAGAATGAGGAAGAAAAGGAACTTAGAGATTATAGCTAAAGAGCAATGGGGCATTTCTATCACAGACTCATTCTTTTTCATATAAATTTTTGTGAATACCTTTTGTTTTAAATTGTCCAATTTTTCCCTTCTCCATGTTCCTTTTGTCTTCCCTCTTACAGAGCCATTCTATATAACAAATGATTCTTTTTTTAAAGACAAAGAGAAAAACCCCCCAGAAAACCTAGTGTTCACATTGAAAAAAAATCTGACAATATATATAATATTCCATACCCATAGACCTCTGCAAAGAAGGGGGGACAAGGTATCTTCTCATATCTTTTTAGGAACCACCTTATTCTTTGTAATTTTGCAGTACTATTTTTTATTGTTTTGTCACACTCATTTTTAGTACTGAGAAAAATACAATTCTGCATTTTAGTTCACCAGACCCCTGCTATGTACTGTTACTATCTTGGTTTACATCCAAGGACATTTTTTGAGTTACCCAAATAATTTCATCATAAGTTTTAAGTGTACAGTCGTTTTCTGAAATGGCTAGTTAGCATATGGCATATAGTACAGTGTTGTGTGAGACAGGGCTCAGCAAATATTTGATTATCAATGTACATTAAGAATATTGTTTTGTTATAGTAAATCTTCAGTAATTTTTTTGAGGAGAGTACCAGAATAATTCTAAATACTTCCTAATTTTATTGGTGTTAATACCTTAAAAGTAATACTTACATTGATAAATTATCCTGATTTATAACCATTAATTTTGACATATGAATCAAACAAAACAAAATATATCTGGGGAAAGCATTGGTCCTCTCAAATCAGCTTTATAATTCATAATGTGGAAATCATACAAAAAGCAAGTAAGATAAATTCAGGTGATCCATACATAGGGAAGACCCTGTGGCAGGGGTAGGGAACCTGCAGACTCCTGTGGCCCTCTAGGTCCTCAGGCGTAGCCCTTTGAGGTTGCAGGTTCCCTACCCCTGCCTGGAGTAGGCTTCTTCCACAAAGAGGGAATCAGGGACACTAGGTCTTATTAAGGAAAACTCTAGGACACCAGAAAGCCTTCTGAAGAAGTAAGTCTGGCTGAGGGGTCACAGGGGCATCTTGGAATCAGCTAAAACTGCCCTGGGAAAGCCAGTTATTAAATGTTCAGCGTGAGTGCTCTTATTTTAGAAAATTGGCAAATCATGGCTTGATTTACTGTTTTGTTGATTGTCTGCAGTTAAGAAAGTGAAGAAGTGTTAAAAATTCAGATTAAATTTTAAAAGTTTATTTTATGTACATTTATATTTTCTGGAGAGCAAATTGCTAGACATTTACCAGCATACCTTTGGAGAAATGAAAGTCAGTTGTGGTTTGTTTGTGGAGGTGTTTCTATTTGAAAGAAGTATTCTTCCTAAAACTAAGAGCTAAGCTCAAATGTTTCCTTGGTGTTTAAAGAAATGTCAAATATCAAAATACAAATATAACAATTTTTAAATTGCACAAACTTAAAACATTATCAATGAACCTGAGTCTTTTGATTCCAAAGACAATGTGCTTTCAACCATACTGTACTGCCTGAGCTCCTCATTTCACAAATGAGACAACTGGGGCCTATAGAGGTTAAATGACTTGTCTAAAACCATGTAGATGTTAAATAGTCAAGTTGTGAATTGGGCCCAAGCCCTCTGGCCCCACATCTAGCACTCTTTGTGCTGCATTTTTCTTTCCTAAGATAGGAGCCAGAAGTAGCATTTGAAAGCTATGGTAATATTTTTACAGTTTTTGCGAAAGGTCAAACTGGAAATGTTGCCTCTGCCAATTTTGTGGTCCCCAGTGAACTATTTATATTTTCATTAATAGGTCTATTTATATAGTGCACATGCCATTTACACATGCAGAGATGCGATCTATGCATTTGAGGAATGTTTATGACCATGCCCACTCTATTATTTTACTAAAAGCTCCAGGAAATATGGTATTTTTCTGTGAATGCTGATATAAAAGTAGATACAAAGATTGGTGATGTGTAAGCTTTGACATTATATAAATATATATAGCTGTTGTAAAAGTTAACAACCATTTTATTTATAATTATATTGCAGATTGATATTTTTATATCTACATGGTGAATGGTAACCTTTCTGCCTTTACTTCAATCTTGGCAAAAGTGTTTATGTTGAGTTTTTACATCTGTGTATTATTCTGTGACATTGATGCTTACACCATTGGCTTATTCACAAACAGCATTAATGTCATGCATTTCTCCCTCTAGGGGGAAAAAAGAAAACACCTCGTTAGAATCACATTGTAATTCACAGTATTCTGAGCCTTATGTTTTCTATCTCTTCAGTCCTGTGTAAAGTGCAAATCACACCACTTCCTTTTGGTGGATACTTCTTGCTAATATTTCCAGATTGCCACGGCTGCGTTACAAGATAGAAAAGATGCATGTGGTTGAAATTGGAGCCTTTGGATTAAGAGATGTTTCTCTTATCTGGCTCTTCCAGGTTTGCAAGAGTGATAGATGCACACCCCCTCTCCATGCATATATATGAGAAAGATACCTTGTCTTTATCCTTTGCTTAGCTTTGTTATGAAGAAGAAAAACCCATCTTAAATGTTTGATCCTCTCTACAAAAGGTTTCTTGTTGTGGTACAGGGAGTTACTGCTTTTAGTCGGCAGAAAGTCAAGTAACTATTGCTTTTAAACTGGGTAGAGAAAGGAAATACACATGTAATATGAGAAACTTTTTGACCCCCAAATAATGCTATCTTTTTTTCTAAATAGGTTTATATTAAAACAAAGAAACCCCAACAACCCAAAAATAGATGACATCTGTATCATTCTGTGCTAGTGGCAAAAGGCAGTGGAAGCAGTAGAAAGAGTATTGAAATCCGAAGACTAGGAGTCAGGAGATAGGTGTTCTAGTGCTAATTCCAAGACAAGGTCCCTGCCATGTGACTGATTGAAATGGATTTCTTATTTGTGATGAGCAGCCATACACACACACACACACACACACACACACACACACACACACACACACACACACCCCACACACACACCAATATGATTGTTCGGGGGGATCAAAAAAGGTAAGATAATATTCATATTTCTAGTGAAACAAAGGTTAACTGGTACAGTTAGAATACAGATTTTTTTGACTAAAGCTGTGTCTAAAATAGTTATCTACTATCAATAAATTATGAGAAATAACGAAAATTATTGGAAAGTCTTTGCTCTCTTTCTCTCTGTGATTTTTGTATATGTACTTGGGCACTTCTGTGACCTATAGCCCAGTGTCCCAAGTACTAGGTATAAGCTGAATGGGCTAAATTATGTGTGTGTGTGTGTGTGTGTGTGTGTGTTTATTTTCATTTTATATTTTGTTTTGCTAAAAATTCAATTTTGTTTTATTTTTAACCTTGAAATCTCAGTCTCTCTCTCTCTCTCTCTCTCTCTCTCTCTCTCTCTCTCTCTCTCTCTCCTTCTTCTTTTCCTTCTCCTCCTCATTTACCCATGTAATATTACTGGGAGTTGAAGATCTTCCCCTCCCATTAATAGACCTCATGTGGAACCCAACAAGATAAGCTTGATTAGGTGAGGCTTGTTTTTCAGGAAGGCCCACATCTTTTGTTACTTTGTAGTTAGACAGTGGTTCTGAGGCTTGTGATGTCCTCTGGCTCTGAAGAAGAATATATTTTCTGAGGTGAAATTTTTTTCTTGAGCTCACTCATTGGAAGAGTGTTCCTGTGATTTGGCCACATGAGACTTTGGGGCACCTTGGCTTTGAAAATGCAGATGTTGGGGCAGAGCCAAGATGGCGGAGTAGAAACAGCACTTCCAAGGTGCTCTGCCCCACACAACTTCCAAACAATGTAAAAGGGGACTCTGAACAACTTCTGGAGCCCCAGCACCCACAAAACTACACAAAGAAGCTAACCTCCCACTGAGGAGAACCCAGCAGCCCTCCAGGGAGTGGCGAGCACAGTGCTCTGAGAGCAGGCAGCACAGCTCGCTGGGAACTGACAGCGCAGTGCTCTGGGAGCTGAGCCCAGGCCCACATGAGCTGCGGTTTTAGCCCTAGGGAGGCTGGGCCAGCAGCCAGCTGGAGGGACCCCAGAACACCAGCAGCTGTGGTGATTCCAGAATTATCAGCACAGATATTCCTAGGACAAAATGAGAGGTTAGTGCCCTATGGACTTTGGGACCAGTATTTGGGGAATGAGTTGGCTTCCTCCCCTGGGGGTGAAAACCTGCTGAAGAAATGGGGCATAGAAGCCATTTTGCAGTATCAGTGGCAGCTCTAGCCCCTGGTCTGTGAACTGTAGAGAGATCCAGCAATCAGTCTGGGGGTTAATCACTCTTGCTTTAAACTGCCTAGATCTGGATTGTGGTCTGGCGGGGGGAGGTTTGGGGTGGGTATCCAGCTTGCCAGAGTGTTTGGAGGCTTTACAGAGGCCACCCAACCTGCTAAAGTTGTGAAGACCCCACATTTGGGAGGGAAGCTCTCCTGTCTGGTGGCAGAATCCTATTGTGGCAACAAGCCCCAAAATCAAGTAACTAAGTGGCAACATGCCTAGGCAAAAGAAACAAAACAAACAGAAAAATTCAACATTGGACTCCTATTTTAGGGGCAAAGAGGATCAAAGCATGGAGGAGGACTGTGAGGTCAGAAGTCCTGCACCAAAAGCCCCAAATGAAAATACAAGCTGGCTACAGGCCATAGAGGACCTTAAGAAGCAGATAAGAGAAGTGGGGGAAAAATTGGGAAGAGAAATGATAAAGATGCAAGAAAAGTATGAAATGACAGTCAACAGCCTGACTGAGGAAAATAACACCTTAAAAAATAGACTAACTCAAATGGCAAAAGAGGCTCAGAAAGGCAATGAGGAGAAGAATGCCTTAAAAAGCCGAATTTGCCAGATGGAAAAATAATCTCAAAAGCTCAATGAGGAGATTCATTCCTTCAGAGTTAGACTGGAGCAAATGGAAGCTAGTGACTTTATGAGAAATCAAGATGCTGTTAAACAGATCCAAACAAATGAAAGAATAGAAGGCAATGTGAAATATCTCATGGAAAAACCACTGACCTGGAAAATAGATCCAGGAGAGATAATTTAAAAATTATTGGACTACCTGAAAGCCATGATCAAAGAAAGAACCTAGAAATCATCCTTAAAGAAATTCTCAAGGAAAATTGCCCTGATGTTTTAGACTCAGTGGGGGAAATAGAGGTTGAAAGAATTCAATGATTGCCTCCTGAAAAAGATTCCAAAAAGAATACTCCTAGGAATATCATAGCCAGGTTCCAGAACTCCCAGATGAAGGAGAAAATACTACAAGCAGCCAGGAAGAAACAATTCCAATATTGTGGAAACACAATCAGAATAGCCCAGGACCTGGCAGTTTCTACACTGAGGGATTGAAGGGCATGGAATATGATATTCCAGAAGGCAAAAGAGCTGGGATTGAAGCAAGGGTCACCTACCCAGCAAAACTGAGTATCTTGTTTCAGGGGAAAATATGGTCATTCAGTGGAATAGAGGACTTTCAAGCATTCTTGAGGAAAAAACCAGAATTGAATAGAAAATTTGACATCCAGACACAAGAAGGAAGAGATGCCTGAGAAGGAAATCATGGAAAAGAAATCAAAAGGAACTTATCAAATTGAACTATTTACATTCCTACATGGAAAAACAATAACTGTGTCTGATGAAACCTTTCTCATTATGAAAATAATTGAAGAAGGGTATATTGGCATATGTTTACAGGTATACATGGATAGAGGGCACAGGTTGAGTTTGATGGGAAGGGATGATTCTTTTTTTTTTTTTTTATATATATATATTTGAAACATTTAATGTTACGACCTCAAATTTCAGATCCATTTCCTTCCTCCCTTGTCACCCATTCCCTCTTGGGAGATAGTAATTCAGTATATGTTGTACATGTCTAGCTATGCAAAACATTATCATAGTAGATATATTGTACAAGGCTGCTTATAATTCCCTCCCACTCATCCCACCCCCCACCTGGGCCATTCCCTACATGATCCTGTCCCTCTTCTATAGTGGGTACTTCCAACCTCCCCTCACCCCAAGGATGCCCTCCCATCCATCATCCCTCCTCTCATCCCCCTTCCCCCTATTCTGCTGCAGGTTGAGATATCCCATTTAGTATGTATGTCATTTTCTTCCTGAACCAAATTCAATGTGAATGTGGTTTTGCCTTTTTAGCCTTCCTTATTCTCCCCCTCCTTTGCACCCACTTCCCCTACATGAGATAGTTTACCCTACCATGTCTCTCCCCATCTCCTCTTGCCACTTTCCTCTCTCACCTCATAATTTCATCCCTTGAGTACTCTCCCTTCCCAACAAAATCAACCTATGCCCTCTATCCATATATAACTGTAACCATATACACACACATTCACATATGTATTCATATGACCACACCCCCTCTTCCATTATTTTCATAGTGAGAAAGATATCATCAGTCACAGATATTGCTTTTCCATATAGGAATGTAAATAGTTCAACTTTGATAAGTTCCTTTAGATTTCTTTCCCATTACCTTCTCAGGCATCTCTTACTTCTTGCGTCTGGATGTCAAATTTTCTATTCAACTCTGGTTTTTCCTCAAGAATGCTTGAAAGTCCTCTATTCCACTGAATGACCATATTTTCCCCTGAAACAAAATACTCAGTTTTGCTGGGTAGGTGACCCTTGGGTTCATTCCCAGTTCTTTTGCCCTCTGGAATATCATATTCCATGCCCTTCGATCCCTCAGTGTAGAAGCTGCCAGGTCCTGGGCTATTCTGATTGTGTTTCCACAATATTGAAATTGTTTCTTCCTGGCTGCTTGTAGTATTTTCTCCTTGATCTGGGGATTCTGGAACCTGGCTATAATATTCCTGGGAGTTTTCTTTTTGGGATCTTTTTCAGGAGGTGATTGGTGGATTCTTTCAACCTCTATTTTGCCCTCTGGATCTAAAACATCAGGGCAATTTTCCTTGAGAATTTCTTGAAGGTGATTTCTAGGTTCTTTCTTTGATCATGGCTTTCAGGTAGTCCAATAATTTTTAAATTGTCTCTCCTGGATCTATTTTCCAGGTCAGTGGTTTCCCATGAGATATTTCACATTGCCTTCTAATCTTTCATTTGTTTGGATCTGCTTAACAGCATCTTGATTTCTCATAAAGTCATTAGCTTCCATTTGCTCCAGTCTAACTCTGAAGGAATGAATCTCCTCAGTGGACTTTTGAGATTCTTTTTCCATCTGGCAAATTCGGCTTTTTAAGGCCTTCTTCTCCTCATTGCCCTTTTGGGCCTCCTTTGCCATTTGAGTCAGTCTGTTTTTTAAGGTGTTGTTTCCCTCATCAGGCTGTTGACCCTCATTTCATACTTTTCCTGCATCCTTCTCATTTCTCTTTCCAATTTTTCCTCCACTTCTCTTATTTGATTTTTAAAGTCCTTCTTAAGGTCCTCTATGGCCTGCAACCCACTCATGTTTTCCCCTGGGGCTTTTGGAGCAGGACTTCTGACCTCACAGTCCTTTTCCTCTCTATGCCCCCAAAATAGGAGTCTAGGGTTGCATTTTTCTGTTTCCCTTGCCTTGGCATGTTGCCACTTAATTACTTGACTTTTGGGCTTGTTGCCACACTATGGCTTTAAGGCCAGATAGAGGAATTTTCATCCCGAACGTGTGGGCAACTTCCGTTCTGCAAGCTGTAAACCCACCCACAACTTCCACCCTAGATCACAATCCAGATCCAGGAGGTCACAAGACGATCACCCCCCAACACTGATCGCTGGATCTCCCACCATTTGTAGGCTGGGAAACCAGAAATGCCTATGAAAAACTACAAATGGCGTGTCCTCAGAGGCTTCCCCCAGGAAGGAGCGCATCCCATACAGGTCCCAAAGCAAGACATGACCTTTACTTGTCTAGACATGTGATAATCCTGGAGTCTCCAACTGTGTTCGGGGTTCCTCCAGCTGGCTGCTGCGCCGCCCGAGGAAAACCTCGGCTCACGCGGACCTGGCTCGGCTCAGCTTGGCTCTGCGCTCTGCGCGCTGCCGGCTCCCAGACCACTGCGCTGGTCCTTCCTGCAGGGTGCTGGGCTGTCCTCAGCGGGAGGTTAGCTTCTCTGTGTCGTTCTGTGGGTGCTGGGGCTCCAGAAGTTTTCAGAGTCCTTTTTTACATAGTTTGTGGAGAATCTGGGGCAGAGAGGCTGGACGAGCTGTTTCTACCGCCATCTGGCTCCGCCCCTGGGAAGGGATGATTCTTAAGGGGTGAAGTTAAAGAGTGAGAGAGGCAAGTGGCAAGAGGAGATGGGAGAGACAGGGTAAGGTAAACTATCTCATGTAGAAGAGGCAAGGGGAAGTAGTTGCAGGGGAGGGGAAGAACAGGAAGGCAAAAAGGCAAAAGCATATTCTCATTGAAGTTGACTCAAGGAGAGAATCACATACATACTAAATGGGATATCTCACCCTGCAGGAGAGTAGGTGAAAGGGGGATGAGAGGGGGGGATGATGGAGGGGAGGGCATTCTGATGGGAGGAGAGGTTGGAAGTACCCACTATCAAAGAGGGACAGGATCAAAGTAGGGAATGGACCAGGTGGGAGGTGAGATGGGTGGGAGGGAAATATAAGCAGTCTTTTACAATATATCTACTATGGTGATGTTTTCATGGCTATACATGAACAACACATACTGAATTGCTTATCTTCTCAGAGGGAGTGGGTGAAAAGGGAGGAAGGGAACAGATCTTAAAATAGAAATTTTAAAATTAAATGTTTCATAAGATGTCCAGGCATTGGGGCTCAGAGAATCACCTTGCCCTAATGGCAAAGTCAAAGGGGGTATGGGAGAAGATATGGGAGAGAGCAGATTGGATGAGGGGATATCTAGTGGGACTGCTATTCTGGGGTGGTGGGTTGGGAAAAATGGGGGAAAAATTGTAACTCAAAATCTGGTGGAAATGAATGATGTAAACCAGAAGTTAAAGCATTTTTTAATAAGAAAAAAATAAAAACAAAACAAAACAAAAAATAAAATGCTGATGTTGGTACTTCTCTCTCTGGTAACTGTATGTATAGCTTTATTCAGACAGCTAGAAGCCCTGTTTGTTGATTTGTGTTATTTTCTCTGTCTCTATTTTTTCTGCTTGTTATTTTTGTTTGTATTTTCTCTGAAGTGCTAGCAGCCATCCTGCATATGCTAGGCTGCTTGTTGTTACAACTCCTTGATAAGGCAAGAAAAACAAAACACATCACAATAGTCATGCAAAACAAATTCCACATTAGCCTGGTCTTCCCACACAAAAAAGAAAGAAAATAAAAAGAAAATATGCTTCAGTTTTCACCCTGGCCTCATCAGCTCTAGCTAGAGGTGGATAGCATATGTTATCATGAAATCTTTGGAATTGTGGTTGGTTGCCATGTTAAATAGGATTCTTAAATTTTACAAAGCTGATTATATTTGTGATGTTATTATAGAAATTTTACTAGTTTTGTTAACTTTACTCGTTATAAATTGAGGGGAACTGAGGGGCCTTAATCCTGCTGGTGAGTTAGGGGTTATCTGCTCCAAGCATGTGTGAAGACATCTACTGGAGTGCTGAATGTAGGCATTATTGGAGTCACTCATAGGACTGCTGTAGGCAGACTCTCTGGTGGAGAATGAGACCACCAAAAGTAGATTCTATTCTTGGGTGTAAGTGATCTTGCATGGTCCTGAAAAATGAAAGAGTGAGTGAATTATTACAAATGAGTTTCTAGAATTTTTTCATGTTAAAAGAAAGGTAACCAGTAAACCCCAAATTAACTGGGCAGTTTTCGACCATCAAAATTTATACTTTTTTTTTGGAGATAAGGAGAGGGAGAGGGAGAATATGAGCTGAATTACCAATCTGGCTGGGTCTCCATTCAGGCAGCTTGTACTACTCACAGGTTGTGTTTGTCCTTTGTTCTCAACGAGAACCATGGCATAAGGGTGGTGATGACATGACTTGTAGTTGACTTTGAGTTGAGCAAGGGAGGGCTGTGCAAGGACACCAAGAATGAAAGGACTCTCACCACATTTTCTAGTGTATCAGTCACTGACCTTTGCTCAACAGGATAAGAAGGAATTGTGGTGAAGGGGGAAAAGATAAGGAGAATACAGCAGTGTCTGGCAGACTCAGACTTACCTTATGTTCATATCAAATGTGTCAGTTTAACAAAGGAGGGTGTGCTAATATGTGTGATCTTCAGGTATCCACAAAATCAGAGGAGTCCTGACTCCATATGAGGATTCTTATTCTCTTGTATGACCAGGTAGCTGTATCAAGGGAAGCAGAGGCTAGTCAGGGTCCAAGAGCAGCTTTGTTGCCTGTTAGGGAAAGCTAATTTCTGTTGCAGGGAAACAGGGAAAGCCCTGGTTCTATTTTAATAGGCAATGTTGAGACCTAAATGGAGGACATATATAATCCAAATGATAACTAGCAGAGTGATCAGTTGGCTAAGGCATTATTGGAGTCACTCATTGGATGGTTGAAGGCAGATTCTCTGGTAAAGAATGAGACCACCAAGAGTGGATCCTATTCTTGGATGTAGGATCCTGAAGAAGGATAGAGCAAGTGAATTATTACAAATGAGTTTCTAGAATTGTTAGATGTTAAAAATGATGCTATGAGAAATGATAAGCACGATGAGTTTAGAAAAATGTGGATAGACTTGCATTAAATAATGAAGAGTGAAATGAGCAGAACCAAGAAACTATTGTATACAATAACGGTAATATTGTTTTCAGAACAACTCTGAGTTAATAAGTCATTTTGACTAGTATAAATACCCAAATTAAACGTAAGGGACATATGAAGGAAGATGGTATCTGCATCCAGAGAAAGAACTCATAGAAGTATGTATAGAGTGATTTTGTGTGGGCATGCATACACACACATTTGTGTCTAATGGTAACCATCTCTAGGGCAGGGGGAGGGAAAAAGGGAAAGAAGAAATTTATATGATAACTTTATTATATATTTAAAAGGAATAGCAAGTTGTGCATAATATGTTTGTAGTTTCATGTGCAATCATCTTTTTTTATTATACCATAATTATGAAAATGCTTGCTTTACCCCATAATTTAAAAGTTAAATAAATAAAAAATTTAAAAATATTCTGCAGTGACTTGAACTTTAAGTTCAAATGGGGAACATGAGGCTATTCAGCGGGTGAATTTCGTAGCTGGAGGCATGAGCTTAGTGAAGGGTAATAAACTTATAGGAGATAGCTCAAGTCCTTCAGGGTGCAGATGGCTTGGAAATAAAGGTTAATGACTTTCGTATTGTCTGGAGTAAAGAAATGCTGTTTTGATTGGCCTCTTTTTCGATGATCCTACTCCAAAGATTCACTAAAGACTGACTGAATCTCATTATAGTATCAAGTTTCATTTAATAAGACTGTTTTCATGTTTTAGTCAACAGTCTATAATAACACTTCTCTAGGACCTTGGACATGACAAAGTCTTTTGAAAAGTAAGTCCTGTGTAATAGATGCATTATGATGTCCCTGTCTATTTAGCTGTCAATCTAGTAACAAAAGTAATGCCATTCTGCTGTGGGACTATGTATAACGACTGTATTTTAATCCCTGTTCTTTGGAAATAGTCCCATCTTTCAGGGTTCTGGCATCTCTATAGTGATGATTCTGACAGATTCCTAGCCAGGGGACTTGCAGATGAGCTAAAAGCCTTCTTCCAATAAATTTAACTTAATTTAATTCACCAAATAATAAACATCTATGGTATATAAGAGAGATAAGGTGGGAGATAACCTGGTTCCTGCCTTGAAGAAATTTACAATTTATAAGAAGACTAGGACTCAGGATACTCTCTAAAGTCAATCAATCAATCCCAAGAACACTTGTCAAAGTCACCTTAGGACAATCATTAAACTGTGTTAATTCTTTTTCATCTATGGAAGTCTATTTAATGACATGATGGTTATATTTAAATACAGAGATAAAAGACCTGAGATTTTAGAACCCTCAACTTCTAAGATAGGGAAATTCTTTTTTCTTTCTTCTCTATTCAGTTTAGAGACTCCAGACCCAAATGGTCCAAGAGAAAACAGGAAACTGCAAGTTGTTATGACAAAGCATTAAGTAAGGAAAATAATCAGGACACTATTACAAAGCAAAGAAATTGGCTAAAAAACATACCTCAACTCTAATTCCTTGAATGAGCCTAACTTCATCCTTGATTCCCACCATTATAGTCTGAGAAAGCAAACTGAAAATCATGCCTTCCAGAAATGGGAAATGGTCACCTACTTTTTCTAGAACTAGAAGGAGAGAACCTTAAGTGGAGGAAACTTTGTCTGAAGACTGCTTTTACTGCCATCATGGTTTTCTAGTTTATCTCATGAGGTCTCAAAATCTTCCTAGATTATTCTTCCTGTTATTTCTCCATAGCACAATGGAATGCCAGTGTCTCAGCCATTCATTTACAAGAATCTGTGCAAGCATGCTGTCATGAAACTGGCATGCAATACCGATGAACTTTTCTGGGCAACCAAGTTTTACCATGATCTTTCACGGGTCCTCATGATCTAGAGTATTGGATACCTTGGTTGGATTGAAAAATGTTGTGCACAGACATCTGTTCTGCTCCTGGCATTTCTCCTGGAGTTGTCAGGCAATAAACACAATGTTGACTATTCCTTGGTCCATTTTGATGACCATCTTCCAGGTGAAAGATTATCTGACTAAGGATGGTTCTAGCAAGAATTTTTCTGGTAATGACTAAGAGAGAGACCTCCCTATGGTTGTCACAGGACAACCTGTTATTACCTTTTCCTTTTTCTGGATGGATAATAGAGGCATCCTTGCTCTTTGAGGAGATAACTTCTTCTCATATAACCCGGAATATTTTATTTTATTTTATTTTGCTTTTTGGAGGGTTAAATGACTTGCCCAAAGTCATACGACTAGTAAGTGTGTCGAGTGTCTGAGGCTGGATTTGAACTCAGGTCCTCCTGATTCCAGGGCCTGCACTCTATTCACTGTGCAAACTAGCCACCCCTCACCTGAAAGATTTTAGTCAGCTTTTGTATGAGTAATGGAGTAATAGATCTCTGCTGGCATGAAATCAGTACCAGGTGCTTTGCCACATGAAAGGAGCCTAATGACATTTAAAACTTCTTCCTTTGGAAGTTTGGCTAGAGAGGGATTGACCTCAACCTGAGGAATATAGTCAACAGCTTGAGCATTGGTGGATGATGGTTTATTGAGAACACTATAGAAATGTTCAGCCACTCTCTCTAGGATCATGTCCTTATCACTGATCAGTGTGGCTCTGTCAGCTTAGTAGCTGAAATTAACTAAGGGTCTTTGGCCAATAAATAGCCTTCAAGACATTGTGGAATTGCCTTGGATTGTTGCCATCAGTGTAAAACTGAATTTCATCTGCCTTCTTTCTGAGCTGAGAATCTTACATCTCCCTAAGTTTAACTTGCACTTTACTTTTGATGGAGTTAAACACTATCTTTTTAGAAATGGATGAACTATGCTGCTGGTAGATCCTGTAGAATTCTCATTTTTTATCTGGTAGCTTCTGAATTTCCCCATCCTTTTCATCAAACCAATCCTGATGTTTCTGAGTGTTTTAGCCCAGATCAGTAAATGTGATGCTGTATACCAAATCACTGCCCATTCCTCTTTTGCTCCACCATTACCAACTTGTGTTGGCTCATCTTTCCCTCTAAGTCAGTAAGAAAATGTTCACACATGGAGAAGCTCTCTAATGTGTTGATCTTATAGTCATCATACCCTGGGACCATTACTTCTGTTGAATGCAAATATTTAGCTTGGAGAGGATAAGTCTATGATCAGTTCAGCATTCTACACCACACATCACCATTGTTACTCTGACATTCTGTCTGTCTCTTATCCTTACAACAGAAAATAGTCTATTAATTTTCAATGTTTTCTGTGAAGGGTACTTTCATGAAGTTTTATTGCATTTAGGTAAACAAGGCAATGTTGGTGATGAGGAGGTCATGAGATGCACAAGTCTTCAGTAGTAAGTGACCTTTACTGTTGTTTCTGACTCAGATCCTCCCAAGGAGTTCCTACCATGTTGTCTATACCTACTCTTGAATTAAAGTCACAAAGAACTATAAACTTGTCCTATTTCATCACCCTGATGATGAGGGTTCTATGTCTTCATAAAATTTTTCTTTGACCTCATCAAGGCTCATCATGGTAGGTACATATATACTGATGATAGTGGCATGGCATTTTACTGCAAGTAGCAGTATCTATGTCATGAGCCTGTCATTTACACCTTTTGGGAGACACACAATCTTGTTGACTAGATTATATTTGATTGTGGCATTGATGCACTATGGCATCTTCATGGCACTTCCCATCCCTGTGGCCACTCATCTAGCCTCTACTTCATTAAGCTGTTCCTTATTTTCAAGCCTTGTTTCCCTCAGGGCTGCTGTTTAGATGTGATATCTGCTGAGTTCTCTCATAGCAAGAGTTGTTCATTTTTCAGGTCTACTGGATTTCTTGTTGTCCATAAGCATGCATACATTCCATGTACCAATGGTGAGTGTAATCATCTTTGCAAAAGTTTTTGTACATGTTTTTGTGTTTTGACTATAGGGTAGGATCCCTGCCTGTCACAGTAAGCGTGTGAATCAGGAATATTATAGCCAAATCCCAGAGCCCCCAGGTCAAGGAGAAATATTGCAACCAGCCAGAAAGAAACAAGTCAATTATTGTGTAGAATCACAGTCAGGATAAACCAAGATTTAGCAGCTTCTACATTAAAAGATCAGAAAGTATAAGATATGATATTCTAGAGGATGAAGGATTACTACCACAAATCACCTAACCAGTAAAACTGAGTAGACTACTTCATGGGAAAAACAGATATTTAATGAAATAGAGGGCTATCAAGTATTCCTGATGAAAAAACCAGAGGATAGAAACAGCACTTCCAAGGTGCTCTGCCCCACATAATGTAAAAGGGGACTCTGAACAACTTCTGGAGCCCCAGCACCCACAGAACTACACAGAGAAGCTAACCTCCAACTGAGGAGAACCCAGTAGCCCTTCAGGGAGCGTTGAGGACAGTGCTCTGAGAGCAGGCAGCACAGCTCGCTGGGAACCGACAGCACAGTGCTCTGGGAGCTGAGCCCGGGCCTGCATGAGCCCCGGTTTTAGCCCTAGGGAGGCTGGGCCAGCAGCCAGCTGGAGGGACCCCAGAACACCAGCAGCTGTGGCGATTCCAGAATTATCAGCACAGATATTCCTAGGACAAAATGAGAGGTTAGTGCCCTGTGGACTTTGGGACCAGTATTTGGGGAATGAGTTGGCTTCCTCCCCTGGGGGTGAAAAGCTGCTGAAGAAATGGGGCATAGAAGCCATTTTGCAGCGTCAGTGGCCCGGTCTGTGAACTGTAGAGAGATCCAGCAATCAGTCTGGGGGTTAATCACTCTTGCTTTAAACTGCCTAGATCTGGATTGTGGTCTGGGGGGGAGGTTTGGCAGAGTGTGTGGAGGCATTACAGAGGACACCCAACCTGCTAAAGTTGTGAAGACCCCACATTTGGGAGGGAAGCTCTCCTGTCTGGTGGCAGAATCCTATTGTGGCAACAAGCCCAAAAATCAAGTAACTAAGTGGCAACATGCCTAGGCAAAAGAAACAAAATAAACAGAAAAATTCAACATTGGACTCCTATTTTAGGGGCAAAGAGGGTCAAAGCATGGAGGAGGACTGTGAGGTCAGAAGTCCTGCACCAAAAGCCCCAAATGAAAATACAAGCTGGCTACAGGCCATAGAGGACCTTAAGAAGCAGCTAAGAGAAGTGGGGAGGGGGTGGAGCCAAGATGGCGGAGTAGAAACAGGGAGTCCAAGCCACTCTGCCCCCAGATTCCCCCCAAACTATGTAAAAGGGGACTCTGAACAACTTCTGGAGCCCCAGCACCCACAGAATGACACAAAGAAGCTAACCTCCTGCTGAGGACAGCCCAGCAGCCCTGCAGGAAGGACCAGCGCAGCACTCTGGGAGCCGGCAGCACGCAGAGCGCAGAGCATGGGGAGCAGAGCTGAGGGGAGCCCAGGTCCCCGTGAGCCAAGGTTTTAGCCCCAGGGTGGCAGGGCCAGCAACTGGCTGGAGAGACCCCAGAACACCAGCAGCTGTGGCGATTCCAGAATTATCAACACAGATATGCCTAGGACAAAGTAAGAGGTTAGTGTCCTATGGACTTTGGGACCAGTATTTGGGGAATGCGTCGGCTCCCTCCCCTGGGGGCTAGAAGTCACTGAGGAGACACGCCATTTTGTAGTTTTCAGAGGCAGCTCCAGCTCCTGCCCTGCGAACTGTAGGGAGATCCAGCGATCAGTCTGGGGGGCGGGGCGGTAATCGCTCTTGCTTTACCTCCCTGGATCTGGATTGTGATCTAGGGTGGAAGTCGTGGGTGGGTTTACAGCTTGCCAGAAACAGAAGTTGCCCCCCACACCTTCGGGACAAAAATTCTTCTATCTGGCCTTAAAGCCATAGTGTGGCAACAAGCCCAAAAGTCAAGCAATTAAGTGGCAACATGCCAAGGCAAAGGAAACAGAAAAATGCAACCCTAGACTCCTATTTTGGGGGCATAGAGCAGGAAAAGGACTGTGAGGTCAGAAGTCCTGCTCCAAAAGCCCCAGGGGAAAACATGAGCGGGTTGCAGGCCATAGAGGACCTTAAGAAGGACTTTAAAAATCAAATAAGAGAAGTGGAGGAAAAATTGGAAAGAGAAATGAGAAGGATTCAGGAAAAGTATGAAATGAGGGTCAACAGCCTGACTGAGGAAAACAACACCTTAAAAAACAGACTAACTCAAATGGCAAAGGAGGCCCAAAAGGGCAATGAGGAGAAGAATGCCTTAAAAAGCCGAATTTGCCAGATGGAAAAAGAATCTCAAAAGTTCACTGAGGAAATTCATTCCTTCAGAGTTAGACTGGAGCAAATGGAAGCTAATGACTTTATGAGAAATCAAGATGCTGTTAAGCAGATCCAAACAAATGAAAGATTAGAAGGCAATGTGAAATATCTCATGGGAAAAACCACTGACCTGGAAAATAGATCCAGGAGAGACAATTTAAAAATTATTGGACTACCTGAAAGCCATGATCAAAGAAAGAACCTAGAAATCACCCTTCAAGAAATTCTCAAGGAAAACTGCCCTGATGTTTTAGATCCAGAGGGCAAAATAGAGGTTGAAAGAATCCACCGATCACCTCCTGAAAAAGATACCAAAAAGAAAACTCCCAGAAATATTATAGCCACGTTCCAGAACCCCCAGATCAAGGAGAAAATACTACAAGCAGCCAGGAAGAAACAATTTCAATATTGTGGAAACACAATCAGAATAGCCCAGGACCTGGCAGCTTCTACACTGAGGGATCGAAGGGCATGGAATATGATATTCCAGAGGGCAAAAGAACTGGGAATGAACCCAAGGGTCACCTACCCAGCAAAACTGAGTATTTTGTTTCAGGGGAAAATATGGTCATTCAGTGGAATAGAGGACTTTCAAGCATTCTTAAGGAAAAAACCAGAATTGAATAGAAAATTTGACATCCAGACACAAGAAGGAAGAGATGCCTGAGAAGGTAATCAGTGAAAAGAAATCAAAAGGAACTTATCAAAGTTGAACTATTTATATTCCTACATGGAAAAACAATAACTGTGTTTGATGAAACCTTTCTCATTATGAAAATAACTGAAGAAGGGTATATGGGCATATGTTTGCAGGTATACATGGATAGAGGGGACAGGTTGAATTTGATGGGAAGGGATGATTATTTTTTTTCTTTTTGGAGGGCAATTGGGGTTAAGTAACTTGCCCAAGGTCACATGGCTAGGTTTTTTTGTTTGTGTGTGCGTTAAATGTCTGGGGCTGGATCCGAACCCAGGTCCTTCTGACTCCAGGGCCAGCGCTCTACTCACTGTGCCACCTGGCTGCCCCAAGGAAGGGATGATTCTTAAGGGGTGAAGTTAAAAGTTGAGAGAGGCAAGTGGCAAGAGGAGATGGGGAGAGACAGGGTAGGGTAAACTCTTTCATGTAGAAGAGGCAAGAGGAAGTAGTTGCAGGGGAGGGGAAGAACAGGAAGGCAAAAAGGCAAAAGCATATTCTCATTGAAGTTGACTCAAGGAGAGAATCACATACATACTAGATGGGATGTCTCACCCTGCAGGAGAGTAGGGGAAAGGGGTATGAGAGGAGGGATGATGGAGGGGAGGACATTCTGGGGGGAGGGGAGGTTGGAAGTACCCACTATCAAAGAGGGACGGGATTAGAGTGGGGAGTGGACCAGGTGGGATGTGAGATGGGTGGGAGGGAAATATAAGCAGTCTTTTACAATATGTCTACTATGGTGATGTTTTGCATAGCTATACATGTGCAACACATACTGAATTGCTTATCTTCTCAGGGGGAGTGGATGAAAAGGGAGGAAGGGAATAGATCTGAGAACCGAAGTTTTAAAATTTAATGTTTCATAAGATGTACAGGCATTGGGGCTCAGACATTCACCTTGCCCTAATGGCAAAGTTGAAGGGGGTATGGGAGAATATATGGGAGAGAGCAGATTGGATGAGGGGATATCTAGTGAGACTGCTATTCTGGGGTGGTGGGTAGGGAAAAATGATGGAAAAATTGTAACTCAATATCTGGTGGAAATGAATGATGTAAACCAGAGTTAATAAAGCATTCGTTTAATATTAAAAAAAAAGAAATCTCACCAAAATGGGATGACGAAGAGTTGGAAATGACTGATAATGACTAAACCACAACATATGCACATACACAAAGTAGTTAACCAGCTAGTTAAAAAAAAGAAAAAAAGAAAAAACCAGAGGAGAAAATTTGACTTTTAAGCACAAGACTCAAGAGAAGCATACAAAACCTAACAGAAAAGAGAAATCATAAGGGATTCAATAAGATTAAACTGTTTACATTCTTACATGAGAAGATACTAATAACTCCTAAGAACTTTGTCATTATTAGGTCAGTTACAAGGAGTATACATGAAGGGTATGGATGTGTGTTTACTATGATGGGATGCCATCCAAAAAATAAAATTAAGGGTGAAAAAAGGGATGCACTTGGAGAACTAGGAAGGGAGATGTAGAATGGGTAAATTATCTCACATGAAAGAACTTTTATAGTAGGAAGATTCGTGGCGGGGGGGGATGTCGGGCAATACTTGAATTGTATTGTCATCAGAATTGATTCAAAGAGGGAATATAACACACAATTATTTGGATATAGAAATATATCTAACCCTATTGGGAAGTAGGAGGGAAAGAGGATAAAAGGCAGGAGGGCTGATAGAAGAAGGGAGGATTGGTCAGAAGCAAAAACACTTTGGAGGAGGAACAGGGTGCAGCAAAAGAGAGAAGGATAAACAGTGTATAAGATGGAGGGAAATACACAGTAATTATAACTATGAATGTAAATGGATGAACTCTCCTATAAAAAGCAAGTGGATAGCTGACTGGATTAAAGACCCGGCTACTACAAAAACTGGGAAAAATTCTTTTTTTCATCAGCTTCCTCTGATAAAAGCCTCATCTATGAGAACTGAGAATATGAGAACTGAGTCACATTTATAAGAATACAAGTCATTCCCCAACTGATAAATAATTAAAGGATATGAACAGTCAGTTTTTAGAAGAAGAAACCAAAACTATCTATAGTTGTATAAAAATGTTCTAAATCACTATTCATTAGAGAAGTGAAAATCAAAACAACTCTGAAGTACTACTTCACACCTACCAGTTTGGATAATACTGTATAAAAGGGAAAATTCAAATGTTGGAGGGGATGTGGGAAAATTGGAGTTGTGAACTGATCTAACCATTCTGGAGAGCAGTTTGGAACTAGGCTTAAGGGGCTATCAAACTGTACAAACTCTTTGTTCCAACAATACCACTACTAGATCTGTATCCCAAAGAAATTTTAAAAAAGGAAAAGTTCCTATATGTACAAAAGTATTTACAGCTGCTTTTTTTGTAGTGGAAAAGAATTGGAAATCAAGAGGATGCCCATTAATTGGGGAATGGCTGGACAAATTGTTGTATATTATTGTAATGGAATGCTATCATACTATAAGAAAAGATCAGCAGGATTTTTTCAGAAAACATTGGAAGACTTGCATGAACTGTGGCAAAGTGAAGTAAACAGCACCAGGAGAACAGCTTACCCAGTAGCACATTTTGTACAATAATCAATTGTGAATGACTTATCTATTTTCAGAAATGTACTGATCCAATATAATTCTGAATGGCTTATGATGAAATAATGCTATCTACCTATAGAGAAAGAATGGATGGTGTTTGAATGCAGATCAAAGCATCTTTTTAAAGCTTTTTTTTGTGGCTTGTGATTTTTTCATGACTAATGTGGAAGTATGTTTGCATGGCTGTACATATATAACCTATATAAATTGCTTGTTGTCTTAGGGAGGGAGCAAAGGGGAAGAGAGGGAAAGAATTTGGAAGCTAAAAAAAGAACTTTAAAATTGGTTTTCATGTAAATGGGAAAAATACTTTTAAAAAAGAAATGAATAATAAACTGGGACTTGCACTTAATTTCTCAGACACCAAATCCAGTGCTCATTCCACTACACCATGTTGCCTGGCTGGTTGCATTTATATCTGATGATTAGGAAGCCTTTATTTAGAAGGTGACTTTTCAGGTGGACTTTAAAAGAGGTAGATTTTAGAGAGGAGTGATCTTTCTAGTAAGATGCATTCTGTGAGAACAGAAGGAAAAGAAATAAGAAAGTACTATGAAGGCAATGTCATATCTAAACCGTGTACTTTCTCAATGCCCTATCAAAGTATTCTGCTTATGACTGATGCTTAATAATGTATGAATGAAAACACAAAGCCTGTTTGGGGAACAACAAATAGTGCATATTGTAAAACACTGGCGAGCTGTAAGGCACCAGGTTAGATGGTTGTTAGCAGGTTGTGGAGGATCTTAAATTCTGACTTAAAAATGTGGTTTTTGTTTGAGCAACCTGTGGTATGTTATGGAAGGGCTTTTCTGTAGGAGTTTTATGGTAAAAGAAATACTGTAGACAAATTCCTCTAGATTAGAAAAGAGGAGAACTGGGCAAAGTGAAAACCTTTAAGAAACAATTTTGATATTCTAGGTGATATGTGAAACATATTTTAGGTGATATGTGATAGAATACTGAACAAGGTTGATCCAGTAAGAATGAAAAGGAGGCAGTTACCAGTCAGGACTGTTCTTTCCTAAAGTGGAGCTCCAAAGTTGATCAGATTATCTCCCTGTGGAGAAGGGACATGATCTCTGGTGCTGTTTTAGGTAGGGAGTGGAGGTGGGGGGCCACAGTAACAGAGAAGATAGCAAGATACATAAGGTAGATGGTTGGACAGGTTGTTGTAGAGGGATAAGAAGAAAGTGGTTAGGAAAGAAGTGATTTCATTAGGAAAATAATTCTTACAGGTTTGGGAGAAGTCTTTACTAGAAGACCAGAAATGGTATAGGAAATGAAGAAAGGGAGAATGGGTAGGAAAAAATGAGGGGCAAAATTAATGGACCAGCAAACATAACATTTGCCAGATTTGTGAGGACATAGATGATGATATGAAGAAGGGAAGAAGACTGGATTTAATCGCCTGTTAATGATAAGGTGGGGGGGGGGATATAAAGACCATATCCTGAATTGGGACAAAAGAGTCTTGGCAGCACCAGATACAGCCTCATAATTGTTCTTTCTTGAAAAGGTAGTTTCCAGGGAGTGAAAAATGGCCCAGTTGCACCCTTATGAATGGTACATGTCCCATGTAAGCTGACTCCTGAAAATTAACAATTTTCTGAGTGTCTCTGAATGACACTAAAAATTGAGTTCTCAGTGTGGAGGAAAACAATTCTCCATGGGATTTGATAGAGTTGCTTGTAGAAAATGCTGAAGCCTTTTCTTATAGACAGGAGATTTGATACAGTGGAAAGCTAAGGAAATGACAGACCAACCAGGGAGCTGGGAATGTATTTCTTTAAAATAGATTTTTTCAATGAATTCTGAAAGGGACATCCATTATTATACGATCTAAATTGTTCTTTCTGTTTCTTTGGGTGCATGATGTGCAGGGAGAATGTGAAGGGGGCCCTTTGGCATGTTTTTTTTTTTTTTAAAGTGACCTAACCGGAAAAATTAAGGAATTTAAACCATGTGCTCACTATGGGGGTAGAATCTGACTTGTCTATATTATCAACACTGAATTGTTGGTTATTGTTGAATAAAATTCTTAGCCCTGGGAATCTAATAGTAACAATATTAGGTAGTGTGGTATTGTGGTAGAGTGGACAAAGTTCTGGATTCCTAGTCATAAAGGGATGAGTTCAAATTCCACCTCAAGTATTTTCCCATGGTCACACAGTACATATTTGAGGTGATATTTGAAGTAGAACTTAATTCTCTTGGCCTCAGTTTTCTCATCTATAAAGCGAGAGAGTTGGATTCAAAGATCCCTAAGTTTTCTCCCAGATATAATTCTGTAATTATATGATCCTATGATTTCCTTGATCTGGATCTCTATTGTTGCCCAATTTGCTCCCAGTGACAGATTTGGGTTGTGGAAAATGAAAATGCTAATGTTGAGAGTGGGGTCACTTTTGGAAATTCCAGACTTCTCTCTGCCCTTGGGGAGAAGGGGTAGAGATGACAGATAATGAGACCAAGAATGAGGACATTTTCAGTGAGACCCAAAAGGAAGATTCAGATAGAAAAAAAACAGTGATAGCCCAAAGGAAGCGACCACCCTATGTTGTTACTCAAAGTTCCTTGGGGGGAAGGAGTATTTCCCTAGGGGTTATTTCCATTCCAAAATAGCACTTACAAGAATAATTTTTTTTTCTTTTTGGAGGGTAATTGGGGTTAAGTAACTTGCCCAAGGTCACACGGTTAGGTTTTGTTTGTGTGTGTTAAGTGTCTGAGGCTCGATCTGAACTCAGGTCCTTCTTACTCCAGGGCCAGCACTCTACTCACTGAGCCACCTAGCCACCCCAAGAATAATTTTTAAGGACATTGGAAATAATGGATTAGGCACCCAAACAATCTCTAAGGACGAGGTGTGTGTGTGTGTGTGTGTGTGTGTGTGTGTGTGTGTGTGTGTGTGTGTAGGCAAATGATGTGGGTTCTCCCTGGAATGGATTGGACCCAAGCCTTCTTTCAGATAGAGACAAAGTTTATCGAAATATCAGTTGGGTTGGGCGAGATTTTAAGAATCTGAGCATTAATCAAACTCTTAAGGAATCTGAGCATTCATATTGCTGATGCAAACAGGTCAGATTCTTAAGGAATCTGCAGCCTTTTATGGAGGTAAGATGGATCTTTTTACTTTCAGCTTGGATACATTTTGAACGCATCCAAGAACAACATTTTGCTTGGCCATTATAGGGCTACATAAATGGTGGTGTGCCTGTATCCCCATTCTTCTTATATGCTGATGAAAACTCTGTTAGACTTGAGCCATCTGTATCTGAAGGATGTACCTTATATTTCCAAGACATTTCTAAAAAATTCATACTCTCATCTCTGTCCCCATAAGCATGAGACTAGTGGTCAGCTAAAAAAAAATACATAAATCTAATCATACAGGGAAAATCTGGATGTGATCTAGGAGTGACCTGTTAGTCTGAGAACAGAGAACAGGTTTAGTTGGAATTAAGGTGTGGAGGGCTAGGGTGGGCCACGTATAGACAATGAGGGCCACAATGAAATGATTATTAACTGGGAAAGGCTGGGTTCTCCAGGCAACTGCCAGGGACCTGGGTGACCTTGGGAAAACCCAGGGGTTTTCCTTTTTGGTGGTCCAGATCCCATCCCCATCAGCATCACAATTCTGAGCCACAGTTTACTCATTTGTTGAATAGGGATAATAATACCATAAAGAGAGGCAGCATTGTATATTGAGATGAAGCCAAACTAGGAATCAGGAAGACTTGGTTTCAAATCCTTCCACTGACCCATATTAATTATTTCACTCTGGGTACATTATTTAATTTCTTAGGACCCCAAGTTACTTTCTTTTTAAAATTAAAAAAAAATTTAGACAAATACTAAAGGTTAAATACATAAGAAAAAAGAAACATATTATAAACTTAAATATAAAATAAGAAAAAAATGTCATGTGCACAGCAGAATGTAGGAGAGGATTCAGAATATATAGAAATAACTTTCATTTCAAGAAATTCTATATGTTAAGTACTGCATATTATGTTGAAAGTTGTCCATCTTTTTTTTTTTGCTTCCTTGTAGGTTTTCTTTTGTTCTCTGCTTTACTTTGTCCTCCCCCCCCCCACATCTTCCCTCCCCCTCTACCCAAGGCTACATCTAAAGGTGGACACGCACACACACACACACACACACACACACACACACACACACACATACATACATATATAAACATATACTTTCCCTAAAAGATTCTACTCCTAATCTTTGTTTTTTATGTTTGTTCCTATCTCTTTTTCTTGCCTCTCCCACATCCTCTACTTTACTTCTATCCTCTGCTTTCACCTCCAATTACTTACTTAACCTACCCACCCACCAGTGATCCCTTTCTTACCCTCCCATTCCCCCAAAATGTAAATATCCTTTTGTACTCCCATTTGACCTATTCCCTCACCCTCCCCTCTAAAGATCCCTCCCTTGTCTTTCCAAGAATCCCTCCCTTATCCTCTCACCCAAGTTACTTTCTTTTTTTTCCAAGTTACTTTCTTAAGGTTAAGTTGTAGAATAGTTGCTGATCTGCATTGGCAAAGGGTGTTTCCTTACCAGGAACACCAGAGAAATTGTAGGGCAACATCAAAGTAGTAATTCAAAAATACCTGTAATAGCCTACTTTACAGAGGTATTATAATCAATGAAATAAATCCCTTTCAAACTTGGAAGAACCATATAAATTTCTGCTATTACTATAATCATGTTTATATCTTTCACAGTGTGTTGTACATGTCAGATACTATATAAATATTGGTTGATCAATCAGTTGAACTCTGGACATTTGATAAAGATGGTCAGATCTGTTGATTTTGAGATAGAGCAGAGAGATTCTTTATTTGGGTGTGGGAATGGCTATACATTTGAAGGGGACCAGCTGAAGCTTTGCCCCTTTGCCCTTTCTGGCCTGACCTAACCCCAGGTCAATCTGATGGTTTAGGTTTGGAATTAAAATAAAATGAAACACTTGTAGAACATCTAATATTTAATGAAAACAAAGTTACCTAACAGTGCAGGATGTTTCCTTAACAATAACATGGACAGCATATTCATCAAGGTCTTAGAATTGTTCCAGAAGGACACAGATAAGAAGCTTGAACCTTGTCTGGTGAAGGGAAGGGAGAAAAAGGAAGGACTTCTGGTCACAGAGCAAAAGAGAGAGAGTCAAGTTGAGGAAGTCCTTACTACTTATGAACTGGCCTTTTATGTCTTAGGTGACTGTAAAGTGGCTGTGTAGCTGTTTGAGCCTTAGTCCCTTGGATCCATTTTTCCAGTCTTTTTAAAACTTGAAGACTATTTCCTCACCTTTTTAGGGAAAAATTAGCCTAGCCTATGTGCAGGAATGTGGTAAATGTTTAATAAACAACTTTCTGGAAAAAAAATTGCCATGGCACACTTTAAAATTTAATCTGCATTATTAACATTTTTCCTATCACTTTCTTCAGTTTAGACAATCAGTAAAACAATAGATTAAGCCCTAATTTGTAGCATTTCCTAATTTCTAAGGTATAAGTGCTCACACTGAAGATTTAGTAATCAGCTCTGGGAGCTGTCTCCAACACACTCCCTGCAGGGACTTTAATATCTGTTACTGCTATCAGAACAATCAATTAAAATGGAAAAACTCACTTGATCTGGTTGCTTTGTCTACAAGACAATAAACTCCTATTTAGTATTGATTTTTAAAAAATCAAATTGACTGGTGGTTTTGGCATCATGTAGATACAACCCTAAGCTTGATAAAATTTAAGAACTTTGAACTTCTTTCTATTTCTTAGCCACCATTTAAAATCTTATTAGATTCAGTAAAAAGGCTACTAAAGCTGCAGAAAGCAAAATGCCTGTGACTGAGTGGGACAATGAATTGTAATAGAGAACTGGAATCTTAGATCTGACAAGGAGCTTAGAAATCCTCTCTAGGGATTCTGAGCCTGACATCTATGAACTTTTATTTTTATTTTGTAGAGATTGGAATTTTGTGGAATGGGGGTGTGGATTCATTCCTATAGCTACCAACAGAGCTCTCTCCCAGCTATGCTGGGCTGCTAGAATCTTTAATTCTTTTTAAATGAAATTTTCTATTTATTTTTAGTTTATATCATTCATTTCCACAAGATTTTGAGGTAAAAATTTTCTCCCCGTCTTTCCCCTACCCTCCACCCCAAAACAGTGATCCCACTGTATACCCCCTTCCCCAATCTGCTTTCTCCTATATACTTCCCCATCCCCACTCCAACTTTCCAGTAGGGCAAGATGGATCTCTATACCTCAGTGTATATTTATTTCCCAGTTGCATGTAAAATAATAATAATAATAATAATAAATATTTTAAGCATTTGATTTTTAAAACTTTGAATTCCAAAGTCTTTCCCTTCCTCCCTCATCACCCACCCTTACTGGGAAGATAGGCCATACACATGTAGATGCAAAGCATCTCCGTAGTGAATATATTGTGAAAGACTGACTATATTTCCCTTGATCCTATTCCACCCTCACTTATTCTGTTCTCTGCTTTGACCCTGTGCCTTTTCAAAAGTGTGTGCTTTTCTAACTTCTCTCCAGACCAACCTGTCTTCCCCCTCCATCATCCCCCCTATCATCACCTTCCACCCTACTCTCCTGTAGGGTGAGATACCCTATTTAGTTTGTATGTCATTCCCTCTGTAAGCCAAAATCAGTAAAAGTAAGGCTGACCCATTCCCTTTTGCCTTCCTGTTCTTCCCCTCCATTGTAACAGTTTTCCCTTGCTGCTTCTATATAATTTACCCCATTCTCTCTCCCCATCTCCTCTCATTATATTCCTCTCTTACCTTTCAATTTGACTTTTTAAGTATCATCCCTTCCTATTCAATTGGTCCTGTGTCCTCTGTCTATGTATACCTATGCACATATATAAACACACTCACATATTGTAATGGAAATGCAAATTTAAAGATCTTCCCTGCCCATAGCATAAGTGCACCTGGAGCCTATGGTGGGAGGCTTGTTTTTCAGGAAAGCCCACACCTTGATACTTTGTGATTGGGGAGTGGGTCCAGAAGGTTGTTACAATCTTTGAGCCAGGAGAAAGCTATATAAACTCTGATGAGAGGCTTTGCTTTGGGGCTCACTTTGAGAAGTGTTGTGTGATTTGACCAGATGAGACTCTGGGAAGCCGTTGTTGAGAGCCCCCCGGCTTTGAAAACCCAGATGTTGATGCTTCCCTCTCTGGTAACTGTGATTTGGTATTGATGTATGTAATGTTGGGACAGTTTGGAAGCCTGTCTGTAACTCTGAAGTTCTGTAACTCTGAAGTTTGGGGTGCTGACCTTTTTCCCCTGAACTAGGTAATGTGTGTTTGTTTGATTAAAGTAAGCTTGTTAACCCATTTTGAGTTGCTTTCCTTTTGAAAAGCAGATCTAAGAACCTATATTGGCAGCTACCCTGGGGATGTGGGGGTGCTTGCTGCTACACATATGTATTCATACGCCCCTATACCCTCCTATATAGTTCTATGAATGTATACCTATATGTATGTGTATATATAGGTATACATTTATATACCCTTTAACTATTCTCATACTGAGAAAAGTTTCATATGTTACAATTATCATTTTTCCACACAGGAATATAAATAGTTCAACTTTGATAAGTTGCTTATGATTTCTTTCCCCTGTTTATCTTCTCATGCTTCTCTTGCTTCTTGTATCTGAATGTCAACTTTTCTATTCAACTCTGGTTTTTTCATCGAGAATGTTTGAAAGTTGGGGGGGCGGAGCCAAGATGGCGGAGTAGAAACAGCTCATCCAAGCCACTCTGCCCCCAGATTCCCCCCAAAGGATGTAAAAGGGGACTCTGAACAACTTCTGGAGCCCCAGCACCCACAGAACGACACAGAGAAGCTAAACCCCTGCTGAGGACAGCCCAGCAGCCCTGCAGGAAGGACCAGCGCAGTGGTCTGGGACCTGGCAGCGTGCAGCGCGCAGAGCGCAGGAGCCGAGCCGAGCGAGCCCAGGTCTGCATGAGCCGAGGTTTTAGCCCCAGGGCGGCAGGGCCAGCAGCCAGCTGGAGGAACCCCAGAACACCAGGAGCTGTGGCGACTCCAGAATTATCAACATAGACTTGCCTGGGACAAAGTAAGAGGTTAGTGTCCTATGGACCTTGGGACTGGTATTAGGGAATGCGTCGGCTCCCTCCCCTGGGGGCTAGAAGCCGCTGAGGACAAACACCATTTTGTAGTTTTCAGAGGCAGCGCCGCTCCCAGCCTGCAAATTTGTAGGGAGGTCCAGCGATCAGTCTTGGGGGGTAATCGCTCTTGCTTTAACCTCCCTGGATCTGGATTGTGATCTAGGGTGGAAGTCCTGGGTGGGTTTACAGCTTGCCAGAAACGGAAGTTGCCCCCCACACGTTCGGGACGAAAATTCCTCTATCTGGCCTTAAAGCCATAGTGTGGCAACAAGCCCAAAAGTCAAGCAATTAAGTGGCAACATGCCAAGGCAAAGGAAACAAAAAAATGCAACCCTAGACTCCTATTTTGGGGGCATAGAGCAGGAAAAGGACTGTGAGGTCAGAAGTCCTGCTCCAAAACCCCAGGGGAAAACATGAGCGGGTTGCAGGCCATAGAGGACCTTAAGAAGGACTTTAAAAATCAAATAAGAGAAGTGGAGGAAAAATTGGAAAAAGAAATGAGAAGGATGCAGGAAAAGTATGAAATGAGGGTCAACAGCCTGACTGAGGAAAACAACACCTAAAAAATAGACTAACTCAAATGGCAAAGGAGGCCCAAAAGGGCAATGAGGAGAAGAATGCCTTAAAAAGTCGAATTTGCCAGATGGAAAAAGAATCTCAAAAGTTCACTGAGGAGATTCATTCCTTCAGAGTTAGACTGGAGCAAATGGAAGCTAATGACTTTATGAGAAATGAAGATGCTGTTAAGCAGATCCAAACAAACGAAAGATTAGAAGGCAATGTGAAATATCTCATGGGAAAAACCACTGACCTGGAGAATAGATCCAGGAGAGACAATTTAAAAATTATTGGACTACCTGAAAGCCATGATCAAGGAAAGAACCTAGAAATCACCCTTCAAGAAATTCTCAAGGAAAACTGCCCTGATGTTTTAGATCCAAAGGGCAAAATAGAGGTTGAAAGAATCCACCAATCACCTCCTGAAAAAGATCCCAAAAAGAAAACTCCCAGGAATATTATAGCCAGGTTCCAGAATCCCCAGATCAAGGAGAAAATACTACAAGCAGCCAGAAGAAACAATTTCAATATTGTGGAAACACAATCAGAATAGCCCAGGACCTGGCAGCTTCTACACTGAGGGATCGAAGGGCATGGAATATGATATTCCAGAGGGCAAAAGAACTGGGAATGAACCCACGGGTCACCTACCCAGCAAAACTGAGTATTTTGTTTCAGGGGAAAATATGGTCATTCAGTGGAATAGAGGGCTTTCAAACATTCTTGAGGAAAAAACCAGAATTGAATAGAAAATTTGACATCCAGACACAAGAAGGAAGAGATGCCTGAGAAGGTAATCAGGGAAAAGAAATCAAAAGGAACTTATCAAAGTTGAACTATTTACATTCCTATATGGACAAGCAATAACTGTGACTGATGACATCTTTCTCACTATGAAAATAATGGAAGAAGGGGGTGTGGTCATATGAATACATATGTGAATGTATGTGTATATGGTTACAGTTATATATGGATAGAGGGCATAGGTTGAATCTGTTGGGAAGGGAGAATACTCAAGGGATGAAATTATGAGGTGAGAGAGGAAAGTAGCAAGAGGAGATGGGGAGAGATAGGGTAGGGTAAACTATCCCATGTAGAAGAAGCAAGGGAAGTGGTTGCAAAGGAGGGGGAGAATAAGGAAGGCTAAAAAGGCAAAACCACATTCACATTGAATTTGGTTCAGGGAGAAAATGACATACATACTAAATGGGATATCTCAACCTGCAGCAGGATAGGGGGAAGGGGGATGAGAGGAGGGATGATGGATGGGAGGGCATCCTTGGGGTGAGGGAGGTTGGAAGTACCCACTATAGAAGAGGGACAGGATCATGTAGGGAATGGACCAGGTGGGGGGTGGGATGAGTGGGAGGGAATTATAAGCAGCCTTGTACAATATATCTACTATGATAATGTTTTGCATAGCTAGACATGTGCAACATATACTGAATTACTTATATCCCAAGAAGGAATGGGTGACAAGGGAGGAAGGAAATGGATCTGAAATTTAAGGTCGTAACATTAAATGTTTCAAATATATATATAAATACTATTATTAATACTCTTTTGCCTATAATTGGGAGATAAGATGTGCAGGCATTGGGACACAAAGATTCATCTTCCTCTAATGGAATAGTCGATGGGGGTATGGGAGAAGGTATGGGAGAGAGCAGATTGGAGGAAACGATATCTTGTGGGACTGCTATTCTGGGAGGTTGGGTAGGGGAATAATGGGGGGAAAATGATTGTAACTCAAAATCTGGCGGAAATGAATGATGTAAAACAGAAGTTAATAAAACATTTGTTTAAAAAAAAAAAGAAAACCATCCCTTGCCTCCAAGGAACAAGCATTCTAATGAACTCCCTCACTTTTGTGCACAATGATGAAAACCATGTCTGTAGCCTATAGAAGCAGCTTGGGGTTTACCTATCTGCATGTCAGAAGCAGAGTCACAGGGCAAAGCAGAAATCCTTTAGAGAGAAAGACCCTAAGGGAATGACAACAGCCCATCCTCGTGTTTAATATGAGTCCGACGGTGATGGAGTGAGGAGGGGGAGGCACCAAGGCTATGTTCAAACTAATAAAGTAGCATCTGAGTAGCTCTGTGTCTTTTCTGTCATCTTAATATTAAACCCAGGCAAAAGTCTTCTCCCTTCAGTATTTTTTTCTTCCTAAGGGAAAAATAGGTTTTAGCCGAAGTCATTTATTTTATAGATGAGAAAACTGAGAATTTAAGTAATTATCTCCACAATCAATTCATGATAAAGCCAGAACTAAAACTTCAGGCTCCTCTTCCCTTCTATATCATGGTGTAACCTGTCATTCATTTGGTACTATGGATAGAAAGCTATACTTGGAGTAAGGAAGATAGGAAGATAAAAAAAAAAAGAATGTTTGAAAGTCCTCTGTTTCATTTAATGACCATATTTTCCCCTGAAACATGATACTCAGTTTTGCTGGGTAGGTGATTCTTGGTTTTAATCCCAGGTCCTTTGACCTTCAGAATATCATATTCCAAACCCTTTGATCCCTCAGTGTAGAATCTGCCAAATCCTGTGTTAAACTGATTGTGTTTCCACAATATTCAAATTGTTTCTTCTTGGCTGCTTGTAATATTTTTCTCCTTGATCTGGGAACTCTGGAACCTGGCTATAATATTCCTAGAAGTTTTCTTTTGGGGATCTTTTTTTCAGGAGGTGATCAGTGGATTCTTTCAACCTCTATTTTGCCCTCTAAAACATCAGGGCAATTTTCCTTGAAAATTTCCTTAAGAATGATTTCTAGGTCCTTTTTTTTTTTGCTTTTCAGAGGGCAATTGGGATTAAGTAACTTGCCCAAGGTCACACGGCTAGGTTTTTTTTTGTTTGTGGGTTAAGTGTCTGAGGTCGGATCCGAACTCAGGTCCTTCTGACTCTAGGGCCGACGCTCTACTCACTGCGCCAACTAGCCGCCCCTAGGTTCTTTTTTTAATCATGGCTTTCAGGTAATCCAATAATTTTTAAAAATATATCTCCTGGATCTATTTTGCAGGTCAATGGTTTTTCCAATGAAATATTTCACATTGCCTTCTAATTTTTCATTTGTTTGGATCTGTTTAATAATATCTTGATTTCTCATAAAGTCACTAACTTCCATTTCCTCCAGTCTAATTCTGAAGCAATGATTATCTTTAGTGAGCTTTTGAGATTCTTTTTCCATCAGGCAAATTTGGCTTTTTAAGGCATTCTTCCCCTCATTGGCTCTCTGAGCCTCTTTTGCCATTTGAGTTAGTGTATTTTTTAAAGTGTTATTTTCTTCAGTCAGGTTGTTGACTTGCTTTTCATGATTTTTTTGCATCATTCTCATTTCTCTTCCCAGCTTTTCCTCCACTTCTCTTATTTGATTTTTAAAGACCTTCTTAAGGTCCTCTATGGCCTGTAACCAGTTAATATTTTTCTTGGAAGCTTTTGGTACAGGAGTTCTGACTTTGTTATCTTCCTCCTGTTCCATGCTTTGATCCTTTTTGTCCCCCAAATATGAATCTAAAGTCAGATTGCTGGGCTTGCTTTCCTTCCTTTGCTTGCTCATTTTTCCACTCAATTACTTGACTTTAGAACTTTTTGCCACAGTGAACTCTGCTTCTGGGGAGGAGAGCTTTGATCCAGATCGCTGGGGTTTTCACAGCTGCTGTAGCTATTAGTTGGTTGTTCTCTCTGAAGTCTTCATTAGTTCTGATACCTGGTCACACACCCCAGGATCTCCACCCTAGACAGAAATCCAGATCCACGCAGGTTAAAGCAAGAGTGATTCCCCCTTTGAATGGTTGCTTTGTCCCCCTACAATCTGCAGGTCAAGAGCTCTGAAGCAGCCACACAGCAGCTACTTCATGGCCACTGTGCCTCAGCTGTTTCTCCCTCTGGGGGAAGAGGCCGGACTGCACTCCTGGACTTACTGTCCCCATGATAATTCTGGAAACCAACAGAGCTGCTGGTGATCTACTCTCCCTATGTCCCTCTAGCCACGGCTGGTTGTGGACTTCCTGGGGCTAAAACCAGGGGTTCATGCGGGATTGGGCTCTGCTCCCAGAGTGCTATGATATACCCTTCCTGTCTGCCTACCGGGCTGTCTTCAGTGGGAGATTTGTTTCTCTCTGTCACTTTGTGGGTTCTAAAGCCCTAAAATTTGTTTAGAGTCATTTTTATAGGTATTTGAGGTGGTTATGGAGAGTGCACAGGGTGTTTTCCTGCTTCTATGCTGCCATCTTGGCTCCCTATCTATGAACTTTTAAAAATATATTTTGATAACTATATTTTAATGTAATTGATATCCATTGTAATCTTGTGTTTATTTATATATTTAAAAGTAGTATTGTACAAAAGGGTCCATAGGCTTTGCCAGACTGCCAAAGGTATCCATGACAAAAAATGGTTAGGAAACTCTTATTTAGTCTTTCATTTTACAAATGAGGAAACCGAGTTTCAGAGAGGGGAAGTAAGTTCATATACCTAGTTAAGGCCATGAATGGAACTCAATTTGGAGCTCTTGTTTAGTACACTCTCCAATATACTGTGTCATCTGCTATAGAAAGGGTAGATTTTGCACATTACTTGTCTTATTGCAAGTTTTTCTTATTACAGTTGTCTTATTGCCATTAAGTTTGGGAATCAGCTAAGTCTGGACTAGTGTAAATAATGAATCTCCTGAAGTGGTCTCATGTATTCAAATTTGAACCATTCAAAGTTATAATTATATAAAACGTGGTAATTGTTTCCAGCCCAATGGAAATATGCAGTGAGAATTTGAATGATGCAACCACTTCTAGATGATTCATTATTTGTACTTTGCAATACAAGGAAATGTGTGAATAATTGGGAAGAGGCCAAGTTTAGGTCTATAGCCGAGGAACCAGGTTTCTTGGATCTCCTCAGGGCCCTTTGACACATTACCTATCAGCTGCAAACTGAGGCAGTGTATTCTAAGTCATCCTTTCCTCCACCCCAGGTTTAGCTTGCTTTACTTACTTAAGCTTTTCCCTTCTGTAGCTATCCAATTCCTACTGCCTTAGTTGTCCACACCTTGTACACCTCAAGTTTCTCTCTGATTATATTTCCACAAAGCTCTTCCTCCTGTCTTAATCTGCTCCACTTTGTCACAGTTCCTGATCATCTATCTTCACATCCTCACTAGGCCATCTTCTGGCTAAGCTTTTTCCTGTAAGCAGATTAGAATCAGGCAATTTCTACATATTCTTTCTGTTTGACTTTAAATCTGTCAGGTGGGTATGATGTGGATGAGGAAACTGAAGCCTGGAAAGGGGAAATGAGGCTCCAATCACCTCTAATACCTGTAAAAAATGACTATTCAAATTTTAGAGCTATAGAACTCCCAAAGTTACAGAAACAAATCTCCCACTGAAGGCAGCCTGGCAAGCCAACAGGAAGGGTCTATCACACTGGGCTGGGGGCTAAGCAGTCCTGTGGCAGCCCTGACCAGTGGCCCAGACCCACCTGGAGAAGAGTTTAGGAGAGTGAATCCCTGGTAGCTTTGGCGGTTTCAAAACTTCTCAATCCATAAACACCAAAGAGAAAGTCAAAGGTCAATAGGGAAAGGGGAAGTGACTAGCAAAAGGCTATGTTAGTAGTTGTGTAGCATAGCTAGGATTCAGACCTATATCCTCTGACTCAAAATTCAATCCTTTTATCCCTATGCCTTCAGACCAATAGAATTAAATTCAGAATAAGATATGATACAACTATTGATGTTTATTTTTATCAGCAAAAGCTAGTTGGTAGAGGTCTATAACATATAGGAACACAGAATACACTGTCATTAATGTTCCATTACTGGTCTTATTTCATGTTCACTTCCTCCTCCATAATGTCCCCTTTGCTTTACTTCATTCCATGCAGAACAGAGTCAATTCTACAAACGAAGAAGAGGGTGGACAGTTATAGGATCACATATTTAGAGTTAGAAGGGAGGCCAGTAGGTCTAACTGACTCATTTTATAGATGAGGAAACTGAATCACAAAGAAGGTAAGTGACTTTCCTAAGGTCATACAGTGATTTAAATCTATGAGAAAGGATTTGAACTCAGGTTTCCTGAAAAGAAGTCCAATATTCTTACCTATTATAGCATTGTTGGTAAACAAATAGAAACAGGTGTTTGCAGGATGCATATTGACTTAGTTTTAAAATATAACATTATGTTTTATTGTATTTTTTGTTAAATATTTTTTTCAATTTTATTTTAATCTGGTTTGGTTGCTGTTGAGAGTGGTGTAGGCTGTGTGTGTGTCTAAAGGCACATTTGATATCTCTGTCCTAGCTCATGATGCATCTAGAATAAAATCTTCCTTTTATAGATGATGGAACTAAAGCCCAAGGAGGTTAAACAATTTTCTGAAGGTCACATAGATAGTAACTGTCAGAGGTGGGATTTGAATCCAGGGTTCTATGACTCTAGAACCAAGTTTTAGTAAATACCATGCTTTGAAGGAAATGGAGAGGTATGCAACTTGTGCTAAGGTAGGAGTGCCACAGGTGACCCTGTTGTAACACCACATGTTGACCCACTCTTGATCTTTAAATTTAAGAGATGATTCAGTCTTTGGGAAGAGCTTCTCCCAGGCTTGTAGTCATTGGCAGCCTTGCTGCCAAGAAAACATCTACAAATGATTTCCCTGCATATATTTGAAATTAATTAAATGTGGTATTAAGGCTAGCCTTGGCACACATGCTATATTTACATAGACACCTGCTCTGTTTATATAGTGATAGCAGGCACTGCTTTCTTAAGCTCCACAACTTACTCAGAGCCCAAGAGTAGGGCAGAATCACTGAATTAATTCAAATCACATCAAGTGGAATTCCCTTTATTGAGTACTGACATGTAGGAAGCTCTGTGTTAGGTGTTGTGCACTGATGGTTTTCAGGCAGTGACTCCATAGACAAAAAAAGCAATTTCTTTGAAAATTATTTTTATTGTTGCTGCCATCTTGTTAGTAGCAAAAATAAAGTTTCTGGCCCAAATCTTGTAATCAATGGTTTTGTGTACAAAATCACAGAATATTCAAGAGAACATAACTACTTTGTACCATTTTTAATTATGCATAAAATTGAATAGTAGGAAAAGAGTGGTGCTGTCCATGCTGTTTGCTCTCTGCACAGCATCCATGACTGACTTGGCTACTCCAAGAAAGCCTGTGCTCCAAATGAGGTGAGACAGTGGGAGCCCAGAGAGCTCCAAAATCAAGAACAAAATGAGAAGATACGAGAGATGATATGGCCAAGAAAGAAAAAAAAAAATCTGTAACTTGGGATCACCTGTTGATTACCATAAACTGGAAATGGAAAGAAAGGATTAGAAAATGGAACAAATGAGTTACAATGGAAGTGACATAAAACCAGGACTCAGAAGACTGAGATTTTAGTACCAACCGTGACTCAATAGTTATGTGACCTCAAGTCAATCACTTTATCTCCCCCAGCCTTGGTTTCATCATCTGTAAAATAAGAGGGCTATACTTCATACTTTATTTTTTAATACAAAGTAGAAGCCACTAAAAGAACTACTACTCTCGATATGATTCTTACCAATAAAGAGGAACTGATTATTTAAAACCCTTACTCTTAGAATATTTAGCTTCCTTTAAGGCTTAACTTACATGCCACTGTCTATGAGAAACCTTTTTTGATCTCCTTATTTTTTTTAGTGCTATCTACTTCCTCAAACTATATTTTATTTATTTCTATATTTAAATGTATCCCGGGAGATTATAAGCTCCTTGAGTGCAGGGGATTTTTTTTTTTTGTATCCCTAGCTAGCAGCCTGTGCCTTTGGTATAATAGGTGTTTAATAACACTTTAATACTCAAATTAATCTGCAATTTCCATGATTCAGGAGCTCCTTTCTATGATGCAGATGGCAAAGCATCCACACCTACCCATCCCATGCATGTAACTCATTCCATTCTCAATTCCCATTTGTGTGATACTCATCTTTAGTTCTTTGCAATTTTTAGTGTTCCCTGTCTGGCTACTTTAAACACTGATAAAATGATAGTGTTAGAATGACTTAGTCACTAGTTGCTCAATGGTAGTTCCTTGGGCATTTAATTAATGTTGAACTGAAGTAGAAATAGTGGAAATTTAGGGAGGAAGTGACAATTCAATCTTAGAATTTGTTATAAGGCTGGGCATTCACATACATACTAGATTGTGGGCTAGCAAATTTCTTTTTATTTTAATTAATTTATTGATTTAGTTTCAGTTAACAAGATTCAATTCCATACTTCCTTGATTTTCAAATTTCCTTTACCTCCTTTCCCCCACACCTCCCCCCCCGATAGCATATAGTCCAGTATAGGATCTGCAAATACATTCATATTAGACATTAGTCCAATTACAAAGGCATATTGTACTAGGTGAGATGAAAAATGGTAAAGAAGAAATAAAACCAAACAATGAAAAGAAAAAGATCAATTAGTTTGCTTCCATCAGGATTCAAGCTCAGTTCTTTCTAGTTATATCTCTGGATGTCACATTTCTCTCCTTCATGAGTCTTTCAGGATTGACTTATATCACTGCATTGCTAAAAAGAGTCCAGTCTGTCATAGTTGGTCATCACACATATGATGTGTCTGTGATTGTATTCAAATTTCTTCTGATTCTACTCTTCTCGCTCAGCATCAGTTTGTATAAGCCTCTCCAGGTAAATAGGAAATCCGTCTCCTCTTCATGTCTTTTAACACAATAATATTCCATTATATTCATATACCACAGCTTGTTTAGCCATTCCCCAATTGATGGGCACCCCTTTAATTTCCAATTCTTTGCAACCACGAAAAGAGCTGCTATAAATATTTTTGTACATTTGGGTCTTCCTCCCTCTTCTATGATCTCTTTAGGATATAACCCTAGAGGTGGTATTGCTGGGTCAAAGGGTATGAAATTATTTGTAGCCCTTTGGGCATAATTCCAGATTATTCTCCAGAATGGTTGGATAAGTTCACAACTCCACCAGCAATGCATTAGTGTTCCAATTTGCCCATATCCTCTCCAGCATTTGTCATTTTCTTGTTTTGTCATCTTAGCCAATCTGACTGGAGAGATGTGGTATCTCAGAGTTGTTTTAATTTGCATTTCTCTAATCAATAGTGATGTAGAGCATTTCTTCATATGCTTATAGATATCTTTAATTTCTTTCTCTCAAAACTGTCTGTTCATATCCTTTGACCATTTATCAATTGGGGAATGACTTGTATTCTTATAGATTTGACTTAATTCTCTGTATATTTTAGAAATGAGCCCTTTGTCAGAGACATAGGTTATAAAAATTCTTTCCCAATATCCCACCTCCCTCTTGATTTTGGTTACACTGGCTTTGTTTGTACAGAAGCTTTTCAATTTAATGTAATCAAAATTATCCATTTTTCATTTTATAATACTCTCTAATTCTTGTTTGGTCCTAAAGTCTTCCCCTCTCCACAAATCTGACAGGTAAACTATTCCTTGCTTTCCCAGATTGCTTACATTATCATCCTTTATACCTAGATCATGCACCCAATTTAGACTTGATTTTGGTATTGGGCTAGCAAATTTCAAAGAGTTCAAGAAAAAGGATAGGTAGATGCCAACAATCTATATTTCAGGGGAAGTCAGTCCAAGAAAGGTGGCAAACTCTTAAGAATAAAATTATAATGACACAAGCAAATATTGTTCCAATGAGAAAGAAATGTCAAAAGTGATTGGTATGGCTGCATAAGAAAGCCATCAACCAAATCAGATTTAAAAAATTCACATATAGAATTTGAAAGCAAGGGACAGTAATTGAGTATGAGTATAGGCAGGAAAAAGACCAAAAGGGGATAATGCTATAATATGGTGTGGGTATAGCAATAATAGTATTAAGGTAATAATTACTCAGTACTGATTTTGCTTTTTTGTGTGTGTGCTAAGAAAAATAGTATTCAGACATGAAGTATATAAAAACATGCTTAATAGGAAATTGAAACCCAATAGAACTGAGAAGATGGTCATCAGTACCAAATGAATTACATCCTAGGAAATTGAAAGATTGGCAAATGTGATTTCTCAACCATTATATAAATTATTTTCATAAAATTATGGAGGATGGAATAATGCTAGAGACAGGTGAATGTTGTTTTGGTTTTCAAACAAAAAGAAGGAGGTAGAATCTGCAACAATAAGCCAGAGAACTTGCCTTCAATTTTTGGCAATAACTAGGAATATAGTTTTAAGAATGAGCTAAATCAAATGTACTTCAAGATTCCATCCATCTCTGAGATATGGTGAATCCATTTGTTAATGATAGTAGCTTACATGTAATTTGGTCATCTCAGCAACCCAATAAAGTCAATAGGGCAGGTATTATTCCTATTTTACAGATGAGGAAACTAGCATCTTAAATGGTAATTATAAAGACTAAGAGAAAATAGTTCACTTAATTTGACAGTCATTGTTAAGGAAGTTGCAGTAGTTCTGAAAAAATTCTTATGTGTGGGAGTTGAGTCCATCTCTATCCAATAAACTACACAGTCTCTGGTTGTGTCCCTTTCACCTTGCCCTGTATCTCTCCTGGGAACCCCCATTTTGGGGATTTTCTGTGCTCAAACCCTTCAAAGCTCAAAGCTTCCTATTTTCTGATTGGTGTTTTCCTTCTGGTAACCTTAAGGAAACCAATTAGTTCTGCCTGAGAAAGACCCCCCTTCCCTTCTCTACTAAACAAAATAAAACAAAGCACTCGAACTATTGAACCCCTAAAGATACATGAAATGAATATGGACCCAAAGTCCCAGTCAGAGTTTGGTGTAATGATGTACAAAGTCCTAGGAAGAACCTTTCACAAGATTAATGTGGACTCCTTGCCAAGGCTGGAAATCTCTTGTTTCCAAGTCTCATTGGTGACTTTTTTGCTCATGTCTCTTTCCTGTTCTTCCCAGACTTGATCTGGAGATTTTGGCTCCAACATGTGAGAATTTTGGGTTGCACTAGTCTTGGAAATGTCAGCCATTTGCTCAATTTTTGTGGGAGAGGGAAAGTGGATGCTGCCCCAGTCGGCTTTGCTTTCTCCTTGGTATTCTTTTGGGTATGTCCAGTTAAGCTATGGGGCCTTCCTTTAAACACACCAATTAAAAAGGCCCTTGCTTTCAGCATTCACTGGCTCATCTAAGTCTTAACTATGGACCCCAACAGAGGTTGAAAGAAAATGGTGGTAAAATACTCTTTGACAAACCAAAGTGACTGCAGGTTTTCCTTTTTTAAACCATTTATTGGTGCTGTAAACCTGGCCTCTGTTTTAAGGGAAGCTGTTTTTTTTTTGCGAGTGTAGTTTGTCCTGCGACTCTCTCCTCATTATTTTCTTCTCCTGCCATTGAACTTCAGATTTCTATAGGTGCAATGTGAACATGCTGTCATCTGTCAAAATGATTTCCCCTAAACTTGTCTGCAGCACTAAGCTCCCAGCATGGACCCCTTTTCTCACTACATAGAGAGCTGGCTTTTCAAATCTAACTTGTAGCTGCTAATCCATGTGAAGGTGAAAGCTCCAACTGCCTCATTCTCTTCCTTCTCTCTGATGCCAGTGCTCTTTTGATTTGATATGATCTGATCCTCCACATATCACCAAAAGTGAAAAGATTACGATGCCTCTTTTCTTCTGAAACTTAAACAAGCACCTTTTTCCCTTTTTCCCCCTACCGCTTTTTCTTCCACTCAAATTACCTGTCGAGGTGGCTGATTTCCTTCTCCCGAGGTAGCTTTAAAAAGAGAGGATATAAAATTGCGTTATTGAGTGCTGCCCGCCTGTCTACTTGGCCTTACACACACTACAGAGAGAGCAGCAAGTTTTACCTCGTGAACTTGCAACATAAAGAAGATGGATCAAATAGCTCCTGAGAAGAGGTAATAAGTATCTTGGGTGACCAGTGACACGCTCCATGCCTGAATGCTCTCTAAGCTCACCCTCTCTAGCCATTTGAATGGCTCCTGAAAAACCCTTTGCTTCTTCCCTGTTTCACTCTGAAAGAGTGCTACTTTAGCTACAATAGAATCACAGAATGAAAGATCTGGGAGGAAAGTTAAGACTTTTTCTAATCCAACAAATGATGGTGTAGATGGGTGTGACTTGTTTTATTTAATTTTCCCTTGGCCTCTTAGCTGTTTTTGTTTGACAAGAGGAGCTTTGTTTCTTGGTTAATGCTGAAAGGCTTAATGGAAGGATTTGATTTCATTCATTCAATAACATCTGGATAGGGGCTACCATGTATGAAATAGCTGGCTGGAAGTTGTGGGAATACAAAGATGAATAGACAAGATATAGAACTATCATCTAGGACCCTACAGTCTAATTGGGGATATAACACAAATATAGAAATCATTACAGAAAAAGGCAGATTGTAAATGTCATAAGCAAAATAAAAAAAACATAATGTGTTGCAGGAAAATAGACAAAGAAGAGATTACTTTTATCTGGAGCCTCAATCAGGAAATGATTCATAGAGAAAGTGGAATTTAAGTTGTACCTTAATGGATGGATTTTAATGGTTGAAGTTTGAGGGGGAGGATCAGTAGCATGTCCCAAGAAGAAAGAATGACTTGAGCAAAGCATGGAGGTAGGAAAGTTAATAATATTTTGGGGAGGGTTCATAATATTCCAATTTGATGGAGCATTGGGTACTTTAATAAGTGGGAAATGAAGCTGAAGAGGTAGGTAGCATCATATTGTGGAAAGATTTCCTTAATGTCACATAAAGGAATTTATACCTTCTTTGGAAGGCAAATGATGGGATTATTGAATGTTAATTGCTAGTGAGAGACAGGGTCATATCAGTGCTTTATGATTACTCTGACAGCAGTGGATAAGTTGGATTTGAGTGATGAAAGACTGAAGGCAGAGAAACTATTTGGGAAGTTATTTGGATAGATAAAAGGCAGCTAGATGGCACAGTGAATGGACTGGCTCTGGATTCAGGAAGGAACTGAGTTTAATTCCTAACTTGCTATCTGACCCTGGTCAAACCACTTGACTTCTGCCAGCCTCAGTTTCTTTGCCTGTAAAATGGGGATACTAATAATACTTATCTCCAAGGATTGTTGTGAGGATAAAACAAAAGATGCATTTGTAAGATGCTTTTAAAACCTTAAATGCTTGCTGCTATTATTATGGTTTAGGTGAGAGTTGATGAAGTAGTCATTTCAATGGTAGAAACTATGGGACTTATTCACTGATTAGATATTGGAAGTGGGAAAGGAAAAAAGTAAACGATAGCTATCACATTTTATGATTAGATATTTGGAAGGAAGGTGATGTCATAAAGGTATTATAGGTAAGACAGAAGAAGGATCCAGTTTGAGAAAGAGGAATGGGCAAGAGCAAGACAAGTTTGATTTGGGGCATGTTGGCATCTAGTTTCAGGAGCTAGTTGTGCCTACATGTGAAAAATGGTTAAGGATTTAGAGGGGCAGAAACAAAAGTACAGTAAGAAGCGATCTGTGCTAGAAGTCAGGAGGTCTGGGTACCAATGTCTTCTACTATAAAATGAAGGGGTTATATAAGATTATGTGGACCATTTATTGCATGTCAAATCAGAAATGGTAGAAAGAACCTCTTCTGTTCTACTATTTCTGATTTAAGATAGAATAGTCCACATAATCAGATGAATGGTATGGAGAGTGAGGAAGGAGGATGATAGAAAACTGTGCATTTTTATCTGGTCAATTGTACCTCTTTAAGGAGACAATCCAGAACATTCAGGCCAAAGGCTCAATTTTCTCTGACTTTCCATGTAATCATTTAACATTTTTGCTTGGCAGTAGACACTAAAAAACAACAATCCAAAAAACCAAACCTACAACACTTAAGTGAGCTTTCAAAGCCAGCAGAAAACAGGAAAGGACCTTCGGTTAATGCTGCATTAATTTAGGAAAGAAGGAAATAAGCATTTATTGACTACCTGTATCGAGTATCAAACACTATGATAAATGCTTTACAAATACTATCTTTTTTCAAAGGATACTTGAAAACTGGTTTTATGTTTTCTTTGATTTTAAGGCCAGATGATGACTTTTATGTTCATAATATAGCTGTTGCTTGATATACTCTGTTCTGACTTGAGCCCTCTCTTCTTACAGTAAAGAAAAACTGATAAAATGATTGTGCCAGACTGACTCTCTCTCTCTGTCTCTCTCTCTGTCTCTCTCTGTCTCTCTGTCTCTCTGTCTCTCTCTCTCCTCTGCTCTCTCTCTCTCTCTCTCTCTCTCTCTCACACCACACACACACACACACACACACACACACACACTCTTCTACTCCTGTGGTTCTCTATCACAATCACAAGTAGAGAAGTATTTCATCATCTGTCTTCTAGAACTAGTATTGGTCATTATAATTTATTTGAATTTGGCTGCTTTTAATGTTATTTTTGTTTATGTAGTGTATATAAATCTTCTGATTCTACATTATTTCATATACCTGTTCTTAACATTTCTCTTATGTTCGTCATGCCTTAAAATGCAGCGGTATTCCATCAATTACCAAAATTGTTCAGCCCTTTCCTTTTCCAGCTTTTTGTTATGACAAGAAGCACTAAAAATATTCTGGGACTTCTTTTCCAGAATATTTTGACCAATTTACCACTCCACTAATTATGTATTAATGTGCTTGTCTTCCTACAAATTCTGCCATGTTGATTATTTTCATCTTTTATCACTTTTGACAACTCATGGGCGTGCTATGTTAAACATTAGTTTTAATCTGCCTTTCTCTTATTAGTAATGACTTGGAGCATTGTTTCATGAAGTTGATTATATTTTCCATTTTTTAGGAAAACATCTTTATATTGTGTAATTTTTTATCTACTGTGAATGGATTTAAGCCCCATTCTTATTTTTTTATATAGATCTTGGATATCCAACTTTCACTGGAAGTATTTAGTAGCAAGACTTTATTTTCATTTAAAAGTTTTTCTCCTAGTTTTAGTTGAATTGGTTTTGTTAGCTTAAAATCTTGATTTTGTGAAATTGAAATTTTCCATTTTATCTTTTGTGATTATTTTTTATTTGGTTGTGAATTTCCCCCTCCAAAATTTCTGAAACGTGCCTATCTCAGATCATGAGTCCATTAGGACCTAGGTGAAACACGTGGTATGAGTTGCTAGTCTAAACCCATTTCCTTCCAAACTGGTTTCTAGTTTGCCCAAAATATTTTCTTGAATAAGGAGTCCTCCTAGTATTTTGTACTATTGGATTTACTGAACTCTATACATTTTTGTTCTATTGTAGCTGTAGTCTGTCTGTGTTGGACTGAACGACTTCCTTGAAATCCTTTCTTAAAACTATTGGGGTCTGCTACAAAAAAAAATCTCACAAAGCTTTCTTAGCTCCCTGGAGAAAAGAGGACTTTTGAAAAGGTAAACACACAAAAACTAACTAAAGTAACACTTTTTTTTTGTTATACATTGAAATGCCAATTTTTCATCTTATAGAGAATTTGTGATATAGCCATTAAGAGGAAACCTGGGGACAGTTATAAGTCATGCAAGTTATTGACTTGATTCATTGATTCTTAGGTTCTTTAATTTGATTGCTGCCCTAGAAAGATACCTTGGCTGACTGAAGCATAATAAGAATGAGTTGAGGAAGTAGCTGGAGCAGTTCCTTGACCTTGTCTAAGAATCTATTTATGTGCATATAAAACTGAGGTGTAAAGAATTATCCAAAAAAAAGTCCCCAATAACTTGTCATTATAGAACAATTTGGTACATTAGAGTAGAATTTTAAATGAAACCTCTAAAATACCACCAGTCCCCTTCCTCCAGTTTATACCCTTTTCATTAATCAGTGACTCTTGAGGACAGAAAAGGCTATTACAAGTTAACTCATCCATCCCTGTTCTTCACAGGACTATTGTACTTGAAAAATACCAGGCAGATGGCTGACTCTCCTTTTTTCAAAGGTTCTTGGGAAATAGTCTCTCAGCATTCTAGGTTAGGCATGTCAATGTCTAATACTGTGCATGTATATCCTGAATCTGAATAGTTTTAAAAAAAGGTGATTTAGGTTTATGTTTGGTGACCAAGATCTCATGGCTGAGGAGAAAATAGGTACAGAAATTAAATGCATCTGCAACTTTGGAACTGGCTGTTTATTGCTTTGTCAATGCTTCTTAACAATACTCTGTGTAGTTCTTTTGGAGCTTTATTTTTTATCATCTTTGTCAACTTCACAGATGTAAGATGAAACCTCAGGATTGTTTTAATTTTAATTTGTCTAATTGATGTATTTTGGAGCACTTTTTAATGGCTATTGATAATTTGCAATTCTTCTTTTGAAAATTGTTTATATTCTTTGAACATTTATCAATTGGAATTTACCTAGATCTTAGCAAAGCACTGGTAACATTTCTCTTGCTATTCTTATTGAAAGGATGATGAGCTTGACACTAGTGCAAGTAATTGGAGTTGGCATGAATTAAATTACAATACCCTAAAAGTAGTTAATGAGTTAAAATAAAATATGTGGAATGTGGACAGAAGATATATGGAATCCAAAGAGGTATTTTGTTGAAAATTGTGACTACTGATCATGTAGATACATATGTAGATATGTAGATGTATGTAGATTTTATGAAGTTGAGACAGATAATGAATGCATTTAATAACAGAGTCAGGGTTATAAAAATTGACAGAGAACATTGGGCCAAATATAATAAAATTACATTTAATTGAGATAATGATAAAGTTTTGCACTCGGGTTCAAGAAATTAACTCCACAGGTACAATACCAAGGAGCTGTAGCTAGACAATAGTTCATTGAACAAAAAGATCTGTGGGTTTTAATGGGCTAGAAGTTTGACATGAGTGATTAGTGTGATAAAGCAGATTAAGATAGATTGAGTTAGGTAGAGTACACAGACCTTGGGAGGTAATAGTTCTGCCACACTTTACCCTTATCATACAACAACTAGGACATTGTGTTTAGTTCTCTGCAATTCTAGGACAAATACTGATAAGCTAAAGAGCTTCCAAAGGAAGGCAATAAGAATGTGAAGAACCTTGACATTGTGCATGATAAGCATCAGTCGAAGGAAGTGGATCTGTTAAGATTAGAGGAGACAAAACTCAGGGAAATTTTGATCACTGTCTTCAGGTATTTGAAAGATGGTCTTGTGGAAAAGGGCTTTGATTAGTTCTGTTTGGATGCTTAGAGATGATTGTGTAGAAATTGGAAAAGGGAGAGATATAAGGAACAAACCCAACAACCGGAGCTATGCAAAAGTGGAATGTATTACTCTGAAATATATTGGTAGATTATGTCTCACAAGAAGTGTTCAGGTAAAGACTGAATAACTACTTCTTGGTCACGTTGTGGTTGGAATACTTGTTCTTTTGTAAATTGGGCCGGGGTAGAGGCCTCCTGCTTAAGCCAATCAATACTTACTGTCAGTTCTCCTTCAAAGTTTATTCCATTGTTGCTCTCCAAGCTTCAGCCCCACAACTGGTAACCTGGCTAAATGTAACAAGAAGGTTGGAATTGTTGGTAAATATTGAACATGCTATGGTGCATCCCTCAGAAAACTGGTGAAGAAAACTGAAATTAGCCAGCATGCCAAGTATACCTGCTCCTTCTGTGGCAAGACCAAAATGAATAGATGGGAAGTGGGCATCTGGCATTTTGGATCCTGTATGAAAACAGTAGCTGGTGGTGCATGGATCTGCAGTTACAGTCAAATCTGCCATCAGAAGACTGAAGGAATTTAAAGACCAGTAAAATCTTCTTATCATATATCTGAAGCCCATAGTTCAACAATAAAAGGGTAAAATTATGGGATAAAAATTTTAAAAAAGTTTATTCCATTGTTGTAACTAATGGTACTGATCTTTTCTGCTTTACCAGTGCATACCAGTTAAAATGCGCCTGAACACCTGAACAGCTCTAGCTTCAAATGAGCAGATAGGGCAGTCTTTTTAGAAGCTAGGAAGGCTACAAATATGATCATGGAGCAGTCAGTTTGAGACAAGTTTGAATAGATTGTTATATCTATTTTCAAAAAAAAAATAGAGTACCAATATTCTTCCAATCATCAAAGCCTCAGTGTAATTCAAGATTCTTCCTTTCACACCCATATCTTATCAGTTGCCATGAATTGTTGAGTCTAACTTCACAGTATCTCATTTCTTTTCCTGTCTCTACATTCAACAGCTGTCACCGTTATTTATTACTATACACTTCTTCCTAGGTTGTTGTGATAGATTCCTAAGAGGTCTCTTTGTTTCTAGTGTCTCCTATCTCTAACCTGTCCTCCACCCAGCTGCCAAAATTATCACCCCAAGGTGCAAAATTGACTCTGCAACTCTCCTGCTGAAAAATTTTCAATGGCACCCTATTGGTTCTAGAATAAAATACATACTGTTTAGCCTGGCATGTAAGGCTCTCCACAATATGGCTTCAACCTACCTTTATGGCCATGGTTTGCAATATACCTATTCACGAACTCTGTAACCTTTCCAAAGTGAGCTATTAACTAACTGTAAATTTGATATTCCACCTTTGTTTTGTTTCTCTAGCACCTAATATAATGTAGGGACAAATAGTAGGCACTTAATAAGTGTTTTCTGATTGTTGGAAAATAGGTATTTAATAATTGTTTGCCGACAAAAATGTCCTCTTATAGCCCATGGAATACCTCCTCCCATGTATGTGCTGACCAAATGTATGTTGCTATGTGTACCCTTTTCATGTGCATTCTAGTTACACAGGTTACTTACTGATAGTCGTCCTCATGTCCTGGACATAAATGTTCAGGACATGTACCTCTTTATTCCTACAAATAATTCTGAGAAATCCATATTTTGATTCTTCAGAGCTTCTAATATCAACTGCTGAAGCTACTCTCCAGTCGCTACTTTCTGGAAGGCATTGTTTCCACTTTTCCCTGGGTTGGGCAGTTCTCTTCAGTGCATTATCTCTTTTCTGCTACCTTCTGGGCTGCATCCATTTAGCCTCTCTAAGGTCAGTTCCTGCTTGTTTGCAATGGTCAGAAAGCCTCTCCCTGACAGGGAGAAGTATAATGGTAATATATCAGTTATAAAATCTTATAGTTCCATTGTAAAAATAATGTTCAGTGTTTTTCTGACTTAGGGTTAGAAAATTCCTTAGAATTACCATTTGACTCATGTTTGTGAGCTGATATTCCCCCAAACTTAATTGTTTTCAACTCTAAAAATCCTTATAGGAGCTATGTGGAGCCTGGGACCTGAGATAAGTCTCATCCCCAAGACCTTCTTTAATTAGCATGTAATGAAATCAAGTGAAAAGAAGCAAGGGCTTCTAGGCTTCTGAGCTGCATTGTGGTCTTTCCTATGTATATCTGTTAGTAACAAACCTTGTTCATCTCTTTTGTTTATGTCTTCTACATTGACTCTCCATATTAGACTTCAGGTAATTCTCCTAAGATATACTTAGGCTAGTCACTGGAATATGAGAGGTTATAACAATTTGAAAAAAAGTTTTAATAAGTGGTAAAGTCTTTTGTCTCATCAGTGGAGGGCTCTCTAGTTCATATTGTTCAGCTCCATTTACTTTTCCCATATGATGTAGTGTTTTCCATAGCAACCTTCAGGCAAGTCAATTAACAGCCTCAGATTTCTGTAGAAACACTATAATTATTCAACTAGGATTATCAAGTATTGCACATTTTGCCTTTAAATGTTATAATTACATCAAAACTTAAAGGGTGATATTTTGTCCATTAGATAACACTGTGGGATATTTTTGCTTTTCTTTTTAAACATGTTTAAATTGTTAATAACTTCTTTTCCTTGATATCAATTCTGAGTTAGCTCTATGACCAAACGCATACTAGTAATTTCAGGTAGCATGATAAATCAATAGGGTACTACTGTCTGGGTGAAGAATACAATAATCCAGTGTGTGCTTTTTGTCAAATTGCTGCATCCATTTAAGATGTTTTGCAATAATTTAGATAAGACAAGCATTGGAATATGGTGAACATAGTTGTTCAATCCAATTTTTCTTTATCTCATTTTATATTGATTTATTCATAAAAGTACACAACATGCCCCTCAGTAGTATATATGCCCTGGCGAAATTATTGGGGAGGAAAATCCAGATAGAATGATGGAATTATTCCAGAACTGCTGACCTCCTTTATCTGGGAAGGCTGTCTATCCACTTTACTCATTCAGAATTTCTTCTACTCTACCCATCAAATATACTGGGAAAGGAGGAGGGGCATTATTAAGTTGACCCTCCCCTTTAGTCAAGTGGAGCTGCTAGGTTTAATAAGGTGCAAGGTGACCAGTATAATGCACTGGTGCATCTATAGCAAAAAAAAAAAAAAAAGCAATTACCTTTGTGAGATGAAAGAGTTCATTTACCTCACTTGGTTGAACAGATTACTTCCAGAGAGTAATTTACTCACCATAGGATCAGGACCATTAATAAGTAATCAAAATGGTGAGGACAAGAACAACAACAATAATAATAATGTGTAGTCTAATAATAGTGATGTGTGGCGGCCCAATAGCCTTCTGCTGTGGGGAAGTGGAATTAATCTCCTTTCAGAGCCGGGAAAACTGAAATAGAGAGAAGTTCAATCACTAGCCCAAGGTCACCAAATAACTCAATTGTAGAAAAAGGGAAAAGACCCCTTTCTTCTCTCTCTGAGCAAGGAAGTGTATCTTACTGTGTCTCAGACACAAAAGCTACGAGTCCTCCATTCCTGAATATAGCCCTGTCATAAATAGACATTCTGAAGTGCCTCCTGTGACCCAGGTAGTAGGCTAGGTGTGCTTATGGGATACATATTAATGTGTGACTGTGATACAGTCACATGAGTCTTTGAAGGGGTGTGAAAATGATATTAATTGGTTACTCCCATGACTGAGATAGTAGAGTGACAAGGGACCATGGCTGGCATACTGCCACTGTAAAATAGCACTCTCTTACACAATGGAATGGAGTAGGACCATCCATCCCTTTGGTTGATGCCTAATTTGTCCTGTGCACCAGCTACACACCATGCCATTCCCACTTTGGTCATTATTTATACCTATTTCTTACTGGAACTCCTGAACTCTGCTACTGGAAAAACCCAGGGCTCTAAAAGATGGTCTTTTGCCTTCTCTTTCCTGGAATTAGGCCTTTAGCTACATACCATGTCCCTCCCTCTCTCCTCCCCTGCTATTCTCTCTCTGCTTTATGTGTGATTGTCCCCAAAGAGAATATAAGCTACTTGAAGGCAATAGTTGTTTTGTTTGCTTGTATTTATATCCATAGCTTGTAGCATAGTACCTGATGCATAGTAAATGCTTAGCAAACTATCTATCTAGCTTTCCTCTTTGTCCTACCTTCACCCTGATGGATTCCATTGACTTTATGACTTTGGAAACACTGGCTAATAGTTGGTGCTACTTTTACCTGGGAAGGCTATCAGATTGTTGTCCCCAAATCTATCGATAATAACACACTTACTTGTATTATGTGGTTAACCCTTAAATGTATTGCCACAGCTGTTCATTCATTTGCTTATCACCCTCATTTGTAAAGTAAGAGTCCAAGACTATTAGAATTGTTACTTTGTAAATATCTAATCCAACCTCTTCATTTTACTGATGAGGAAACAGAGGTCCATGGAAGTTAGGTTATCTCTTACATGCCCAGCTACATCTCTTCCCCCTTCCACACTTAAAGAATAAGTTCACCTACACATAACACACACACACACACACAACTATATCCTTTACACATATTTAAAGCAAAGAATTCTCTCTCTTTTTTCCTTTACATGCTCACCCCCATGCCAAAAGACACAGAGCTTTGTCTTGATTTGTCAAAAGTCACACAGTGCTAAGTAGCAGGGCTGGGATTCGAATCCTAATCCTGTAACTTCATAGAGTTCTTCTCATTCGTATTATTTATTTTCTGCATTTGGAGCTCCTCTGAAGTTTTATTTCTCCAGTTCTCAAGCATTTTGTTTTGACATAGGTTTTACTTAATAATGTGAGAATTCTATGTGTTTAAACTAAGAAATTAGCTCAAAAAAAAAGAAAAGAAAGGAAATTAGCTCCCTGTGTGTGGGTGTCATGCATTGAGAAGAGGTAGATTTATCTTTTTAAGGGAAGAAATGAAGTTAGCTCTCTCTCTCTCTCTCCCTCTCACCATCTCCCCCGCCCCAAAAGAAAGATGGCTAGAGGGAGAGGACTATAATTGGGAAGAGAGAGACAGAGTAAGAGGGAGAGAGAAAGAGACAGAGGCAGAGAGAGAGACAGAGAGATAGAGGCAGAAAGACAGAAAGAGCCAGAATGTGAAAACTTTGTGCTTTGTGTGTGTGTGTGTGTATGGAAGAAAATGCACAAAATAAGCATTTATATACTGCCTACTATATGCTACACACACTTTAAAAAATCTTATTTGATATAGTTCTTTATATATATTGAGTCAGACAGTGAATAAACATTTATTAAATTCCTACTATGTGCTAAGTACTGGGGATATAAAGAATGGTAAAACACAGTCCCTGTTATCAAGGAGTTCACAGTCTAATAGGGGAGACAACAGGAAAACAATTATATACAAATGAAATGTATACAAGATAAATTGGGGATAATCTCAGAAGGAAGGCAGTAAAATTAAGGGGAAATTGGGAGAAGCTTCCCGTAGAAAGTAACAGCAAGGGAAACCAGGAGGGAGAAAAGAGGAGGGAGAGCATTCCAGATATGGGGGAGAGCCAATGAAAATGCTCAAAGTCAAGACATGGAGCGTCTTGTTCAAAGAACAACAAGAAGGCCAATGTCACTGGATCTCGGGATAGTAGGGGGAGAGACTTAAGGTATAAAAGGATTGAAAAGGTGGGGTTTCAGGTTATGAAGGATTTTGGATACCTAAAAGAGGATTTTATATTTGATTTGCAATTTACTGAGTTTATTGAGTAGAGGTGTGACAGAGTCACACCTGCTCTTTAGGGAGATCACTTTGGCAGCTGAATGGAGGGTAGACTGGAGTTAAAAGAGACTTAAGGCAAGGAGACCCAGCAGTAGGCTCTCACAATAGTCTAGGTGGTGGCCTGCACCAGGCTGGTGGCAGTGTCAGAGGAGAGAAGGGGGTGTATCCAGGAGATTATTACAAAGATAATAACATTAATAGGTCTTGGAGCAAATTGGATATGGAGGGTGGGAGTGAGGATGCCACCTAATTTTTGGGGGTGGGTAGAGGCTGTATTTCAATATAGAGGTTATACCTACCATATCTAAGTGTAGCAACAGGGAGAGTTACAGCTATGCATTCAAGGTGTGTGTGTGTGTGTGTGTGTGTTTAAAGAAAAGGAAGAGCTCTGTGTGTTGTCTGTGTAGAAGGAGAGATCCATCTTAGTGTGAAGGAGAAATACAACTCTCAGCATAACAGAAGAAAGATATAATTCTGTGTGTTTGTGTGTATCTACAAATAGTAAGCTTGTTTACAAATGCACTCCATGCACTCATGAGTCATAAATGATATTCTAGAATCATCCCGTATCTTTTAAATAATAGCTCATCTGGCCCCTAATGGGCTCTTCTAACCCACTAGAAGTGATTGCTCCCTTTAGTCCCGGAGGGAATATCAGATATATTTGATCATTGGTGCACTGATTTGTAAAGTAGGGCTCACGAAATCAAAGTGGATTTAGGAATATGGAGGGTTGCATTGGACTGTCTCAGAATCTGAGATTCTAACTTCCTCTTGTCTTTTCTCAAAGGTGAGGATAATTGAAATGACTGTTTTGGGTGGCCTCTCCTCCTTCCCTAATAATCCTATTACTTAAGCTTATTCTTACTTGTGGTCTCAGAATAGCCTGGTAGCTGCAGTGGAGGAAGGGAAAGAGAAGATGCAGTTAGGGCAGAATTCTCAACCTTTTACAAGTTATAGATCCCTTTGAAAATCTGAAGACTATGGACTCCCTCTCAAAAGACCCCCTATGCATAAAATAAAATGCATAGAATTACAAAGAAAACCAGTTATATTGAAATACAATTGACGATATATCTATATGTTATATATACATATTTATAGCAGTTATCTATCTATCTCTGTATATCAGATCTTTGTATCCATCATCCATCTATTATCTAACTGTCTATATAATGCAAGTTCATTGACTTCATGCCTACCCTCTTCCTCTAGCTGGGGATTTTAGAACAAAGAGGAAATATTTTGAGGGGGGTGTCAGAATGTCTTCTAGGGGTATTCTTATGAATTAGACTAGAAAATGCGATATAGATTATCTATTGTTATATTATATTGTATTTTATTATATTATGTTTTGTTATGTTATATTATACCATTCTATTTTTTGAGGACTCTATTTGTTAGGAAGTTCTTTGAGTCAAAATCTATTTTCTTGCAACTTCTATCCTTTGCTTCTAGTTTTGATAAAATCTCAGAGCTGAAAGGGACTGTAGCAGTAATTTCACACCTACTGCCCAATGCATGAATTCTTTTATAATAATCCTGATAAATGGTCATATAGTATTTTTCTCAGCATCTCCAATGATGGGAAACTCCCTCCCTCCCTATGAAGGGTGTCCATTCTATTGTGAAGTATCTCTGATTGATAGGAAGTTCTTCCTTCTATCAAGCCAAGATCTTATTTCCTATGATGCACACCTAATCTGTCTTTTTGAAATCACCCAGACCAAGTTTTTATTGCTGGTGAATCTCTTCATTGTGAATTGAAAGCCTATTACTCTTAGTAAATAGATACTTTGGAATTAAAAGGCAGATAATAATGAGTGGAATTTTAAAAGGTGTAAGTGGAAGCTAGAAAGAATAGTGGATAGAAAAATGGACTTGAGGTCAGGAAGTCCCAAGTTCACATCTTGCCCCAGCTACTGTATTGTGACCTTGAGTGTCAACTGACTTCTCTGAGACTCAATTTCCTCATCTGTAAAACTGGGGTGGTATCACCTACCTCATAGGCTTGTGAACAACTGAATAAGATCATGAATGTAAAGATCTTTGCAAACCTTAACACATTATATAAATGCTAAGTATTATTATTATTTATCATTATTAATAATCTAGGCCATGGCCTAAAGCAGGGTTTCAACATTTTGTTACATTGACCACTTTGGTCTGGTCTAGTGGAGGCTATGGACCTCCCTCTCAGAATAAAATTTTAAGCTAAGTGGAGTTTAGTAAGAAGTTAATGAAAATAAAGTAAGTATCTTCCCATCCAACTTCATGGACCCTCTGAAATATCTTCATGAGCCCTCAAGTGGTCTGGGTATCCTGGGTCAAGAATCTTTCTTTGTCTCTCCAACACTTGATGGATTTAAGAATTTAAGCATGCCTCAAAGAACCAAACTCTGTCCAACAATGCTGGGAACTTGCTCATACTAGAGATAATAGAGTGAAATTTTTTAAATTTCAAAGTAATATTATAATATTTGCTCATAATGAATTGTATTTAACATGGATAAGAGAAATTATAGTAAAATATTATAAAATTATTTATAAAAGTTGTGTCATTTGTCACATTTGGTCCTTTTAGTTTATTGATGGTAGTGGGTTTTCAGAGATCAAGAACCTATCTCATGGAAAGGATCCATTATGTATCTATAGACTAAAACAGTTAATCTACCTTTATCCTTTTCCCCCCAACCCATCCATCATCCTGAAAGTAAGGCTCAAAATGGGAATTAAGGATTAGGAGCCATGACAAATTTGGAGGATAGGAATAGGTACCTTATCTCTGGGAAATTCCTCAATAAAGCCAAATTCTCATTTGTGGCATATATAATCTTGTAGAAGGAGATTATCCCAGAAAGGCCAATGGCAAATGTGAATGTGATAGACATCTTCCTAAGTAAATTTGAGGTGCCCTTTGCTCAGAGACAGGAAGATCATCTGGCCTGACAAAAACATGGCATGAAGAACTCTGCTATTTAGTGACAATGGACAGACTGTGAAGCAAAATGTGAATGCAACATTAGAGAGAGAAGTCAGAAGCCTTTGAGCAAGGAAGGCAAATTTATAGGGTGATTTCCATGATTTTGTGCTTAAGAGTTTTTAGGAAGACAAGGTCACTAGCATCCCAAGGTTCTTCTCGCCCTTTCTCACTATGCCTACCCAGATAATGATTGATGGCAAATATGGTATATCCAAATTGCATTGGACTTGGAATCTGGAGACCTAAATTTGAGATCCACCATTAATTTCTAGTGAAACTTTAGGCAGTCACTTGCCTTTGAACCTCAGAGGAACACTAGAAGACAAGCTGGTTGGTGATAGTTGTCCTTCTGCTTGAAGAGGACCGAAATGACATCACTATGACAGGGTCAAGCTATGGCATGTCCAACTGTGGCTGATCAGATTGAGGTGAGCTCAGAAGGCTCTGGCACAAATAGTCCACATGAACGTCTGGAGTGGAGACATCTCTAAAGTTGTACATCTCACATGTCTTTTGAGATACTAGAGTTCTCCTTTGCTCATAAAGCATCACTCCTTTTTTGATGTGGGCATGCCATGCTGGGTGGTCCTGTGCTAGTGTCTCTCCCATGTTTCACAATTGATCCAAAAGTTCTTCAGAGAGAACTTGAGTCTCCTTGTATTGCTTTTTCTGATTGCTATGTGCGTACCTACCTTGTGTGAGTTCTGCATAAAATGGTCTTTTAGGCAAATATTTTGATTTGGCATTTGAACAATATAGCCAGCCCATCGGAATTGTACTCCCTGAAGGAGAATTTGAGTGCTTAGCAGTTCAGCTCAAGAAGGGACCTCAGTGTCCAGTACCTTATCTTGCTGGGTGATCTTTGGAATCTTCCTAAGACAATTCAAATCAAAGTGGTTCAGTTTTCCTGGCATGGTACTGATAGACTATCCAGGTTTCACAGGCATATTTCAATGAGGTCTGCACAATGGCTCTGTAGACTTCCAGTTTGGTAGACATCTGATATAGGGATGAGGAACCTGCAACCTTGAGGCCACATTGGCCCTCCAGGTCCTTAAGTATAGCCCTTTGACTAAATTCAAACATCACAGCAAAGTTTGGATTCAGTCAAAGGGCTGGCTTGAGGATGTAGAGGTCCACATGTGGCTTTGAGGCTGCAGTTTTCCCACCGCTGGACCTAATATTTCTTCTCTCCCACACTTTTCTTTGGAGCCTCTCAAATGTTGAGTTAGCTCTGGTGATGTATGCATCTACCTCATCAAGTATGTGTACATGCCTAGAAAGTATACTGCCAAGGTAAGTGAACTTATCTGCAGCATACAAAATTTCTCCATTTGCTGGAACCAGTATTTCCAACCAATGCTGTCTGGTAGAAAATCTCTGTTTTCTTGGTGTTAATTGTCAGGCCAGAATTAACACAAGGAGCAGAGAATCAATCTATACTCTGTCACATCTTAGCCACAGACCGTGCATCGAGTGCACAATCACCTGTGAACAAAAAGTCATATACCAACTCTCCCTTCACTTTAATCTTGGCTTGCAGCCTTTTCAAGTTAAATAATTTACTGTCACTGTGTCAACTGACCTTGATGCCATTTTTGTCATCTGCATGTGACAACATTGCTGAAAATATCATCTTAAAAAATATGGGAGCAAGCACATAGCCCTGCTTTATTCCATTTGTGACTGGGAAAGTGTGAGAGTATTATTTATAATCTAGGACCTGTGTAAGCATGCTATCATGAAACTGATGTACGTACTGATGAATGAACTTCTCTGGGCAACCACATTTTTCTAGAATTTTCCACAAGTCCTCATGACTGACAGTCAGGGGCCTTGGTCAGATTGATGAATATGGTGTCCAGACCTCTGTTCTGCTCCTGGCATTCCTTCTGGAGTTGTTGGCGACAAATACCACATTGACTATTCCCCGGTCCTTTCTGAAGCAGTGGATAGGTTTAAAGGAGAAGCAGAGGAAAGATGATGGTTCCTTGGAAGTTTTGTTATTTCATCATCCATAAAATGTGATGAATAGAATTTGTTATGCTTCCCTCTCAGAGGTGAATATATATAGACACACAAATACACATAATATATACATATTAAATGAGGAAAAGCTTTAAAATTATAAAGGGGAACACTAAATATGAGAATGTTATTGTAGACAAATGCACAAAAGCTATAGTAAGTAACAATGTATTAAGAGTTTAGGAGACATGAATTCAAGTCTCACTTGCACCACTAGTTCTTTCTGTGGATTTAGCTGAGACATTTAAAGTCCCCTGAGCCTCAATTTCATCATCTATGAAATAGAGAAAATTATTTCTAAGGGGTACTGAGGGAATCAAATAAAGTAAGTCGTTATCTTTATTTTAGAGATGAGGAACCTGAAGTCCCACAGAGGTGAATTGACTTACACTTAACAATCCCAAGGGTGCCACTTTCCAGATTTGTAATGTGGCACTTCTTTGGACCTCAGTATTCTTTTCTGTAAAATGAGGGGCTTGGATTAGTTAGGTCCTTTTAGTCCTTCCCTTCCAGTCCTACATCCTATAATCTGTCACCTAAGTCCAGGACTCTTACCCCTGGGGTACCCTGATGTGCCCTGGGAACACATAGTGGATAGGTAGAGGGGAAAAGCAGAGAAGGACTCAGTGAAGCTTTACCTGGAGTACTGATGGTCAGTGGGTTTATAAACTACGATTTTTAGAAAAAGTGACATATCTTGTCTTTTTGATTTTATTTTTTGCTTTTGAATCTGTATACAGAAGAGCTTCCTTTTCATCTTTCTTCACACAAAGGACTCATCCAATGATTTAGAGCATTTCTGAGCAAGATTTGAATGAGAAGGATTTTACTTCATAGCTTCTGGACATATATACATGCATATAGATAAATATCTATATACACATATATATTTCCACAATACAATTACATATATTAATGATACAGCATTTCATGCTTTCCAGAACGCTTTTACATCTATTACCTTATTTGATGAAGAAGTATAGACCCAGGGAAGTTGTGACTTATCTGGAGTCGCCAGGTAGTAACTGTCAGAGAAGGGATTTGAACCAGGTCATCTGATTCCATTGTAGCACTGTGTCTTCCTGGTCTAGAAAAACCTAAATTCTTTAGTGCAAATCCAATGTTCTTTTTACCATATTGCAGCAGCTATTACCAGTGATGATAGGGTTACATTAATATTTTGCGATATTATTGTTCAGTGACAATCCATCTCTAATCAACCTTCCAACCTTATCTTACTCTTTTCCCTACCACATCCCTACAGTTCAGTCAGTTGATGTTCCAAATATTTACATAGTCACCTCCTCAACTTTGCTCCCATCCTCCTCCTTCCTTTCCTTTTTTTTTTTTTTTTTGTTGACCTAAATTTGATCCATTCTTATGGACTTGGCACAAACTTCCACTTCCTTTTCCTTTGCTCCTTTAGACCTAAGGGATCTCCTCCCCAACCCCCCCCCCCCCCCCGCCACTCCATTAACTCCAGTAGTCCTTATTATCTATACTCCTTACTTGGGACATGGCAAACATTGCTTTGTACCATTACTTTTCTTTTTTATGTATGTCCATAATCAATCAGTATTTACTAGGCCCCTACTGTATGTCAGAGACCATGTTATATTATAGGGATAAACACACTGAAGTGAGAGAGCCCTTGTCCTCAAGGAGTTTATATTATGGTGGATTATAATCTTAAAAGCAGAGGTGAAGCATTAATTTTCTTTGTTTGTATCCTACTCAGAGACTTGCATTGCACCTTGCACAGAGTCAGTGTTTAATCAGTATTTCCTATTTGATTCTTAACTGACTTGTGATATCCCTTATATAAAACATTATGTTAGTCAATCACTGTTTGTCTATTTCATCTCCAGATGAAGACTTAAAATGATCAAACTAGCATGTTTCTTGTTCTCTTCTTCCCCTACTATGCTTCCCATCATCAAGCAGTATCCTCATCTAGCTATATGGTGCTTTAAGTTTGCAAAGTGCTTCAAAAGTATTATCTCATTTTGTTCTCAGGATAACTCTAGGCAACAGGCACCATTTTACAAATGAGGAAAGTGAGGCAAGACAGAGGTTAAGTGACATTCTCAGTTAGTAAAGAACAGGAAGCACAAAACATTTCTTCCCCTCCATGAACTAGAACACAGAAGTCTCTCAGGCACCCACAGTCCCATGGGACCACAGGTAGTCTTCACACTCAAAGGTAGTGAGTTCGACAGTGTTTGAATTCCTCATGTTATCTAATTTGGTATGTCTTCAGATGCAGGGTGAGCAGATACTAGCCATGGTATTGTATAGTATAATGACACATATCACAATTCCGTCAGTGAAAAAAAGATTTACTTCTCATGCCTGGATGTCTGAAGCTGTCTATGTGAAGTCCGGTAACTCCTTATATTAGAGCTTGCTTAAATCTTGACTCTCTGAAGATGCTTCCTCCAATTTCCATGATGATTTCTTTGTTTGATGATACTAATCCCTAGAAATTTCTTCTACTTAACAATGTCTTGCATTTGCTTTGTCTGTCTTAAGTCTTTGACACATAACTTAATGAGTCACTGACTCATGACATCTTTCATGGTGCTTCCATGTGCTGTGATTTAATTGTATATTTAGTTTTTTCAAAATGTATTTTAATTATGCCTCAAATGGTAATCACACTGTGCATATCTTTTGATCTAACAACACAAGGTCTGTATCCAAAGATATTCTTTTTAAATGGGGAAAAAGACCTTCTTGTGCAAAAATGTTTATAGCAATTCTTTTTGTGGTGACTAAGAACTGAAGACTGAGAAGATGACCATCAATTGGGAAATGGCTGAACAAGTTGTAGCATTTGATTGTGATGAATATTATTGTGGCATAAGAAATGACAAGAAGGATGATTTCAGAAAAATCTGGAAGTATGGAAGGAAGGAAGGAACAGAGGGAGAGAGGAAGGGGGGAGGGAGGGAAGGAGGGAGAGGAGGAAAAGAGAAAGAAAAATAGTGTGCTTCAGTCTGTATTCAGAAAATATCAATCCTTTCTCTGGAGGGGATAGCATTTTTCATCATGGGTCCTTTGGAATTGTCTTGGATCATTGTGCTGATCAGAGCAGCTGTTTTTCATGGTTGATCATCATTACAATATTGTTATTACTCTGTACAACTTTCTACTGGTTCTGCTCACTTCACTTTGCATCCATTCATGTTCTAGCTTTGTCCCCCATGTAAAGAGCCTGTTATATTTTGTGTTTAATAACCACATCATCGTTACTGTAGGCACTGTGAATATTGCATTGTTGTTACACTTGGGGAGGGGAGAAAGAGAGGAAGGGATGGAATTTAGAACTCAGAATTAGAAAACAAAATAAATGCCTAAATTTTTAAAAACAAGTCATTGGGGAAAATGAAATATTAATTTAAAAAAATATATTTTAGCTATGTCTCCCCACAAGTTTCCTAAAGCCAGGATTTTTGTGTTATTTTTCTACAGGATTTTGCAAATAGCTATTATATGAAATTTACAATAAGTACTCAATAAATATTTGTTGAATGTATAAATGATTGAAAATATAGGGATTTTAAAAAAAGGAATGCAGTATATCTTCTTTAAAAATATTTTACAATAGTCCCCAAGCAGTTTTCTATGACCAAGGCTCAGGAGACCCTGATTCTAGTCCTAGTTCTTCCACAAATTATTTGTGTCTCCTTCAAAAAGGCTCCTTCATAAGCTCAGTTTTCTCATCTGTAAAATAAGTAGTTTGGAGATGATTAAAGTTCCTTCCAGTTCTCAGTTCTATGATCCCTTGGTTTATGTGGAATTTTGAGAAGTGCATGGGTCTTTCTTTTACTTCATTTTTATTCAAGCAGTAGAATGTTTTCTCTGCCATCATTTTTCTTTCCTTTGGCTATTTCAGTTTTTGTTTTGGATGCCGTAAGTTATGATTGTGCTTGTGTTGCAAATCCAGACCTCAGGCATGGGAATCATTTCAAGTTCATTTTCTCACCCTCTTTGAATTGCATTGAAGGAGCATGTTAGCCTTTTCTTTGATCAAGCTTCATGGCTACCACAGTCAAAGTTTATTGCTAATGTTATTAGTTTCTAATCAGAAACTACTGCTATTATTACCTAATAGTTATTGCCTAGCACTTCCAACCAGATGTCAAAAATAATGAGCCAATAAAACTGCTATTAATTTGGACTCAATGACAATTTTAGGCCCTCCAAGCTAAAGATTAGGAACCTCATAAAAGCAGGGCAAAAATAATTTGAGTAATCAAAAGTAATAACAAAAATGGTGAGAATGTCAATTAATATGCAAGTGTTTCTAATTTAAAAATTAAACTTGCAGCTATGACTATCAGCATTTCTCATAAACTTCCCCGAAATGAATGGAGAGCTCATCGAGAATCCTCTCCTAGAGGGTTTTTTAAGGAGAAATTTGCTTTTTATGGGAAGCTGCAGTGTCATTGGTGACTGTCAAGGAGATCTTGTTCAGTTTTGGATGAAGTGGAGGCCTGGTACAAATGAAGGCCTGGAAAATCACTCACTTTTTCAAACTCTCAAGTAAATACATTTCATTCCGCCTTTACTCCCCTGTCACCTTCTTCATCCCTCTCCCCTCCTCCATTTACTATTCTATCCTATCTTTTAGATGTTATTTTCTTATTGTATACCATGCTCATGATTTTCCTTCTCCTCTACAATCTGATGCAGTGGAAATCATGCTGATCCTAGAGCCAAAAAGACCATAGTTCAAATCCTGCCTCTGATATTTGCTAGCTATGTAGCCATAATTAAGTCTGTTAAGCTCTCTGAGCCTCAGTTTCCTTATCTGAGAAAGGGGAATAACAATGTAAGTGTAGTAATTCCCTTCCTGGGTAATGCCAGTAAATTATTAAGCACCTACTATGTATCAGGAACTGTTCTAGGTGCTGGGGATAAAAAAAAATGGTGGACAATTTCTGTTCTCAATGAGCTCACAGTCTAATGATGGAGAAAACACAAGAATAACTATGTGCAAACAAGATATAGACAGGAAACATTGCCAGAGAGAAGGAACCAATGTTAAGGAGGATCAGGGAAGGCTTAGATCAGATAGTGTAGGCATGGTGCTTTGCAAACTTTGCAACACTATATAATTATCAATTATCCTTAATCAAAATTTTTCTTCGTAAGTGATATTGTACCTACCCTAAGTATAGTGCCCTGTGCACAATAGACACTTAATAAATGTTTGCCAAATTGAACTGAGAAGACTCTTAATCCATTAGCCTAGAACAATGGGGATATACATTTGATACATTAATGGTTTTATGTTTTCATTGATGCAGGAACTCTTTATGTACTCCTTGTCCAAAAATCTTCTGTAATGAAAATACACAATGGTGCTAGATATCTTTCTCTAGTTCTATTAGTATTTGATTGATATAATCACAAAATTTGCACACCCCTTGATCTCAGTACATGAATGAAGACTATTTCCTTAGGAGCTTCAGCCATGTTCACCTCATCACCAGCTCTTCTTCACCTTTCCATCAATTACCTTCATACCCTGGAGATACCTCCAACCAAAGGCCCTCTCTTCTGAGTGATGCCTGCTTAGCCTGAACCATTATTTATCAAGGAACCCTAGATATGCTCACTTAATTGTTGTCTTGATTTATTTTCTGGTATTCTCTACCCCCCTTTCCATGGCCACTAACCACCTTGTCCCTGTGTAGGTAACCTCCCACTTTCACACTCCCCTTTTTGTGCTGTCTTCCCCCATTAGAGTGTAAACCCCTTGAGTGTAGGGTCTGTTTTGTTGGTTATATTTGTATTTCTAGCACTTAGTACAGTGCCCGGTACATAGTAAGGAAAATGCATTCTATCTGTTTATCTATCTGTCTATTTATCTGTCTATCTATCTATTATCTATCTTATCTATCTATCTATATATCTATCTATCTATCTATCGCTGACCCATCTCTTTTCTAGTCATTCATGTTCTTGATTATTTCTGTGATAATGGGAAATAAATGGAGGTAATGAAAAGAGCCTATGGCTATTATTGCAATCTAACTTGACCAACACCTTTCATTTCCCAAAGACACTTTACTCACAGATGTACTCCCTGGCCCCCTTTAGGGTCTCATCTTTCCTGTGTAAGATGCTTGGCATTGCAACTCATGTTTATGATTTGTGGTTTACAAGCAATTTTCCGAAATGTTCTTGTAAAGCTGATGGTTTCCAGGCAATATAGGAACTAATGGAGAATAGGTTACACGAGGGACAAATAGAGAAAGAAGAGAAAAACATATATTTGCAGAGCTTATTTATCTGCATCCCAAACTCCAACTATATTCACCAAGGTGGTGCCCCTCTAACTATAAGTGGTCATATTGCAGTGGCTCTAAAACTCAGCATGAACTATTGTCTATTCTAATTTTTCTTGACCTGGTCACTCCCTAAGTTTGTGGGAGGGTTATTTGAATAATATAGTGTCTCTGATTGAGAAAACATGCAACTACTTTCTTAGTATGTCTTATGTGAATTTATTTTCAGGTCAATGAACTGGATACTAATTAATGGGAAGCATGTGGATGAGAATTCTCTGGTAAGATTCTACTGGTCTTTCTTTGCCTCTGTGAGGCTAGAAGGGATTTATGAACAGATCTGGGGTGGCTAGTATTTATGTGAACCAACCTCAAGAAACCCTTGGTTCATATCTGAGGCTCCCCCTTATATCTCAGGAGAAGTAGCTAGTGCATCAAACAAAGTCAATGTAGCCAAGATTAGAAGGAAATCAGAAATGGGAAACAATTTTTACAGCCACTGTTTCTGTGTCTCATTTCTAAGACACATCAAGAACCGAGTCAAATTTATAATAATACAAGTCATTTCCCAATTGATAAATAGTCAAAAGATATTAACAGGCAGTTTTCAGATGAAGAAATTCAAGCTATCTATATTTATATGAAAAATTCTCTAAATCACTATTGATTAGAGAAATGCAAACCAAAAAATGTTGAGGTACCACATCATACCCATCAGATTGACTAACATGACAAAACAGGAAAAAGATAAATGTTGGAGAAGGTATGGGAAAATTAGAACACTAATGCATTGTTGGTGGAGTTATGGATTGATCCAATCATTTCTGGAGAGCAATTTGGAACTAAGCCCAAAGGTCTATAAAACTGTGCATATCCTTTGACCCATCAGTACCACTTGTAGGTTTGTATACTAAAGCGATCATAAAAATGGAAAAAGGATCCACATGTATAAAAATACTCATAAGCTCTTTTTGTGGTGGCTGATAATTGGAAATTGAGGAGATTCTCATCAATTGGGGAATGGCTGAACAAGGTGATATATATGAGTGTAATGGAATAATATTGCGCTATAAGAAATGGGAAACAGTCAGACTTCAGTAAAACCTATAAAGACTTAAATGAACTGATGCTGAGTGAAGTGAGCAGAACAAGGAGATCATCGTACTCAGTAACAGTCACATTGTGTAATGACTTTCATAGACTTGACTCTTCTCAGCAATGCAAGGATCTAAGATAACTCCAAAAGACTCATGATGGAAAATGCTATTCACATCCAGAGAAAGAACGATGGAGTCTGAATGTAGATCAAAGCATTCTACTTACTCTCTATTCTTTGTTGTTGTTTTGTTTTGTTTCTTCTTTATTGTGGTTCTTCCCATTGGTTCTAATTCTTCTTTATAACATTACTAATGTGAAAATATGTTTAATATGAATGTATATGTACAGCCTATATCAGATTGCATGCCATCTTGGGGAGAGGGAAGTGGGAGAAAATAAAAAACTCAAATACTTATGGAAGTAATTTTGAAAATTAAAATAAATTTTTAAAAAGACAAAAGAAAAAAGGTACATGAATGAAACAAAATCATTTATTAAATGACTGAGATATGCCCAAGCTTCTGTTAAGTGCTAGGGATACAAATATAAAAATAGAGACAGTTCTTGCCCAATTCCAATAGGGGGACACATTATACTTTGGATAGTGTTAACCAGCAAAGGGACCATTGATTCTGAAAGTTGCAGGGAAAGTAGACAGGGCCAGAGTGGGATACATTAGTGCATGATGTTCAATAACAATGACAAAGTTGATCTGAACATGGTTCTAGATCTGGAGTTGAAAACTGGTAGGAAAAGGTATATATGAGGCAACCAAGGTTATTGGTGAAGCTTTGGAAGAAGATGGTTAGAAAGTATGGAGTAAATTATAAAACTCAGTTAAAGCAATGGACCAGGAATGACAGTCAACAATCAGGACAGTGGGTCTGGGTCTCTAGGGTATAAGTCCCAGAGATGGAAGGGTAAAGACCTCAGGGCATGGCCTCTGGTGTTGGTGTCAAGGTAGCTGGCAAGTTTGTAGAGAAGATGGCTGGAGATTAGTAGGAAAGACCATACCTGAATCACCTCAAGCAAACTCAATTTAGTTGTAGTTTACCTCTGCTTTGCCTGGGGATGGTGTAACAATTTAAGAGGAAGTGCAGGTGGTACCTACAATTTCCCCTTCCTTCCCCATTTACTAACCTTCCCTCCCAACCCTTTCCCCTCCCCCAGTGACTGATGAGACTCAGAATTTTCAGATTATGAAATTGGGAGGGAATTAAATATCAACTTTTCAACCTGTGGCCCTAGCCATACCATAGATAATAAAAGGGAGGCTCATAGCATTATTAATTTTTATATTTTTTGGGTCATAGATCATAGATTCAGAACTGGAAGTTTCTTCAGAAACCATCTAGTGCAACCCCCTTATTTTGCAGATGCAGAAACTGAGGCTCAGAGGAGTTGTTACTTGCCCAAGTTCACCCAAGAAGTAGTTGGCAGGGGTGAGACTTGAATCCAGGTTCTCTTTTTGCAGAGGAAGTCTTCTTTCATCTGTACTGGGCACTCCTGTTATTGGAAGACCAGGAATAGTATAATGACTATAAAGATCCTCTCATTTTTATGAGTGTTTATGAGAGACAAATATTCTTTTTTCTTAATTAAAAAAAATAAACACCTCCTCCAAACAAAAATCCACCAGTCTCAAAAATAAAGAATTCTTCTTTTTCAAAGAGTCAATTTTTAGAGTTGAAAGAGAAATCAGACATTATCTATCTAATCTAATTTCCCACTAAAGAATCATTTCTACAACCTTCCTTACATTTGGTCACCCAACTTCTTGTGCATTTCCCCTAGTGAGAAATTGACTATTTTACTGAGGCTTCTAACATGCTTTACTTGTTGTATCTTATTTTTGAGTCAAAATCCACTCCTTCACCACTTCTACCTATTTAATCCTAGTTTTGCCCCTTGGAGTGACACAGGATAAGATTTTTCCTTCTATATGACAATATTTGAAGACACTGATCATGTCCCTTTCAAGTCTTTCCTTTAGCAACCTAAATATCTCCACTTCTTTAATCACTCCACAGGTATGATTTTCTTCTCTATCCTGCTCTTCCTTTGAATACTCATTACTTCATTAATTCCCTACTTAGAAGGTAATTCCTACAATTGAACACAAGGCACCAGATGTGGCATAGTCTGTTCACAGGACAGTGGGATGATTACCCTCCTTGATCCAGATGCCAATAATGCAGACTAAAGTAAAATTAATTTTTAGCAAAAACATTATACAATTGCATCATATTGAATTTGTAGTTGTGATACCCGCAATCGTTTTCATGTGATCTCTTACATCCTGACCTTGAACAACTGAGTATTTGAACCTAAGTATAAGAGCATTATGGGAGGCTAGGTGGATCAGTGGATAGAGTACCAGGCCTGGAGTCAGGAAGATCTGAATTCAATTTCAGCCTAGGACACTTACTAGCTCTGTGATCCTGGGCAAGTCACTTACCTGTATTTGCCTCAGTTTCCTCATCTATAAAAATGAGGATGATAAGAATAGCACCTACTTCCCAGGACTGTTACAAGGATCAAGATAGATAATTGTAAAGTGCTTAGCTAAGCACCTGGAACATAGTAGGCTCCCTATGAATGTTAGCTTCTATGATCATATTACTTATTTTGAATGTAATTGCCCATTTTTCTCCCTCCTTCCTTTTCCTATCCCCTTCTTTACTACCTCTTCTTTTCCCTTGCTTCAGCTTCCTCTTCCTACATTCCTTCAGTCCTTTCAGGAGATACATTGTTCTGGTTGTCACAAAAGGGGTTAACCTGGGACCTTTCCCCTGGAAGTTTATGATCTAAAGCAGGGGTCAGCAAACTGTGGCCTGAGAGTCAAGTCTGGCCTGCCATAGTGCTGGGGCTGAGAAGGGTTTTTACATTTTTATATTCAATAAAATTTTACTTAAAAATGTAAAAACAATTCTTGCCTCATGGACTCTATAAAAATAGGAGGCTATAGGATTTGGTCCATTGGCCATAGATTTTTAATCTAAATAAAGTCAATACTAACATAGAGAAAATGTGAAGGCATTCAACAAAATATAATCCTTTTGCCAACCCTTTTAAAAAGTATATTTCCTTTTCTTGAAATCAGAAACATCCTGCAAAATCCAGGACACTTGGCTGCAGTATTTCATTCTGTCTCCTCCTATCCTCTACTGGAGGGGGAAGGTAGGGCAATTGGGGTTGTGACTTGCCCAAGGTCACACGGCTAGTGTTTTTGTGTTAAGTGTCTGAGGTCAAATTTGAACTCAGGTCCTCCTGACTCCAGGACCAGTTCTCTATTCACTGCTCCACTTGGCCGCCCCAGTACTTTCATCTTTAGAATTTATTAATCAAGAGCATTAAGCATACACTTGGATGCCTAGAGCTTATAGATGTTCATTTCTAATTTCCTTGCTGTGTAAAGAGGACAAGGTGCTTCACCTCTCTATGCCTCACAGAATATCAGTTCCTTCCACAGAAGGAGCCTCAATGGCCACCAGTTAACTCATGCATGAAAGGGCCCTCCATTTCAATGTGCCCAGCAAATAGTTGTCTAGCATCAGCTTAAAGAAACCAAGAGAGTCATCATTCCCTCCTTCCGTATCTCTAGCTTTCTCTTCTCTAGTTTAGTTAAATAACCCTAGCTATCATTTTATTTTGTTAAAGCATTAACTTATCACTTAAAATTTTATATGTTAATTGAGCCCCAATTTTGTAAGATTATTCTTATTGTGGTAAAAGGTAGAAAATAATATTATTAGATTATGTTTTATTGTTAGATTATGTTTTTCCTTGATAAAGGGGAGTGTTTTTCTTTTTAGGTGACTTTGTTATCTTTAAATTATCTAATTCTGACTACAATTTATAGAATGTTCTTTTGAGTATGGTGAGAGTCTGTGATGATGCAGCATTTCTCCTTACTTCTGTGATCAGTATTTGTAATAGATTCACTTTTATGCTCAGCTCCCGAAGAACATTTTCATTATCTGATAAGAGAAGATTATCTCCACTTACATTCTGAGGGTAATGAATTTTCTTCATTTGTATTCTTGCATAGCTTTGCTCATGGAACACAAGATAATTATTTTCCAACTCTCATACTGTCAATGTTTTGTTGACCACTCCCCATCCCCTTGCATGCACTCTCTCTGTTTCTCTGTCTCTTTTTTTCTCTGTCTCTTTGCCTGTCTCTCTTTCTCCCTATGACTTCCTTTCTTACTTAGGCCCTCCCCTCTATTTCTGACCTTTTCTCTCACTCTCTCTCACATCTACCAACCTTTACGTTGTATGTCTAAGATAACCATTGTACCTCCCCGTGTAGAATGATTTGTGCTATGCTTTTCTGTATACATTGCTCTCTTTCTTTGTACTTTGTCTCTTGCACTTGGTTTATAACTGGTATTATGATAATGGCAAGAACACTAAACTTGGAGTCAGGGTAGTTGCGTACTTGGGTACAGATTACTCTAGTCCCTGCCCTGATCTTCAGTTTCATTGTTTATGAAATGGCATAATGACACGTCTACTACCTACCCTAGAGAGATGTTGTGAGATTCAAGTGCGTTGAGAAGTGCCATAGAAGTCATAGGATTTACAACTGGAGGGGACATATAAGGTCACCTAGCTCAATGCTCTCATTTTAGATTTGAGAAAATGGAGCTTGAGAAGTTAATTGTCCTGCCCAAGATCACATGGGTAATAAAAACTATTATTTGCTTGCCCATCTATTTGTGGCAGTAATTATGTGTTTATTTTTGTATGTTTGTTAGTATCTCATCCTCCTTCATTATTCAGATCTTGTCAGTCACTATATCCTGTCATTTCCCCCTTGATTTCCATTCTTCATTCCTCCCTTCCAGTACTCTGGTGAAAGCCTTCATTTCCTTATGCTTGGTTTGCTCCTTGTCATAGCCTATCCAGACTCTAGGCTCTCCCTGCTCCAGGCCATTCAGTTTGCTAGACTAATCTTTTTTAAAATGTAGCTTCCCTTGTGTCACTCAGTGACTTCTCAGTCTCCTAAGACATCAGGTCTTAACTACTTTTCCTGACTTTCAAAGACCTCTATACTCTAGTCTCACTCATCCTGTCTAATCTTATTTCCCACTATTCCCAAACATACAACCACAACTCTGACTTCCTTATGATATAGTCATGGGAGGCTTTGTGGAGAATGACTGGGGTCTCATTGAACTCACTTTCTTCCAAATTCCTTATAGTGCATATAGTTTGAGCCACATACTTTAGCTCTCAGTTTTATCTTTTGTATTTGATTTTGATCTGTATGTTTATGTGATATAATTTTATGGACATGGAGGGATTGATTCTCAAGATATTTAAATGAGGGGAGTGTAGCAAATGACTTAAAAAATAAATGTCAGAAACCCTATGACTACCCAGACCAAGAATATATGCATAATTATTGACCTGTAGAGTCTCTTTCTCATTGCCTCAAAATCTTTATGAGGATAATCAACGTATATATCAAGAGCATCTCTGATGAAGGTATAAGAAGGGAATCTACAGGCTTTCAAAATCTATATTCTATGACAGATCACATCTTTAGAATTATAGCATTGACTGAAAAGTGCAGGGAATACTAGTCCTTCTGTGCCTATTGTCAAAAAGCATTTGACTTCATGGAGTAATATGTCTCCTTAAAGACTCTCCTCCAACAAGGTGACTCCTATGCATATGTCAAAATCATAAAGAAGGACTTAAGGGGTATAACAACAGTAATAACAGCCCTCTGATAATTAACATCAAATGATGTATAAAACAGGGAATGTTTGCTTGCCAACATTGTTCACTGTTATGGAGGATGTCCAACACAGACTCTAAATGGAAAGATTCCCTAGAGATGTGGAAATCCTTCATATGTTCTTGTTTATGGATGACTTTGTGCTAGTTGCATCAAGCTCTAGGACACTGTAGAATCTCCCAGATGAGATCTGTGATTACTAAAAAGAGTTTGGTCTAAATATCCACAAAGTGGGCTTTGGGGGAATTAAATGGATGATGGATGCCTATTGTTCAGACCATAATATAAAGTTGGATGGACAAGCCATAGAGCTGATTCATCAGTACATTAGACACTCATTGCAGATGGACAATGAGCTGTGGCAAGAAGGGAATAGGAGGGTGAGAGTGGACTGTATTACATTTGGAAGAGCTGTTCAGTGCTTTTAATGACCAAAAGCTTTTTTCTGAAAGAAAGGCCCATCTGTTCTGCATCAGTACTCTTCTGCTGATACCTTATGGTTGCAAATTGTGGAAAATCAGTCTCCAAAGAATTAGAAATTCAGGGCAATGGAGAATTGCTTGGGGAGTATGAGTAGGTTACAATAATTAACAACGAGGAGTTACTAAAAGAAAGCAGTATAAAAGTCATGATCAAAGAGTTTGGGGAAACAGAGAAGAGTTAGCAGCAAGATTGAGAGATAAATGATGGACATCACAAGTGCTCCATTGGTAACCAACCATCCAGTGTCAAAAGATCAGCAGGAAGCCTCCCTAAAATGTTGGCTGGACTTATGATTGAGATTTTATTGAGGACATGAAAAATAGTCAATAAAATGAGAAGGCACAGATGGACTATGGTCAGTAATCCTAGAAGGAGTGTACCTACATCCATGAGATCAAAGATCCTATGAAGTATGACAGTAAATATGATTCCCCCAATTTAATTGTAAATTTCTTTAGGGTCAAGAGCATAGATTATTCTGTTTAATGTTTTTGTCTAATTCCTAATAGAGGGGTGGTCCCAGAGTAGTTTCTTAATATTATTAATTGATTAATCATACAATGAACTTTATGCATGTTTTGGTAGAGCAGTAGTCCAAAAGACCTTTTGGTCCCCTTGCATAGTATTCTTGATTGAGTCTTTATGTCATGACTCTGACTTGTGGACATACCTTGCCCTATGTAGTGCTTTCCTTCATTTGTACAACTCATGTATTATAGTGCCTGATTCAGGCCTGGCCTTATTGTTTGCCTCCAATAATTCGCCTTGAGGCCTTGGATTTCTTTGAGGCTACTTCTTAATGGAATGCACTGCTTAGTTTGGGATTTGTGCTGACTTGAGATGCTTAGATCTATGGAAAAGTCTGTGCCCATCTGTCATATCAGCTAGGGCTATTGATCTTAAAGAGAACCTGGCCATCTCCTGCTTAGTAAATACTTTGATGCTATCTGTGCTTCTATGCATCCTAGAGTTTGGTAATCCTGGGACCCTGGGGTGGCTACAGCAAATGAAGCATATGCTCCTACACATATCTTTTTACAAATAACAGCTTGGTTTATCAGGACTGGATTGTTATTATCTTCCTTGGCTCAACTCCAAACACATAGAGGGATATTTGCCTAGCTGATACAGGTGGTCTTAAAACCCTCAGGTTTAGGAACTAAGCTAAGATAAAAAGGCAGAATTTCAATTCAACAATCTTTCCATCAACAAACATTTATGGTTTGTTTAACCTCTCTTATTTCTTCCCTTTCCTATGTATGATGATGATTTCAAGACTTTGTGACCCAAAATGATTTGTGATCCTCTAAGGCAGGATTTCATTTTTTTCTTATTTCAATTTCAAAGCTTCTCAGGACAAAATCCAGTATTTTTAAGACCTTAAAGGAAAACTCCCTCCATTAAAGAAATTTATGTGATGCAGGGTTTCCATGGCCAAAACATTCATTAACTTGTGACCAACATGCTGGAGGTTAGTATCTCCATACTTAGCTAGGCTGATTCTTGGGCAGCAGAGGCCATGCACTAGTTTCTCAGGGAGTTAACAAGATTGATTGGGTAGCTCACACTAGTTATCTTAGTTATCATGCAGATTGGTCTAAAACTATACCTACACTTGTGTTTGGTGGTGCTGGTGGTGTGTAGTCACATTTTGAATGTGGTTGGGCAAAGGAATAAATTATCAACAAAGAATGTAAAATCTCTTCTCCTATGTTATATAAGAATAAGAAACAAAACTAGTCATCTTCCATAATTTAGGTATATTAAAGAATGAAAGTAGATGAAGGGACCTTTTGAAACCTGTCTCAGCACTCCAGTTTTTTTATTTTTATAAAATAATATTTGATATGTCTATCTTTTCAATCATATATTCCAGTCCTCAAATGTATAGAATCACTGAATGAGGAGATCATCAAAAAGTATCTAATCCAGAGGTTCCCAAACTTATTTGGCCTGAAAAAAAATTACTCAGTGCCCCCTGGAAATCTATTTTCCTTAACCCTTTAATTTTTTTTTAAAAATTGCATCATTTCAAAAAATATAAAACATTTTAAAAATGATGTATCTTAAATTTAATTCATAATAGAGCTTACAAGAACATTAGTATTTATGGTTACCTTGTCCCATCATTGATTTGTATTGAATTTTAATCCACCAAAGCCCATAGATTGTTTTTCTCCTCAATTTTACTCCAACCAAAGGGGTCTCTTTAGAACCTCCTAAACATTGATTTTACTTTCTGATCTTTGTAGTACTCCCCAAACTTGTGTAATGAGAATGGGAGTTTGAAGACCTCCCTTGCTTTGAAAGTAAACTCTGCCCCCTAATAGGTTGAATGTAATCACATGGAGCCTGTGATGGAGGGAATTTGCTGAAACATGGAGCAGAGGCCACAAGAAGCTTCCCTGCTGTGAAGATAAACTCTGCCCCCTAATAAGCTGAATGTAGTCACATGGAGCCTGTGATGGGAGGAGTTTTGCTGAAGGGAAACAGAGCCCACAGGAAGCTGGTGTTCAGGGCTAGCCAGAATGTGGGGGACAGCGGAGCTCAGGCAAGGTGATAATTTTGTGAGTAAATATTGATCTTCTATTGACTTGTGGGAAGGCTGACAGATGGCATGGCTCTGCTTCTGAATATCTTTGATATTATGATGGAATCAGCTTACTGGTTTGGGGATTCAGTTTTCTGGTGTCTAAATAAATGCTTCAGTTCTATCCTCCATCTGGAGAATCTGGTGTATTTTGTGATTGAACGTCATGCAATACTTATAGACATGGTCTTTATTGTGATCGTGGGCATTGCAAATATTGCTTTGGCACTACAACTTGTCCTTTCCATTTATCTCAATCTGACTCATCTTTTAAGTCCTCTTCCATGAAGACTTCACATGCTATTACAATTCTCTTTCTGCTGAATACACAGGACTGTGTATTTAACATACTTACCAAATTATTATGTCATATTCTGTGAAATATCTAGTATTCATTGCATGTCTGAGAAAAGGGCTCCAGAGTGTTTGGTTCCCTACTGCCCTTCCCTGAGTATAAAAGTAGGTGTACTACAGTAAATAACACTTGAAGGTTTATAGATTGCTTTTCTCATAACAGTTGCATGAGCTAGTAGTATATTATCTACATTTTAAAAAGAAAGAAACTGAGACAGAACAAATAACTTGTTCAAAATCACACGGGTAATAATTGTCAAACGTATTTCTTCGGATTACAAGACTAGCAATCCTTCTGTCATACCATTCTCTCTTTTCTGACCTTTATTATGAACCTAGTCATCATCAACAAGCTTGATCATTTAAATATACAAAGAAAAAAACATTCCATGTAAAAGTGATGAAATTCTATTAGAATTTTTAAAAAGTGTACTTTAAATTTATCATGGTGGGAACAAAATTGTTTTATTTATATCTCCTTCTGAATATCTTTTTGTTTTCCTCAGTGTTTTTAAAAATGTTTTATTCACATTTTTTTCTACATCTCTATTGCTACCTACGGATTCACCTTAATTCCAAAGAGAAGCCTTCCTTTGTAATAGAGGAGTATAGCCAAACAAAATAAATCAACATATTGGTCATGTATTAAAATGTGTGTCTCATTCTGCACCTTGCGTCCATCACCTTCATCATTAGTCTTCTCACCTCATGACAGGTAACTGGGTCCATTAGAAATATAAAAATTTTTGAACATAGAAATATTATTTGATGAGATCTGTGGACCCAGAAGTTGAAGTGGAATAGTGAGAAAAGAATTTGTGGTCATAGGACATGAGTGTGAATCTTACATTTTCTAATTAATATCAGTGTGACTTTGAACAAGTCACTTAACCTCTTTGAACCACAGTTATCCCTTCTGAAAGAATGATGAACTTGATGAACTTTAAGATTACTTCTTGTTCTAAATCCATGATCCTAAAAACTTGTTGATCTTTCATTAATTAGCTGAATGACATTGAAGAAACAAATATCTTCCCTTCTTTGGGCTTTGGTTCTTTAACCTATAAAATTAAGAGGTTTAGAGAAGCTGATCTCTAAAGTCTTTCCAGCCTTAACGGTCTTTGATTCTATGATTTATAAAAAATTAAGGATTCATACTTGATTCACTTTATACAAAAATAATAGCTTCAAAAATTGTAGAGGCAATAATTTATTTTGAACATTTATACTCAACAAAAATTGTATTGTAAACATGTATATATAGCCCCCTTTTTGGGGTCACTTCCCTGACTCATGCTTGCACTGTCAGACTGGGTCCCAAGAAAATGAGAAATCTTGGCTTGAGAATCTTTTCAGTGAGTTCTTGTAAATGCTCCTCCCCCAGTATCCCAGATGTAGTGACCCAATGTGTGGTACCCTTTCTTGTTTCCCTTTCTTAACTAATATTTGCATTATCACCATTGAGAGCAATTGCCTACTTTCCTCCAGAGGCTATATGGTAATCCTGATTGGATGAGATTTTAAGAATTCCTGAGACCCTATCAGATATTGTTCCCAATTTCAGTCAACAGATTAAGATCAATTAGCACTCATCCAAGGATATTGCTAAGATGGTATAGCAAGAGCAGTTATTATAAAACATTCTTTTGAACACAGAAATGCACTCTTGTAATGGAAATGCAAATTTAAAGATCTTCCCTGCCCCTAAGCCCTTTGATAAGCTTAAGAAACTCTGAGAACCTTCCTTGATTTGAAAATATACTCTGCCTCCTAATTGGTTGAATGTGGTCACATGGAGCCTGTGGCAGGAGGTTTGGTTTTCTGGAATGCCTACACCTTGATGCTGAGTGATTGAGCAGTGGGTCAAGAGGGTTGTTACATTCTCTGACCCAGTAGAAGGCTATATAATCCCTGATGTGAGGCTTTGATTTGGGGATCATTTTGAGAAGTGTTGTGTGATTTGACCAGATGAGACTCTGGGCAGCCTTTGAGAGCCCCCCAGCTTTGAAAACTCAGATGCTTATGCTTCCCTCTCTGGTAACTGTTATTTGGTATTGATGTAATGGTTGGACAGTTTGGAAGCCTGTCTGCTTGATCTGTTTGTTTCTCTGTTTTGAAACTACTGTCTGTATACTCTGAAGTTTGGGGTGCTGACTTTTTTCCCCTAAACTAGGTAAACGATATGTTTGATTGATTAAAGTAAGCTTGTTAACCCATTTTGAGTTGCTTTCCTTTAGAAAAGCAGATCTAAGAACCTGTGTTGGCAGCCACCCTGGGGATGTTGGGGTGCTTGCTGCTACAGCTCTGCACTAGCATACACAGATCCCTAGGGAGAACTTGGCTCAAACTTAAATTACAAAGATAAACCCTTGTGTGGTGGTAGTGGTTGTTGTCCTTCATTCTTGAAGAGGACCAAAATGACATTGTTATGTTAGAGCCAAGTTTCAATGTGTCCAACTGTGGCTGATCAGACCAATAAGAGCTTGGGATGCTCTACCACAGATTAGGCACAAATAGTATGTGTGAACATTTGGGATGGATACTCTAAATTTGTGCATTTTGCTTTGCTCATAGAGCACAGCACCTTTTCTGATGAGGGCACACCATGCTGAGTGGTCCTGTGTCAGTGTCTCCTATGTCACACAATTAATTATGAAGTTCTTGAGAGAGACCTTGAGAGTGTCCCTGTATTGCTTCTTCTGACCCTCATGTGAATGCTTGCCCTGTAGGTGAGTTCTCCATAAAAGCATCTTTTTGGCAAGTGTATATTTTGCATTCAAACAAAGTGACCAGCCCATAGGAGTTGCTCTCTCTGAAGCAGAGTTTAAATGCTTGGCAGTTTAGTTTGAGTAAGCACCTCAGTGTCTGGTAGCTTATCCTGCCAGGTGATCTTTAGAATCTTTCTAAGACAATTCAAATGGAAGCTATTCAGTTATGCATCTCCCAGTCATCATAAATTTTTTCTTTGACCTCATCAGGGTTCATCATGGTGGGAACATAGCCACTGATGATATTGGCATAATGTTTTCATGCAAATGGCAATTGTGTTGATATAAGCCTGTCATTCACTCCTTTTGGCAAGCGTACCAGCTTGTTGACTAGATTGGTTTTGATTGCAAAACCTATGCCACCTTCATGTTGCTCCCCTTCCCTGTGGCCACTCCAGAAAAAATATGTATCCAGCACTGACTTCAGTAAGCTGGCCTTCACTTGCCATCCTTGTTTCACTCAGGGCTGCTATTTGGATGTGATACCCACTGAGATCTCTTGCAACAAGAGCTGTTCATCTTTCAGGTCTACTGGACTTTGTGCTATCTATAAGTGTGTGCACATTCCATATGCCGACGGTGAGTAGAATTGTCTTTGCAGACTTTTTTGTGTTTCGACTGCAGAGTGGGATCCCCCACCTGCTGCAGTAATCAGGTCAGGGTTGGGTAAGCAGACAATTTTTAGGGCAACTTTTTTAGCCCCTTCCTCACAGCAGGAGGTGAGCAGTGCATTCCTTAAAAGACGGCTTAGACACCCAGGGGCTGCCGAATCCCACTGCTGCTTCCAGTGAGAAATAGCCCAATGAGTGGGGCTGCCCGTGTGTAGGGTTATGACTACAGCTCCCAGTGTGTCCAGACCTGCTGCTTTGTCACTTGCCTGTTGCCATAAGACTTTGAGATAGGTATAATGGTAAAATGGTATGGGTAATGTCTTTTGATTTGTGCATAAGTTGGATTCAAGTGAGGCAGAGTTGCATGATATTGTTGGCCTCACCCTCTCCTTCAGAGTTACACAGTTCAGTGGCAGGACAGAATCAGGATGACTGGTGATGGCTCAAGATGCAGTGGATGACCTTGGGATCTTTGATGTCTGATCAAGCTCTAAGTGCTCCACAGCACCCGGCTCAGTTGCCATCATGACCACTGGAATAAATTGTTCTCATCCACCCATTCCACTAGGGGAAGTCTTCACATGCTTGGGCTAGACAACCCCCTAACTCATCAGTGGGTTTGGGACCATTGGTCACCCCAACCTGGTTTAGCCCATCTGCCAAAACAGTTTACTAGGGTGTGGTTGCTGTGCATGCTACTGCTTCTAGAAGCCACAGGTGAGGGTTGGGTGAATCAGGCTGACATCTGAGAGCAGGCAGAAAGCAGCCCTGAGCAGGGCTCAGTAGCCATCACACCAGAGGTACCAGTTCTCCCTGAATAAATCCTATACTCCAGACCCATGTATAAAAAGATGAGAAGTTGAAGGGTATCTCAGCACATGACTCTGAGAGTTCTTTTTTTCCTTCTGTGGAGTCCTCATGAAGTTCCCCTTAAGTAAAGCTTTCAGCTGGACTCTGAGGATTGATGCCTTTCTAGAGTTCATAGTCAGCCTGCCTCTCTTTAAGAATTACTCTGGGGGCCAGGCATGTGGGAAGAACACTAGCCCTGGAGTCAGGAGGACCTGAGTTCAAATGTGGCCTTAGACACTTAACACTTACTAGCCATGTGACCTTGGGCAAGTCACTTAACCCCAATTGCCCTGCCTTCTCCCTTCCAAAAAAAAGCAACAACAACAATCATTAATAATAATAATAATAATAATAATAATAATAATAATAATTTAGGGACAGTTAGATGGCACAATGAATTGAGCACTGGCCCTGGAGTCAGGAGGACCTAAGTTCAAATTTGTCCTCAGACACTTAACACTTACTAGCTGTGTGACCTTGGACAAGTCACTTAACCCCAATTCCCCTGCCCTCCCCCTCAAAAAAAAAAGAATTACTCTGTATCCAACATCTTCTTTGGGTAACTGACTTTCTGCTTCCATCTATAGGTGCTCCTTCTGTCATTAGCTATACTTAATGCCTCTGTATAAAAAGCTATCTACCTTTAGTGTCACCATTTTCTCTCCTTTTGCTCTTATCTAAACCCCCCGTATTCTGACTTCTAACCTCAATACCACTAAAATGGAGCTCTCTAAATTTACTGATGGTCTTTTAGTTACTACATCTATTTTTTTCAATTTTCATCCTTCTTGCCCTCTTTGAAGCATTTGCCTCTGTTACTCACTATTTCCTCCTGGATATTGTCTCTTCTCTCAGTTTTCATGATGATGTTCTCTGTTATCTTACTGTGAAACTGCTCCTTCTTCTATTAGATTTCCATCCATGGCATGCCCACTAACTGAATATCCCTCAATTCCCTGTCCTAGCCTCTTCTCTTCTATTATATATCACTTGATCTCACTTGATCATCCCATGAGTTCAGTTTTCATGTCTATGTAGACAATTGCTAGATAATTATAAAGCTCTGTGCCTGGCACATACTTGGTTATTACCATTATTGTTAGTATCTCTGACCTTACTTATTTTCCCCATTATAGTCCCCAAAGTATATCATATATGCATCTTAAACTCAGCATGTTCAAAACTCAGTTCTTTAGCTTTATCATTAAATCCTCTCCCCTTTCCCAATCTTCCTAATTTTACTTTTAAAGGTATTATAATCCTTCAGCGCACACAGGCTTACAACCACAGGGTCATCCTTGATTTCTTATTCATTGCTCATATATTGGATCCATTGTGAAATCTTGTCATTTCTACCTTTATGACATATATCATGCGTCCCCTTCTCTCCACTAAAGCAGCTGCCACCTTAATACAGGTCCTCATTACCATTTACCTCAACTATCACAGAAGAATTAAATTTGGTTTCCATGCCTCAAGTCTCTCCCTACTCTGTTCCTTTCCCCACTCAGCTGCCAACGAGATTTCCTGAAAGCATAGGTTTGACAATGTTACCTCCACCCGTAATAAATCCCAGTGGCTTCTTATTAGCTGCAGCAGCAAATATAAAATTCTCTGTTTGTCATTTAAAGCTCTTTACAGTCTGATCCATTCCTATCTTTCTTATCCCCTCTCCCCTTAATACCTGTGATCCACTTATACTGGATCTTGCATGTGACACCCTGCCTTCTGACTCTTCCTTTCTATGTTCCCTATGCCTGAAATACTTCCCCTCCTCATACCCATCCCTTATTTTCCTTCCTTCAGGACTAAGTTCAAATTTCACCTTCAGCAGAGCTCCCCTTCTCTCACTAGGGCCTGCTGCTAGCATCTTCGCTTTGACATTTCAATCCATATACTTCGTATCTTCCATATGTCCAGTTATTTACAGGTTGTTTCCTCTATTAATTAGAATGTGAGCTCCATGAGGGAAGGGATTTTTCTTTTTGCATGTGTTTCTTTATGACCCCAGCACACAGCAATGTGCCTGACTCACAGTTGCCACTTGATTGTTGACTGACTACTGATTCCAGTTCCTGGGGCAATCTCTGATGGTTTTTCTGACATTTTGTAGTTCACAAGGTTGCAGCTATTCAATTCTACCTCTTGGTAGTTCAGGGAAGAACAAAAATGAAAGAAGCAGATGCCATATGCTCAAGGACTGGAGACATAGTGGTGGAGGCCTGTATGCAGCTTGCTGATACTCTCCTACTCCTACCCACTCTTTTTTTTTTTCTTTTTGGAGGGGGGAAGGCAGGGCAATTGGAGTTAAGTGACTTGCTCAAGGTCACGCAGCTAGGAAGTGTTAAGTGTCTGAGGTCAGATTTGAACTCAGATCCTTCTGACTCCAGGGCTGGTGCTCTGTTCACTGCACCACCTAGCCACCCCCCAAATCCCCCCCTTATTCTTTTATTTTTCCTACCCACTCTTCTACTCAGCTCAGTCTTCTTTGGGAAGGAAAAGAAACTCAGCTCTATGAGGAGGGGAGTACCTAGTCCAGAAAATCAGGGGGACTCTCCTGATTACTACCAACACACACTCACATTCATACACACATACTCATACACACACACTCACACACACCACAAATATATTATATGGATATGTAGTTAAATATAATGTATCTATATTGACACATATAAACATAACCTGTGTGTATACAGTATGCACATGTTTATATAGTTCAGAGCAGTAAGCTTCTAATTAATGAATTCTTATACTACAGTGTCATATCTAGCCAGTACTTATTAAGCACTTACTCATGTATTGTGAGGTATGGCATAGTGGGTACATGAATATAGGAGATCTGGGATCAGATCTAGCCTCAGGTACTCATAAACTGTGTGGCCTTGAGTAACTTCTATTTTCTAAGCCTTGGTTTCTTCATCTATAATGAGGGATAATACTACTCACCAAAGGGATATGTTGGTAGAATCAAACAAGGTCATGTATATAATGTTATTTTCAAAATTTACAATTCTCTATAAATGAATAATAAAATAATGATTATGGTAATTAGGGATTATTATTAGACATGTCACAAATACAAAAAAAAACCTGTCCCTACCCTCAAGGAGTTTACTTTCTATAGATCAGGCAGCCTACAAAGGATTTCAGAAACTGATAGTGAGTTTCAATTAGTCTCCAAGCTACTGAACATGAAACTGTCATCCTCTCTAACTTTGGCACCAGTTTGGTTTAGACACCAAAGCCCAGGCCCTGAGGTTCCTATTGAAATAACAGAATTGAGGTGTTCCCCAAAGTGTCATTGCACATGCCAATGGGAAAATGTGAACTGAACAAATACCAGTGTACTATGGAAGAAGAGGAAGCATGAGAAGTATCCATAACAAGCAGAGAGAAAATCAATAGACACTAAGTAGTGAAGATGAAACTGCAGACAGGAAGAAAATGCCCTGTACTCTTAGAGATGAGACGTTATAGTTGAGAAGCTAGAAAAACTACTGGGAAATGATGACCAATTGGTATATTTATCTGTGGAGGGGGAAGGATTCAATTAGGCACTGCTTCACTGACTAGAGTATGGTTGCATTTATTGCCATTTCTCTAAGGTGGGCTGACAATCAGACCTTTTAGCTGGTTGATGAAGAGAGACATGGGGCAGTAGGCTAAGCTCTGAATTAAGGGCCAGGGAACATTATGAACCTCCACTTCCAGCTCAGATCTAACAGCCAATAAATGTCAGGGGCATTCCTTGAATTCAGTTCTTCCTGATTCTTAGGTCAGATCCACTACTCCAAGCTGCCTCTCTATATTTAATTGTTCTATTAAAATGCACTTTTGTCTTGTATTCTGGAAGAGAGGACTAATTTTTTGTAGTTTTTTTGTCTTTTTTTTTTTGGAGGGGGGACGGCAGGGCAATTGGGGTTAAATGACTTGCCCAAGATCACACAGCTAGTGTTAAGTGTCTGGGGTCAGATTTGAACTCAGGTCCTCCTGACTCCAGGGCCTACTTTATTCACTGTGCCCCCTAGCTAACCCCTGAATTAGTTTTTTTGAACAGATTGATAATGTCTGCTTATTATCTGACTTGGGAAAACTTAAGTGTGGGTCAAATCTTACCTATTCTTCAAGATTTAATTCAAGTCCCTCTTTTTCTATTCTTCTAGATCATCCTAGACCACTGTAACCTCTCCCTCTTCTGAACTCCTGGTCCCTATAGTCAGTAATACTCATTTGATCCTTAATCGTGTGTCTCCTCATGACATCACCTGTACTGGTGCTTTGCATTGCTATTTAGTTTTTGCAATATCATGCAACTTCTCAGGAGTATCTATGGCTTCTCTCCTCCAACTAGTCTGTCAACTCCTTGAAGGTAAGGATCCTTTTACAAAATAATAATTCTATATTTTTGTACTACTAGCAAGCCATGAATGTACTAGAGTCTCAAAAAATATTTGTTGACTTATATTTGTAAAGTAAACAAAGCATTAAAGACCTTTTTCCAATACACATACATAAATATATTTGGAGGGAGATGTTAGAAGGCAGTTCAAATGAGTTAAAATATAATTTTCAAGGGCATAAGACATTTCGTGAGCAGACTATAATAGCATTGTAGGGTTGCTTTCAGGAAAGACAGCACAGCCATTATCCCATTAAAATGCCTCTTCCCTGGCTTCCCTTTACATGGAAGCAGAGTAGTAAAAATGCAGCACATTATTTCCTGGTAAATCATAATGGAAATGCCGTGGAATTGTGGGTGAAAACTTAAAGGATCCATCACGGCTTGTGCTGTAACAATAAACACCAAAGAAAGTAATAATGGTGCTCCATTTATTATATAATATCGTCAACCTTTTTATATATAAGACAGAATTTCCATAGAACTGCTAATGGTGTATAGGCTATAAAACCTTTTCACAATAATGTTTAACTGCAAATGAAATAGAAGAGTCTTCTATGGGTTATAGAAGTGACCTGGTTCCTTAAATCTTCTCTAAAAGGACACTAGCAGGTTCAGGAAGGCCCTTGAGACTTTTATTTTCTTTATGGGTGTCAAAATCAGTCAACAGGCATTTTTGAGCATCTCAAGTATACAAGGCCCTGCATTAAACATAGGGCTCTGTACAGCTAGTATTCATATGACACTTTATGGTTTGTAAAACACTTCACTTGTAATGTCTCATTTTATCCTCACAAGAATCCTGGAAAGTAGGTACTATTTTTACCCTCATTTTAAAGCCAAGGAAAATGAGACAGATGGAGGTTGAGTTGCCCAGGTTTAAGCAGCTATTAAGTGAGTAAGGCTGGATTTGAACTCAGATCTTCCTGACTCCAGGTCCAGTGCTCTATCCACTGAATCAAAAGCTACCTCTGTGTGTCCCTGGTTTCCTTTAAGTTCTACCTTCCACAGGAAACCTTCTCGAACCCCTTTTAATTCCAGTGCCTTCTGCTGTTAACTCTCCAATTTATCATATAAATATCTACATATATGTTATATATGTATATAGATAGATAAATGTATCTCTCTATTACTTTGTATATATTTGTTTTCATGTTGTCTCATTATTAGACTGTAAATTCCAAGGGGACGGGGACTGTATTTTGTCTTTTTTTGTGCCCACAACTAGATATTTCATAAATGTTGATTGATCAATTGATTGTGTGTGTGAATGTGTGTCCACATGTAGGATCCTAGGAGCTAAAAAAGCAGACCATCCTCCAAAAAAAAAAAGCATACAAATCAATAAGTCTTGAACTGAACCTAGTGCTATTTTATTTATATATTTGTTTGTTTGTTTATTTGTTTTACTGAGCAACAATCCAAATGCAAAGAAAAAAAAATTCCCCTTCTATAGACATCCAGGAAGTCAGTCTATAGCAGAACCTAAAGCCTCTATTTGTGATCAAATGATCTGAACCTAATCCATAGTATCAAAGCCTTTTGAACAAAATCTGAAAATACTTAATTTGGCTTGAGTTTTACTCACCTTTTTTTTTTTTTTTTGGTTTTGAGTTTTGTCTGTAAGATTTTCATTCATTCATTCATGCATATATGCATTCATTCATTCACTCCATTTGAATTACTTTCTACTTTAATGAATGGCTGCATGAACAAATGAATAAATGGATGGACTTCTACCATTATTAGGCAGAAAGGTACTTTAGAATGTAATTTTTTTCAAATCTAGGGCAGCTATGTGGTTCAATGGATAGAGTGCCAGGCCTATAGTAAGAAAGACTCATTTTCCTGAGTTCAAACTGGCCTCAGACTTAACAGCTGTGTGACCCTGGGCATGTCACTTTGCCCTATTTGCCACAGTTCCCTCATCTGTAAACTGGAGAAGGAAATGGGAAATCCCTCCAGTATCTTTGCCAAGAAAAACCTAAATGGGGTCAGGGAAAAGAAAAAAAAATCTGAAAAAACAGCAAAATTGTTTCAGATCTATAGCTTCATAGATTGTACCCAATCCAATCTGACTCACATAAATGAGTCCTTAATATTAATCTTTTCCCCACTCTTCAAAGGACATGATAGTAGAAATATATAGGTTTTTGTCCAATCAATGAAAATCTGCATATTGCCTCTGCTCCCAGTATTGAGAAAGAAAGAAAAGCAACAGCTCTGTTAAAAATATAGTTAAGCAAAACACATTCCCTCATTGTCAATGTCCATATATGTGTGTGTGTGTGTGTGTGTGTGTGTGTGTGTGTGTGTCTGTGTCTGTCTATCTATTTATCTATCTCAGGTAGTCTTATACAGAGGAAGCTTCCCAGAAGGCTCGTGTTTCTAAAGGGTTATGAGATACACTTTCCAGGGACTTTTGAGAAAATTTTCACTCTATCTTTATATGCATATGTAGTACTAACAGACACACAATGATCCTCTAACTCTGTAGCCTGGGGTGAAATATCTGGAACAATTTTATCTTGTTATGAACCATGTTTTGCCCTGCATCTGTGGCCCTCGTTTCCTTCATGAATACTGATTGATGGGAAATGTTGGACATTTTATTCCATTTTTACACATCAAGGCATATGATGAAAAACCAATATATTGTTCAAGCTGAATAGTTTCCGTGTAAAAATGAAACATGTCATACTCGATCACATTTAATACATGAAGCTCTATGTGGTCCAGCTGAAAAATCCAGTTTCAGGGAGGCATGTATATTTATAAAGAGTCCAAGTGGGGCTGCATGCAGAGGACTTGGAAAAATGATTGTGTTTGGCAGGTAAACTTGGATTTTCCTATCTGAATGATGGTAGTTCAAACTACAGGGAAGGTGGCAGAACAGTGGTGAATAACTTGTAATTAGGAGAAAGTTACAATAGTTGTGGGTATCTGGCAGGTTTCCTGACATTGGAAACAGGAATTCCCTTTGTGGTTTAATAGTAGAGCAATCTTTTATCTCTGCAAAGCCATTAATCAACCCTGTTGGGACAGATGGATCGAGTCTGCAGATAGGGAAGGAGTCTTCTAAACTAACAGAAAATCACGAAGCTGTTTTCTGGTATATTTATTGCATTGAAAATCCCCCTGGTCTAATCCAGCTGTCCTGGAGCATCTATCAACTCCCAGTGACTTCAATGGGATTTACCTATGTCTAAAAATGAAAAAGTCAGATAGGCCCCAGAATGATTCGCTGTAGTCAAAAGAAAACTCATCATTGTGCTAGGACAGAGATTCTGTATGTTTATCCTTAAGTAAGTATAATTATTTAAATATTTTGAATTTATTTTGTTTCTAAGAGGGGAACATATTTCATTAAAATGGATTTCACTCAATCTCAATTTGTGCTAATTTTATTGGGATTTGGACTGATGTTTGTATCTAAACAAAGAACTTACTAATTCAAATTTGAGCAAAATTGCAGGGAAAATTATTTTACAAGTCAACAAATATTTATCAAATTCCTATTAAGTAGAGGGCCTGTGGGGGAGTGGTAGATAAGTGGTGGAGGGGAGGTAGAAAGGTGAGATACCAAGAAGACTAAGACATGAATCTAGCACTCAGTGAACATGTAATTATAATGGTCAGTTACAAATAATTCTTTTCTATCATGAATAGTGGGAAGAGCAATAATAAAATGCCTCACATTTGTGTATGATTTTTGTAGTTTACAAAATATTTTCACATACATAATCTCATGTATTCTAGTGGTTTCCCCCAATAATTCTATTGGACAACACTTTATTAGTCTAATTCAAAGAACAGTATAGAAAGAAAGAAAAAAATACTTTATTTCTATTGATAAAGTATAAAAATACTTTTTCAAAAGAATCAAATTGCACTTTAAAAATCCTATCATTTGGAATGACCTATCTTCTACTCACACGGTTAGTGCTGTTTCACTGGAGGCAGGACTGAGGAGGGGAGTTAAAAGATTCTCAAGAGCCCTATTTATTAGACCTGATTAGGAGCAGTTATATAAATGGACTAGGAAGCTTATGATACTGCTTGGAGAGCAAGAAGAAGAACCTAATGCCTCCATTAGGTCATATCAGAGGCAATGGCATGCAAGGGAAAGCACACTAGGTTTGTATCAAATGACTGGCTTTGCCACTTACTGACAGGGTGACCACAGGAAAATCACTTAACCTCTTAATCTCAGTTTCCTAGTCATCAAAATGTTAATTATCTTTAATTACAAAATGGAGATGATACTACTTGCTTTATGTACTTTGCAGGGTTGTTGTGAGGAAAGAATTTTGTCATATTTGAAGCACAATGTGAGTAATGGTTTTTGCCTTTCACACCAGCTGTTAAATACTGATAATATTTGAGTTTCTCTTGAATATTCTGTACTTGATACCTAGAAGAAGACTCTTGGAAACTTGAAAATGTCAAGACTGACTTGATGAGACAATCAGAAGATCCTAAAGTTAGTTAGACATGTGAAACCACTGGGTTAAGGGCAAATGAAATTAGTTCAGTACAAAAGGGAACATAGATAGATAATGAATAGAACCCAGAAGTGAGCAGAATTTTTATCTAAGGAGGGCATCCAGATCGGCCATCTCTCTTCATTTTCCACCAGGCTATACACTGGACTTCTTCAACGTGCCCCTAACGTGGACACCTTCTCTCTTATCCCCCCCAACTTTCAGTTTCCTTTTAAAATATGTCTTTCCCTACTGGAATGTAAGTTCCTCGAGGGCAGGGCCTATCTCTTTTTGTTTGCATATGCGTGCCCAAATCTTAGCAATAGTGTCTGGCACATGCTAAGTGTTTAATGGATTTTTTGTGGTTGATTGAATAGAAGGAAGAGGGTGAACTGTATTACATTTGGGAAATTGCTCAGTTCTCTGAGTGCTCCAAACTTTTTTCCTGTTTGTACTTTATTCTGAACAAAACATGTCCTTTAACATAAATATTCTTATGGTGATGGCTCTGTGTGTGGTAATCTTGGAAAACAACTTTTCTGAATGATATAAACAGAAAATGACCCAAATGATAATGGAAGGGTGCTTGGGAGACACGAATAGTGATAGATTTCCAATAATTTTCTGTTGGTGGAGGAAGGCAAAGGGATCGAGTCATTCATGTAGAGAGCCAGGAATAATATAAAGATAGTTCAATGTTTCACTGTTACCCATGAACTGTAAAAAGACCCAAAGGAAGATTCCATCACTTTAGATAGTCTATAAAGAGTCCAAGGAAGAAGATGGACAAGAATCTTAAAGGATAAGAAGATACATATGGAATGCTACCTGTATAAATGAAGGGAATGACTATATTAATGGTTTTTTATAGATTATGACTCCTTTGAAGTAATGCTGAAAGAAGAGAGAATAAAGTCCAGTCAAGTAAAAATGAAATCCAAATATGTGGCATTAATATATGTATGTATATATGTATATATATATATATATGAGATATAGTATGGTATGATGTGATATAACAGAACATAATGCATATGTGTATGCGTATGTATGAGTGTGTGTGTGTGTACATGTGTGTAGTTCTCTGCTATTTAAAATTCTTTACAATTTAGCTCCAACCTATCTTTCCTTCTAGGCTTATTCTACTCCCCATGGACACTAAATTTGAGACAAATAGGCCTATTTGCAGGTCTACTTACACAACATTCTATCTCCCGCCTCCTTTTGTGTAGACTATCCCTTGTGATGGGAACATCACATCCTTTCAGGACTAAGTCCAAATACCAACTCCTTGAAGAAATTTTTCCTTATTTCCCAGTTATTGGTTCCCCTCACCCTTATTTACTTTATATTCTAAAATTTACTTACATGTTTCTCTCCAGTACAGCAAGCTCCTTGAGGGTAAGGACTTTTTTGTTTTTTTTTATCTCCAGTGTCTAACACAGTACCTTGCACATTAAATAAATGCTCTTAGAATTGAATTAAAGAATAGATAAGAAAAGGCAAATACCATTCAACATTTTGCTTCTGGCTATTACTTCTTCAATGCTATCAAAATCCCTGGGCCCATACATTCAGAGACCTACCTCCTTGAAATATAAATCTGGCAGAGTTTTCAGTTGAAAGAAGATTAATTATCAGAAGGCAAGTAGTTTTAATGGATAGAAAACTAGATTTGGCGTCAGGAAGACAAGAAAGACTTGAGGTCAAGTGCTTCTTTGGACACATATAGGCTTTGGGACCTGGGGAAGCCACAAATCTGTTAGTACCTAAGGCAGCTCTCTAAGACAGGAGTTAAATTTTTTGTGTGTGTCATGGATTCCTTCAGCAGTCTAATGAAGCTTATGGACCCTTTTCAGAATAATAGTTTAAAATACACAAAATGGGGGCGGCTAGGTGGCTCAGTGAGTAGAGCGTCAGCCCTGGAGTCAGAAGGACCTGAGTTCGGATCTGGCCTTAGACACTTAAGGCACACACAAACAAACAAACAAAAAAAAACCTAGCCGTGTGACCTTGGGCAAGTTACTTAACCCCAGTTGCCCTCAAAAAAAAAAATATACACAAAATGGATTGTGTTACAAAGGAAACCCATTATATTGAAATGTAGGAATTAAAAAAATAAAACGACCAACAAACCACACACACATACCCAAAACCAAAACCTCTAAAAGGAAATGAATGTTATGAACCAGGTTAAGAATGACTGCTCTCTAAGTTCCAGAGATCTGAGCTGATGAAAGGAATTTCCTCCCTGAGAGTTTTCCCAAATCAATAAGAATACAGATTCAGAACTGGAAGGGAGCTTACAGTTCATTTAGTTCAACAACTTCACTTTGCAAATGAAATAGTAAAGGCTTAGAGAGTTTAGTGCCTTGGTTAGGCTGGATGGCACAACAAGGAAGTTACAGTGGCAGAATTTGAACTCAGGTTTTCCTGACTCAAGAACCAACACTCTAAGTACTCTCAGTACTAGTTGGTGGGAGAGTATAATAATGGGAGTTGAAGATCTTTCTTGCCCATTAATAGGCCTCATTTGGAGCCCAACTAGAGAAGCTTAATTAGGGGAGGTTTGTTCTTTAGGAAGACAACACACCTTTTGTTACTTTGTAATTAGGCAGTGGGTCATGAGGGTTGTGATACCCTCTGGCTCTGAAGAAGGGTATATATATGTGCTGAAGTGTGGTTTTGCTTTGGGGCTTACTCACTGGAAGAGTGTTCCTGTGATTTGGCCAAGTGAGACTCTGGGTAGCTCTTAAGGAACCCCCAGCTTTGGAAAACCAGATGTTGATGCTACTCTCATTGATAACTATGTATGTATAGCTTTGGTCAGACAACTAGAAGCCCTGTCTGTTGATTTGTGTTATTTTCTCTGTCCGTATTTTTTCTGCTTGTAATTTCTATTTGTATTTTCTATGAAGTTCAGGGTGCTGACTTTTTCACCTGAACTAAGTGAAATGTATACACACACGTACACATACGCATATATATATTTATATTATATACATATGTGTATATATAGACACACATATAATTTATATATTTATATACATGTATATGTATATATATTTTAAAAGTAAGATTGTTGACACTTTTAAAGTTGCTTCCCTTTAGAAAAGCAGATCAAAGAACCTTTGCTAGCAGCCATCCTGGGTATGTGAGGGTGCTTGTTGTTGTAGAGAGATAAAGAAATGTCCTGGCACCAGGTCACATTGGCTTTGGAAAGACAATTATTAATTTTTACACCCCTAAAATCAGCAAATTCTATGAATAAGGGCTTGCTTTATCATTTTTGTCATTGTTTAGAGACACAGATGGGGAACCTGCAGCTTCAAGTCCACATGTGGCCTTCTAGGTCCTTGCATATAGCCTTTTGACTGAATCCAAGTTTTTCAGAACAAATCCTTTTATTTAAGGGGATTCTTTCTGTGAGGTTTGGATTCAGTCAAATGGCTATACTTGAGGACCTAGAGGGCTGCATATTGCCTTGAGGCCACAGGTTCCCCACTGTTGGTTAGACTTAGGAAAGTCCTGGAGAGAATATTAATAATGTTGATTAAACTTAAAAGGATGTCAACTATACATTTTATTTGTGGAGAACTAGTTGCTAATCATTTACTAGTCCCTACTGGAAAGGTAGTATGGCAGAATGGATAGTTATCCTTGGAGCTTTAGCTGGGGAGAGTTAAAACACATTATTCGTGGGAACATTGTGAATCCATCTTCAAGGTTCAATAGTTGTTGAAAGCATATTTCATTGCATTCCTTGGTCCCCCGTGAGTGCCTTACAATGACACCAATCCTGGCTGAGGTGAGAAAGCCCATCAAGTAAATGGAGACTTGGAAGCATGTGGCATAGATGACACTCTCAGTAAATCTTTGAACAAATAGACAGCAGGCCTTACAAGCTGGCTCCATGCCCATGCTTTAAAGATTTTGCATACTGAGAAAATCCTGGGAGACTTCAAAGATGCTGTGATAGTGAAAACATTTAAGGCACAAGCCAGTTCATATTATGGTAACAATAAAAATTGTTCTTGGCGATTTTAAATGACCATCAACCCTTTCCTCTCCATAGGAAGTAAGTGGGTGGCAGAAGAAGGAATTGAACTCAGCTCTGAAATTGCAACATTAATACTTTCTCCATTGGGCCAAACCACCTTCTGAGCAATCCAGCCCAGGCTGATGTTTCTATCCTTTGAACTTTTATAGAACATACTTTCTAAACCCCCTAATGCAATTCTTCACCATATGTTGCTTCACTTATTTTTTTTTGTTTATTTATTTGAGTTGTATCCCACCTATTTCTTCAAAGCTTCTAAAGGGAGTATACAGTATAAACACTCATATAAAACAGGATCTTGCATTGTTATTTAACATTTTGGTAGGGTATTCTTTGTCTTTTTAAGTAGACCATAAGTAGCTACAGACCCTTAATATTTTTTTATATCCAGCAACATGGAGAAAGTATGTACACTACAGTTATTTGTTCAGGGAATTTATGAATGAACAATGAAGTGACTTCTACATATGTTTCTCCTTTGAAATCTGAATGTGGGTTTCAGAGCATTTTAAAATATAATGAACACCCTGCCAACTATTGGAAAAAAATGTCAGATCCCCTTGTGAGGTCTTCTTTGATATTTTATGACATCATGTTTGGCTTAAAGGATAGGGACTAACAGGGGTGGGGAACCTGTGGCCTCAAGGTCATATGTAGCACTCTAGGTCCTCAAGTGTGACCCTTTGGCTGAATCCAAACTTCACAGAACAAATCCCCTTAATAAAAGGATTTGTTCTGTAAAACTTGGACTCAGTCAAAAGGCCACATGCAAGGACCTAGAAGGCCACATGTGGCCTCAAAACCACAGATTCCCCACCCCTGGTAGACCTATGCTGGACGAAGGAGCTTCCTCTACTGATTTAGTCAGCACCTTCTCTTCAACTTATAATGTCAAACAGTTGCCTAAGAATAATGAGAGCTTTAGTGTCTTAGCAGAGTTATATAGCCAGCCAGAGGTGAGACTTGCACTCAAGTCTTCTGGGTTTCAAGGACTAACTGTGCCATGTTACATCTTCCACTAAGTAATGATGGATGGTGTAGTGTCTAGAGTGCTGGACTTGGAGTCAGGGTGATCCTGCCTCTGATACTTGCTACACACATGATCTAGCCCAGGGAAGTGATTTAATTTCTCTGAATTGCTGTTTCTTCTTAAACAAAATAAAAGTTTTGAACTGGCAAACTAGACAACTAGGAGTTCTTATCCTGGGGTCAGTCCCTCAAGGGATCCATGTGTAGATGAATTTGGATGAGAAAAATTATATCTTTATTTTCACTAAACTCTGATAGAAATTTAATATTTCCTTTATTTAATAATTATTATCCTTTAATAATTAAGAAAACATATGAATAGGACATATTAAGAAAGATGCTATCTGCATCCAGAGAAAGAACTGATAAATAGAAGTATGCATAGAGCAATTTTACATGTGCATAACTATTTGCTTCCAATGGTAGCCATCTCTAGGGTGAGGGGGGAGGGAAGAAAAAAAAGAAATTTACATGATTACTTTATTATATATTTAAAAGGAATAATAAGTGGTACATTTACAGTTTCTTGTGCAATCATCTTTTTATTGCATTATGTTGTGGAAATACCTGTTTTATTCCATAAATTAAAAAATAAAACTTTAAATAAATAAGCAAGCAAACAAGCCCTTTGGGAGGAAATTCCCCCAAAAATATTCTGAGAAGAGGTCTATGGCTTCATCAGACTGACAAAGGGGAATTACGACACAAAAAGGTTAAAACATCCTAGACTAGATGGATTACCAAATACCTTCTACTTCATAGGTCATCTGGTCTATATCAAAAAGCTACTTTGACTTCATTAGATTAAAATACTTTGGAGATTTCCTCTGAGCATAAAAGACCACCAAAATCTACCACCATCATTCAATAAGTATTTGTTGAGTTTTTTTTAGTCATAGAATTGTCATGCCATCTTAGAATTTGTAATAGCTGGGAGAAGGGTAATGTTTGATTTATAGCTTTGATATTGGATGGGCAAATTTCAGAGTTCAGAGAAAGGATAGAGATCCCATGGGTTAAGATGTTACAGTGAATAGCAGATCAATTGTGATAGAATTATCTCAGGGACAAAATTTTGATGATGCCACCACAAATAATTTTAGTGAAAAAGAGAAGAAATAGATCGATGGAAATGTCCACACAGAGAAATTATAGTCTAATTCAGATTCAAGATATGGAGATGAAAACAGATGTAAGTAACTTCAAATATATATGAAAAAGCAGCATGTTCTCTTAGCATATCAGAAACACTTAAGCCCAAAACAAATGGAGGTTTTTTATGAATGCTAACGACAATAATAAAAGGTTTAAATTTAGGTAGAAGACAGTTCACAGGTGCACAGTACTAGATAAGGTCAAATAGGGTGATGATTTTAGAAATGGGAAAAGAAGATGGATTTTTCAAACACTAGACCAGTGAATTGACTTCAATACCTGGCAAAAATTCTAGAAGGTATTATTAAAGAATGATTTGTGAGCACTTAGAAAGAGATTGGATGATCACCGTGAGTCAGGATTGGCTCATCAAGAATGAATCATGCCACAGAATACCCTAGCTTCATGTTTGATGGGGTTACTGAACTGGTAGCTCAGGGAAACACTATAGATATCATGTACCCAAATTTTTGGAAGGCATTTGATAGAGTCTTTCTTGATATCACTGTGGACAGGATGAACAGATGTGAATTGCATGATAGAAAACTTAGGTGGATTTGGAATTGGTTGAATAAGAAGATGCAAAAAGTTATGCTTAATGAACTGATAGCCATCAACAGAGTTGTCTCTAGTGGAGTACAATTTATGTTCTCAAATTTGTTCTGTTTAAAATATTATAATGGAAAGAAGGAAATGAACATTTACTAATCACCTACTATGTGCCAAGCTCTGTACGAGGTGTTTTACTTTGTATTTTGTTTTTTGTTTCTTTAGGAATAGCCCAATTATATCTTCAGAACAACCTATCAACCTACCCTAGGAAGAAGGTGCTATTATTATCCACATTTCACAATTGAGGAAACTGAGGCAGACAGAAGTTAAATGACTCTTTTAGTCATGGCTAGTATGGTTCAAGACCATATTTGAATTTGGATCTTTCTGACACTAGACATAGTGTTCTATCCATTATGCCACCTATCTGCCTTGTATTAAAGCCCATACAGAATGCTTATACAATTTACTGATAGTATAAATTAATCTAGATCCTTCTATCTGAGATTCCCTTCTATTTCTTTAATAATAATAATAGCCAACATTTATATAGCACCTTATGATTTTTAAAGGACCCAACATACACATACGATCTCCTTTGATCTCCCAACCCTATGAGGTTGATATATTATTATTGCTGTCTTACTGTTGACTAAACAAAGACAACTAAAGGTATCTGAGTATTTGGGTCAGGGTTTGACCTCAGGTCTTCCTTACTATAAGTCTAGCACTCTATCTACTCTTTCACTGATCAACCTTTTATTAAAGGACAGATGGAATCCTTATACAATTTGCTACTGATGTGAAACTAGCTTCTTCCATCTGAGATTCCCTTATATTTCTTTAATTCTAGAATTCTGTGCTCATCTCTGTGCCATGGTGTGTTGTAATAAAAGAAAAAGGAAAACATACACACACACACACACACACACAATGTGATTCCTGCTTTCCAGGAGCTTACAATACGGTTGGAGAGAAAAAAAATTAACATATGGTATGTGACTAAAAAAGTAACATAAAACCTTATATAGGGAAGTGATAAGAAGACTACTCTGGAATTCAGTTTCCTTATCTGTGTCATAAGGAGATTGAGCTGGACGGTATCCATGTCTGACACACTGTAAGTCTCTTCTCTAAGTTATTTGATACCCATAACCATCTCTACCTTGACTTGTTCCACGGTGATATATGAATACATTTAGAGTGGCTTCAGACCTGTGATTTTATGAGATTATACACTCCTTGAGAACAGAGACTTTTTTACTTTTCTATGTGTATTCCCAATGCTTGACCTAGTGCTTTGTATGTGGTAAATGCTTTTTTCATTCATTCATTCATTCATTCATTCATTCATTCATTCATTCACTCATTCATTCATTCATTCCTTTATTCATTCACTCACTCACTTGAATGCATGAGGAGCTCTGAAGAATAAATAACAGTTCTCATCTTGGCTTTTTAAACATTACCTAAACATTCTGGCATGCCACAACCAGCACCCTGCCTGGTCATCTTTTGTTGTTTTCCTCTGACAAGTCTTCATTTTATTGCTCCCAATTCACTGGACTTTTTCACTCTGACTTTTCACCTTCTCACTTCTAGAGTTTCTATACCAATCAGAGTTCTCACTTGGTGACATTATCATACTATGGACTAATACACAGTACAACTAGTGCAGGATTAAATTCTGTGGAAATGTATCTTTCCTGTATGTGTATAAAACACCCCAGAAAAGTCAGTTATTTAATTGAACTTTTTGTTGCATCTGGATAAACTTGACTGAACCTTGATATTTGAAAATACTTTAGTCAAAGTTTCATGAGGCAGAAGTTAATAAATATAATAACTCATGTTCCATGATGAAGTTCCAAAGAGTAATGTGTTACATTCTTTATTTGGCTAACTATGGTTCCATTGTTACTCATAAAATTCCCTCAATTCTTTATTTCCCATTGATAATTCACTAAGAAATATGGGGTTAGCTAGAACCGAATGATCCATTTGGTCATCATTTTTTGCATTCATCACTGATATCCCCACTCTCATTTATTAAAGAAGAGTGAGTCAACCTGTAGTTTTGGTGTCAATTAAGGGCAAAATTGCCTGGAATTGAGACCTCCTAATGTTTTTTTCCTGATTTGAGGAAAGAAAATTCTGTTTCACTGTTGAGAGATTGTTTCCAAAATATTATCCCAGATCTATTGCTGGAAAGGATAACATTCACTCTTGGAACTTGAAATCTGTGTACTGATGAGTGTAGAGAGTTTCAATGAATTTTCATTTATGTCATCCTATTTCAATGTTTGTCCAAATGGTGTCTTTAAATGACTTCAGAGAAAAGAACATTTCCTCTCTTCTCTTTCAGATCACAGAATATAGCTCAGAGGAGCATATGTGAGCATGGGGAAGGATGAGGAAAGCTGAGGAGATTACTTGTTATTTTGACTTCTTGTACCTTGCAAATTTCATTTTCTATATTGGGGGATAAAAAATGTGAGCAGGGAAAAAAACCTGAATTTATTTGAAGCTAGAAAAGATTATAAACAGCTTTCTGGACCGAGAAAAGACTATTATTTCTCTAATCTCCAGAGGCCTATCTTAATGAGGCAGAATGGGTCAGTGGAAAGTGTTAAGAATTTGTAGTCTGAAGATCTGGATTCAATTCTCAGTCCTACCAATGACTTGCTATGTCATCTTTGACATATCACTTAAGCTCTTTGGATCCCGAGTTTTTCATCTCTAAAATGGGTTTATTGGGATTAGATGACATCTAAGGTTCCTCCCAGCCTTAAAACCCTATGATTTTTTGAAAGGCAATGAGAAAATAATGGATACAATCTTATCTATAGTTTCTATGTCTCTATGACATTCCTTAATTCACTAGAAATAACATACTGAACTATGTGATATTTTTGAGTTTCAAGTTTTATAATTTTATTTTGAATTTGCTTTCTGTTCCTACCCATACCCAGCCCTCTAACTGACCAGTCCAATCTGAATGACTTCTATTAAGATCTTTTCCTATTCGTTGATGGCTGTTGGAAAATATAATAAAGTTTTGGCTTCATTTTCTTAGGTTATAGGAAGTGAATTGCTATCTGTGTGGCACAACCTGAGAAAATGGAATATATGATTTAATTTTCTATTGTGATTTATCCTGATATCTTCTGAATTGAAGAGAAGGCACAGGAACAGATGGAATGGTATTTGTTTGTGGTTACTAGGTAGCCATTTATATGCCAGATATCTTGTCTACCATTTTCTCCTACCTATATACTTACTTTCACACTTCCCTTTGAAGATAGCAAATAGTAACCAGAAAAAAGTGAGAGTGTTTTTTTCTAGGATAATGAAATTTTAATTTGACATAATAAATATAATTTTAGGGAGAACAATTTCTTGAAATGGGGAGCTGCTAGCAGTTATTTCAGAGTATTTTTGGTCATCAACATAGCAACTTATGTCATAAGGCAAACCCATTTCCCTTGCAAAAAATATGGGAACAGTCTGCTACAAATCCTTTGCTTTGCTTCCGTGTTTTACAAGTAGAACTGGAAATAAATGTGCTTGAACTAAAGAGAGTTAGGCTTGCAGGATTTAGAGCTAGGCAAGATTTTCTAGTACCATTGCTTCACTTGATGGATAATGCATTAAGGTTTAGAAATGGGAAATGACTTATCCAAGTTCATAATAAAAGTAACAGCTATAAAAGTAAAAATAGGAATTGAAATTCAAAAACAAGTTCTCTGACAGTAAATCTATGACTGTTTTCTTTACCCTGTGCTGACTCAATGTTAATAGGATCAAGGTTGTGATAGTAAAAAGGGCTATAAAAAGAGATTTTAATTGTTTTGATATTTTCCCAGTAGTTTTCAGACAGTGTTAATTACATTTTAATAAATTCTAAATTTTTATGAGATTTTAGAGGTTGTTGTTTAATCTTTTCATTTGTGGACAACTCTTCATGACCCTATTTAGGCTTTTCTTGACAAATATACTGGAGTGGTTTGTCATTTCCTTCTCTAGCTCATATTATAAATGAGGAAACTGAGACAAGCAAGGTTAAGTGACATGCCCAGGGTCACATAGTTATTAAGTGCCTGAGGCTGATTTGAACTCAGGAAGATGAGTTTTCCTGATTCTAAGCCCGGAACTCTATCCACTGTGCCACCTAGTTGCCTCCAGAAATGGAAAAAAATAACCTCAGAAGAAACATCCATCCATTCATTTAATCATTCATTCATCCATTAAATAGTGTTGCTATAATCAGGAAGCACATGTAAGAAGTAGGCAGGAAAAAAAATCTATCAGTTGGAATTGACCAGTTGCAATTTTGTAGTCCTTTTTTTATAAGGGTATCCTATTTTAGGAAAAAATACAAAGTCTTCTTTTTGGCATTTAAAGCCATCACAAAGGGACTGCAGACTATTATTCCATAATTATTTCATATTGCTATACCGCATTCACTCTATGTTCCAGTCAAGTCGGCCAACTTGCTATTCTGTGTATATAATATTAAATCCTCCATTTATGTGCTTTTGCACAGGTTATCCTCCCATGCTGAATATAGTCCCCTCTAGCAGCTTTGTCTCTTGGAATGACTAAGTCTCTTCAGAGCTCTACTTGGTCACCCCCCTCTAGCTCCCACATGGAGTTTCAGTTCCCCCCTCCCCCTGCCATGACTTCATGTTTACTTGTATATTACTTGTTCTTACACTGCATGTCTCTAAGTTAGATGTAATGTACTTGAAGGCAGGAAATACTTCATATGTGTCTTTGTACCCCTGACACTGAATACAGTACCTTGTATATTATAGCCACTTAATGATTGTTAGATTATGAAAAATCACACTTATGAAGTATCTGCTACTTCCTGGCATTATGCTGACTACTGGGAATAGTGGAAAGAAAGATGGTCCCTGCCTTGAATGAGATTATATTCTAAAAGAGAAAGAATGGATTGGAAAGGAGGGGGAATGTACTCTCCCAGGGCTAAGGTGGAAGATTATTCTAGAGAGACAGTGGCTGAGCCATGTTAGATGTGATTATGACTGGTGTGGATACTTTCTTTAATGTGCATTTCTGGGGAGGAGCTCCCCAACTGAGGTGAAGGCCACAGGAGTGGAGGCATTTTTAGTATGAGAAGGCCTCTGGGAAGGATGTGGATAAGTAATCCGGAGAGACAGGAGTTGAGCCAGGTTAGAGGAAATAATTTAGTTTGTAAAGAAATAGTTATTATTATTATTATTATTTTAAATCATTTAAATGAAATAAACTGATCCTATTTTGAGCATAGCCTGAGTGAGATTGACTTGGCCATTAAAAATGTTCTACTGCTGAGTGATGTGATCATTTTTCTCTTCTCCAACTGTTTGTTGTTGTTTAGATATAGCTCTGGTGCAAGGATATAAAATTACCTGACAAGGTAAAATGAAATGATGCTATCTTTGTAATAAAAAGGGAATGACCACACTGACTTTAAAAGGATTGATTGAGTGGCTCAGTGCTGAAATCCCAGGGAATCATTGGAAATGATATTAGCCCCTCATTTGTTAGTGTCTGCTGGGCAGTTGCCATGCTGGGTCGGTAAGATGATATCAACAGGAGGGCTCTGTACCTGTTTCTTTTTCTTTTTTAAGTATCCCAGATCTACTATGTTTCACTACCAGCTCCCAGTGGGGGAAGAGTCTCTTTTGCACCTTTTGTAAAAATCTCCAGATGCTTCAGACAAAGCCATAGCTTGTCACCATTACACCATGCTGCCTTTCTATTTTCATATGTATTATTTCACTTGGTTTTTATAGCAACTAAGTAAGCAGGTAAGGAAAATGTACTGGAACAAGAGAGAAAAACCTGTATTTGGAAATGACTTTTACTAGCCTTATGGCACTGAGAAAACCACTTATGCCCTTTGAACATCAGAATCCTTATATGTGAAATGGTCAGTTAATCAACAAGCGTTCATTATAGGCTTACAATGTGCCAGGCACTGTGTTCAGCTCTGGGGATGCAAAGAAAGGCAAAAACAGTCTTTGACCTCAAGGAGCTGGCATTATAATAAGGGAGAGGATATATAAATAATTTGGTATATGCAGATTTATAGAGTAACATGGAAAGCAATCTGAGAGTGGATGACACTAGCAGCTATGAAGGCCAGAAGAGGCTTCCTACAGAAGGTGGAATTTGAGTTGTGTCTTGAAGAAAGCCATGAAAGGTAAGACATAGAGGTGATGATAAGGAGGGGGCAGCCAGTACAAAGTGTTGGTGCAAAGTCATGGAGATGGGAAATGAAGTGTTGAGTTAGTGGAACCACAAATAATTCTGTTTAGTAAGATTGTTCATAGTATAGAGGGAGGTAAAATGTAAGAATGTGAGAGGTTATAAAGAATGTTAAATGCCAAACAGAAGATTTTCTTATTTGATCTGGAGATGAGAGAGCCACTAGAGTTGATTGATTTGGGGTAGGTGGTGACATGGACTGACTTACATTGTAGGAGAATCACTTTGGCATATGAGGAGAGGATGAGTTGGAGTGGGGAGGGACTTGGGACATAGAGACCAATTAAAAGGCTATTGCCACAGTCCAGGCAAGAGGTGATGAAGGCTTTAATCAGGGTGACAGTTGTGTGAGAGGAGAAAAGACTTACATGAGAGATATCCTGAAAGTTGAAATGATAAGATTTGGTAATGGACTGGTATAAGGGGTGAGTGAAAGTGAGGAGCCAAGAATAGCATCAAAGCTGAGAGCCTTGGTGACTGGGAAGAAGATGATGTCTTTGACAGAAAAGGAGAAGTCTGGAAGGAAGATGGGTTTCAGACAAAATATAATTAGTTCTATTTTGGATATGCTGAACTTGAGATGCCAGTGAGGCATCAAGTTTGAAATGTTAGGAGAAAACTAAAGGCTACAGGTGTGGATGTAGGAGTCATTTGCATTGAGATGATAATTGAATCCATGGGAGCTGTCACATTTGGACAGACATGGCTGAAGATCCAGCAAAGGAAATTGAGGCATGGTTAGATAAGTAGAAAGAGAAGCAAGAGAGGGTCACAAGGGCGGAAAGAAGGGAAAGTATCAAAGAAAGATAAGGTCAAGAAGGATGAGGACTAAGCAAAGTGCATGAGATTTATCACTTAAGGTAATATTGATAACTTTGTAGGGAACAATTTCATTTGAATGGTGAGGTCAGAAGCCAGATATGAGAGGGTTCAGGAGAATGTGAGAAGAGAGGGAGTTGAGGCATCAGGTGTAGATAGCTTTCTCTGAGTTTAGCAAAAAAAAAGGAAAGAGATATGTGAGATGATAGTTAATGGAGATGGGTGTATATATGGAAGGTTTTTTATTTTTATATTTATTTATTTATTTTTAAGAATGGTGGCTGGGGGAGGAGAGGAAGCCCACAGGATTTGAACATACTCATAGGCAACAGGGCAAGAGCCAACAGATAGAGATTAATAAATGTAATTATTGCACTATGTTTCCTCAAAGAGGTGATTTGAAGAAGAAGGTATACAAATGAATTATAATCCTTGTTTTGCAGATGATGAGACTAAGGCTGTGTGTGTATGTGTGCGTGTGTGCGTGTGTGTGTGCATGTGTGCGTGTGTGTGTGTGTGTGTGTGTGTGTGATATGATTTGCCTTAGACCACGCAGCAAGTAGAGATTGAGTATGGTATTTCCTGACTTCCTTGTTCTTTACATTACACTACACTGTCTCCTGAATTGGGCTTTAAAATGATTAGACACTAAAAATGATTGTAAAGGAAATAAGATGACAAAGAAAGCATAAAATCATAGCTGAATCAAAAAGAAGCACCGTTTCAATCTGAGTATTACTAGCTTTTAGTATTTAAAATTGTGGACCTGAATTTATCCTTGAATGATAATGACCAACTTTGAAAAAAAATATTATATCAAGACCTAAATGTAGTGGGAGAAATGGCATGGTGAGACTTATTTAAAGCTATCTAGATAATAAAACCTTCATTTTCTTAACGAGGGGGGGAATAATGATATGTTAATCCAGTGAAGATTTAATAGATTTATTATTATAATGAACTAGACTTGACAGCTTAGAGCAGTATAAAAAAACATCAATCTTTTGACAGATGTTAAGGATTTCCAAGTCTCAGCTGAGGTATGTGAGGACAGACCATTAAGTGCTAAAGCTATTCGCTATTCATTTTCCAAAGGCAGTATGAAATGCTGAGGAAAGGTGATCTGCTATCCTGATGTTGAGTTCAACAAATAAAAAAAAAAAACTGCAAAGAAGAAATTGCAATGCAGAGAAAACTATAGAACAGAAATTAAAGGTGGAGCTGTGTGATAAAAACAAACAACAAACAAAGCCTCTGAAAATGGTAAATGCAAACTAGTAACCACAATGCTAAGTTGATGTTAGCATTATGACTAGGGAAATCCAGCAGAGTAGTGGAGAACAGGACTGCCTTGTGAGTTTGCATACATCTACAGAATTTAGGTTGGATATTTCAAGAAAGAATGGCAGTAAAAGCTGCTGATAGATGTAAGACCGACCACAATCTAGTTCCCTTATTGCAAAATTGGCTTCTCAAAGAAGAGAAGAACTGACCTAAGTAAGACTCTAGTGTGTGGGGAAAACCACAGATGTACCCATATTTCTGGGTAATCTTTTGAATAGGCTTTTCTGTATTATGCAAGTGTGAGAAAACAGCAAGAATGGGGAGCAAATGTGTTATTTCCCTGCCTTCCTTTCCAAACAGTTTTTGTATACTGGGCTGTGGTTAACACCTGGTCCAGAATAAGGGGTGAATTCACTGAAAGGATGATTGTGATGACATGGTGATTCAGATACAAACTAGGCTGCATTGATCTGAAACTCTGTCCTATCATTCTGAGGGAATGGTTGATAGCTTCAGATGTGACATAGAACCAGTCTGTGCATTTTACTTGCCTGCTAAATAGGGCTGCCCTTTGCAGATGCTCCCATGTGCACCCTTCTACTTAAGATTGCAGGCATCTTTATTTTTTTCTTAAAAAATTTTTGTTGTCATACTATTCCACCTATGTCAACCCTTTTAAAATAGAGCTCCAAATTCCACAACTATTTGTTTTGTATACCCCTCATAAAACTCCTCAATTGATATTATTCTTTGAACTTGGGTCCTCTGCACCAAGTTCAGTGCCTACCACAAAACCAGTGCTTAATAAATATTGATTGATTTATTAATTGATTTTCTCTGATGATTCTCCTTTGTTTTCAGAATCCAAGGCAGCTCTGAAGGATTTATGATGAAAATGCCATCCATCTCCAGAAAAAGAACTGATGGTGTCTGAATACATATTGAAAAATACTTTTTTCAAATTTTCTTTATTTTTCTTGAGGTTTTTTATTTTGGATTATGTTTTCTTTCACAGCATTATTAACATAGAAATGTCTTGCATGAAATTGTTTGTCTTCGCAATGGGGGGGGTGGGAAGGAAGGGAGAGAATTTGGAACTCAAAGTTTAAAAAAAATGTTAAAATTTGTTTTTACTTGTAACTGGGAGAAAATACTAAATAACTTTGAAAAAATAATAAAATAAAATAAAAACAGTGAATACACCTAATTTTGTGTGCCTGTTTTACCAAGTTGTTGGTTTGTTTTTCATTATTTACTTGCATCACTCTAATTTCTTTCCCAATTTTTCTCCACTTCTCTTGATTATCAAAATCCCTTTTTGAGCTCTTCCATGGCCTAAGACCAATTCATTTTTTTCTTGGAGGCTTTGGATATAGAAGCTTTGACTTTACTATCTTCTTCTGACTTTGTGTTTTGATCTTCCTTATCACCATAGTAACTTTCTATGGTCAGATTTTTTTTTCCTGTTGTTTGCTCATTTTCCCAGTCTATTTCTTGATTTTTTCACTCATTGTTAAAATAGGGCTCTGCATCCAGGGTAGAGAGCTTACTGTCCCAAGCTTCAGGAATTTTGTGCAGCTGTTTTCAGAGATACTTCTAGGCACCTGTAAGTTTTCAGTTCTTTCAGGGTGTTATGATCTAAGGAGAGGTATGTTTATTATTCTCTCTGGTCTCTGAATGACCAAAAGCACTCTCTTCTGATCTGGAACTGTGAGGAGGGTCTTCACTCCACTGTGGCCACAAGTTCTAGTATGCCAGTGCTCCTCCTTGCCCTGGGACTGTCACCTAGGACTGGGACTCAGTCCTGTTTATGGGCAAAGCAACAGAGTCCTGCCTCAATAATAGCAAAGAGACCCCTCTACTCTCCTTCTGATCACTTGTTCAACTACCCAGCCCCCACCATCTATGGGCTGAGAGTTCTGGAAGTACCTGCTATTCCTGATTCAGTGGCTCCCAAAGCCTGCTCCTGGTTTGCTGGGGTTGGGTCAGTGCTGGTGCAGTGTGCTCCACTCTCACCCAGGTGCAATATACCTTTCCTGCCGACCTTTTAAGTTGTCTCTGACTGGAATTGTATTTCATCCCATCATCTTGTGGGTTCTTTTGCTCCAGGAATTGTTTTATGGCATTATTTTAAGGTGTTCAGAGAAATTTTGGGGAGAGCTTGGGAGAGTTGCTCCTTTTTTTCTGCCATCTTTACCTGTATTTGCTATTTTAAAGAACATGACTGGTGGTAAAAAAAATAAAGTGAAAAAGATCTCTTATGATTTCATTTTGGATAAGGCAGGCCAGTGATGGAGATATTTTGGAGAAAATGGGCAGAGCCCTCCAGAAGCCCTACAACTAAAGATTTTATAGTCTATATCTTCCACCTATGAGTGTGAGCCTGCCTATGATGGTTTTCTTTGCTGTTATATCTTTTATCATGTATGGCAGAATAGGAATATAAATAACATAGGCTATACTTTTATTAACACTCTGACTTAGCTACCACCTAATTTCTTTTAGACTTTAATTTATGGGAAAATGACACTTACCCTTGGAAAGATGGCTTATTAAAATGTTTATTGCTTCCCCACCTTTTTTTTTAATGGACAATAGATTGATAGCTATAACTGGGATTGTTCTTCCATCTTCTCCCCTCCAGAGGAGAAGGAATAAAGTAGGGTTTATAGGGTTTGTGATGGCCCAGAAATTTTTTGTTTTGGGGGTCTAGTCCATTCATATGGATGTGTTTACTCTAGAGATGCCCCTTTTCCTGCTTGGTGCTCACATCCTAACCTTCTCTAGGTTTCCCTCTCACATATATGGGGCACTAAAACAGTAAAGGCTCATGGTAACTCTGAATCAGCATGGTGCTGTAGAAAAAACACTGGAGTTTTGGTTGGAAGACTTGGATTTAAATCTTGCCTCTGCTACTTACCTGTGTGAACCCAAATAATCACTCAGATTCCCTGAGCATGCTTTAGTTTCCTTAGTCATAAAAAAATAGGTTTGGACTTTAAGCTTTCTTCAAGCTTCAAATCTATGTATGTTCTTGGGATCATTCACTTCTAACAATAATGATTACTCCTGGCCAATTGCTGTATTTAGATTCCAACTAACATATAGGAATGCAGATACAGAGGCATGCATACAGAGACAGTATATATACATATAGTATATAAGTATATTCTTGATTAATTTAATCATATCTATATAAACATATATGATTTAATATTACTTATTTGTACATATGCATACATACCTGTACATATGTTTACACACATCTACACACAGTCACTATGACTTACTGAATGGAGAGCTGACCTCAGAGTTAAAAAGACCTAGGTTCATGCTACATAGTGGTTATGTCACCAGTGTAGACATATACAGGTATATGTATATATGTATCAACCAAGTACTCTCTTTTTTTAAACATTCATTTAAAAAAACTGCATTCCAAATTCTCTGCCTCTTTTCAGCTTCTCCCTCACACTATGAGAAGGTAAGCAGTGTGATGTTCATTATACATGTGAAGGCATGCAAAACATATTTCCATATTAAGCATATTGCAAAAAAGGCAAGAAAATAAAGTGAAAAAATATTTCATTCTGCACTCAGACTCTATCAATTCTTTATCTAGAGGTGGATAACATTCTTCATCAGGGATCCTTTAGAATTGTGTTAGATCATTGGCTTGATCAGAATAACTGAGTCTTTTACAGTTGATCATTGTTAAAGTATTATTGTTAATGTATATAATATTACTCTGGTTCTTCTCACTTCACTTTTTGTCAGTTCATATACGTCTTCCCAGGTTTTTCTAAAACCTTACTGCTCATCATTTCTTACAGCACAATAGAATTCAATCACAATCATGTGCCACAGCTTGTTCAGTCATTCCTCATTTGATGAAGCATCCCCCAATTTCCAGTTCTTTGCCACCACAAAAAGAACTGCAATAAATATTTTGTATATATAAGTCATTTTTCCTTTATCTTGGATTTCTTTGGAATATAGGCCAAGTAGTGGTATTGTTGGGTCAAAGGGTAGATACAGTCTTATAGTCCTTTGGGTATAGCCCCAAATTGTTCTCCAGAATTGTTTCACTATTTCAAAACTTTACCAATGGTTCTTTAGTGTGCCTATTTTCCATACCCCTTATAGCATTTGCCATTTTCCTTTTCTTTCATGTTAGTCAAGTTAATAAGTGTGAAGTGATACCTCAGAGTTGTTTTTATTTGAATTTCTTTAATTAATTAAATTTAATTAATTAAAAAATGAAATAAAAATCAAAATTAAATGTTGAAATTTAAAACTTTTAAACATCTATTTTAAAATGTTAATTTAATTATTAATGATTATAGCATTTTTCATATGACTATTGACAAGTCTGATTTCTTCTGGAAACTGATTGTTCATATATCAATTGGGGAATGGCACTTAAAATAATTTTGGCTCAGTTCCCTTTATATTTAATACATGTTGCCTTTATCAGAAAGACTTGATATAATTTCCCCCCACCCTGAGTTTTCTGATTTCCTTCTAATTTTGGCTGTATTGGTTTTGTTTCTTCAAACTCTTTTTAATTTCATGTAACCATAGTTATCCATTTTAACTCCCATGTTCTTTTCTTTGCATTGTAAAAATGTCAATATACTTTGAAATTTATGAATACATGAGTTAACTTAATACCATATGGTCAGCAAGAAAAAAATAAAGACATCAGGTTCCTCCGTTAAAACCTTTAGTTGAAGCCTTCAGTTCAATCTGAGCAGCCAATTAAAAGGCTTTATGCTACCACTCAGTAATTAGATAGGAAACAGTAACAGAATGATGGAAAATGCTTTGAATCCAAGGCAGTTTCCCTCCATTTCACTTTATCAAACAATTCCAGAAGCAAGCTCCCCGAATCCCCATGTAGGCTGGCAGCAGAAAGAACTCCCAACACATATTCCTATAGTGAAAAACATGAGATAAGCTTAAAAAGGAGAAAGAAAGAGAAGCATTGTTGGAAGTATACCACAAACCACTAAACTGGGGGAGGATATAATGGTGTTTTCCTTATTTGAATTGCAACACTGATATTCAAGAAAAATAAAATTAGGATGAGGGCACTAAACTATTCAGAGACTTGCTAGAAGTTTTTTTTTTCCCATTAAAACTAAAACTTCTGATAAATTATTTATTTGACTCACTCCCAACTGCATTTCACAAAAGAGAAAAGAAATAAGTAGGGGATTTGTTATGATGGATTTAATTTTGACCAAATAAAGGAAAAGAAAAGCTTCTTGGTAAGTGGAAGTGACAAAGAACTATAGAGAAAGTGATCATATCATTTAAGATTTTGTAATCCCCAAGGAAGAGAAAGATATATAGCTAGGTACTCTAGGCTTTAGGAGAGCGGAATTTAAAAAGTGCAGAGAAATGATAGTCATGATTTCATGGTCAGAGACTAAAAGTAAAGATAGATCAAGAGGAATATGGGAAATTCTCAAAACTGAAAATTTGGAAAATGAATTCATACATGATTGTGATGACTAAGTAAAAGGATAGACATTTAAATTAACATGAGGCTAAACATAGAACTCTGAGATATGAGATGATACGAGATAAGAACTTAATGCAAAAAAAGTATGAAAGTGGAAAGAGGGGTCTGAAATCATCATAAATGTATAGGATACTGACATAGATCTGTAAGAACTGTCTCCAGATGGGTAAAACCAAAATGAATAGAAGTTTTGAAACTTTAAAGGAATTTTAAGGGCTTTTTATAGCTATTTGGTACAAGAAGATGGAAAGGGTAGACTCACCGAGACAAAGGTTATAGTGAGGCAACAGAAAGTAGTTATATATCTCATATTTTGTTATCTTATTTTTAAAGGAATACGAATTTTCAAATTAAGAAGAGCAGATGAAACAAAACCAAAAGAGAATCACAGACCAAAACAGGCAAGGAATTAGTGTGACAACATGAAATTACTTGAAAAGATTTCAAGTGTCTAGGCCTAGAATTTTGTCTTGCAGTCCATTAGACTGTGAACTCTTTGAGAACAGGGACTGTCTTTTGCCTGTCTTTGTATCCCTAGCATTTATTACAGTACGTGGTACAAAGCAAACACTTTATAAATACTAGTTCATTTACTGACTGCTTAAAGGTGATGTGAATGAACAGTCTGAGAGAAAGAATTTCTGGATAATTAATAATCAGTTTGTTGATGAGACTAGCATATAATCAAACTGAGGTCAGTGATTCTCTTGGTAACCAAAGACCTCTTAAATAACTTTGAAAAAGGGGTTGTCACTGATGGTTGGCCATCAACTATGATTGATTAAAAATTAATGAGAGAGTGAATAGTAGATCTTTTTTTTTTTTTGGAGGGCAATTGGGGTTAAGTAACTTGCCCAAAGTCACACGACTAGGTTTTTTCATTTGGGTGTGTGTTAAGTGTCTGAGGCCAGATCCGAACTCAGGTCCTTCTGACTCCAGGGCCGACGCTTTACTCACTGCGCCACCTAGCCACCCCATAAAGTGGATCTTTTCTAATGGGGGACTGGGTACCTAACTTTGATCATGTCAAAGCTTTTGGATGAAGAGTCTCATCTCAACCTAGACCACTCTGCCTTGGGCAAGCTAAACAAAGGGATCCATCTCTGCCTAGACTACTTAAATTGAACACAAGGGGCCAGAATTCACCTAGATTAGATTTTCTTAATCCTTTAATCAGAAATAAGCTCTCCCAGTTGGGTGGGGTCCTGACCAAGACTGAAAAGGACTGGGCTTTGAATGAGTACTAATAATCAAATGAGTACTTAATAATCAAAAAGAGGATATTTAGACCTTATAGGTAAAATTGGTTATTAATATGAAAAGAATATAAACTTTTTTTTTTCTCAAAGGATTTTCAAGTATGCCTGTGGAATTGTCCTTCTTGGAAGGATTAAATATAGGAAAGTTGTATAAAACTGGAAACAGAAAATATTGTAGCAGTTTTCAGAGAGGGGAAAAAGGTGACTTCTAGAAACTGTGGCTCAATAAGCTTGATATTAATTTCTAGAAAAGTTTGGGAACATAGTATTAGAGAATTTATGAATGGTTAATAAAGGAGGTGTTGATCGCTAAGAGCCAGAGTAGGTTTGGTAAGACCAAGTCATGTTAAATGAGCCTCATTTCTTTCTCCTTCTTTTAGAGGAAAATGTTAAATAAAATGTGTCTGGATTTTATTAAGGCATTTAACAAAGTATATCATGAACTTGTTGAAGGATTGTGGGTTTGGTGATGATGTAGTTAGGTGGATTTGGCTATAGCCAAAGAATATTGATAGATTATCTTGAAGGTCATCCAGGGATTTTTTGGAGCCAGGTCAAATTGGCTCATTATAAAGCCAGGCATGACCAGCTTTCCAGAGAAGTGTTGCTGTGATTCTGTGTGCTGCTGAGCTTCAAGATTCTGATTACATAGTAAAGTGAACTTTCTATTTATTCAGCAGTAAATTAAGGCAAAACATTCACAGAAATCAAAGTACAGCATTCACAATGTCATAACATAACAACTTATCACTAAAATGGCCACATAGTTTTAAACAAAGTACAATCATTTAGTAAGTCAATCACTTAGTAATCCAATCATTTAGTAAGTCCTTAATTCAAGCTTCCTTAAGGAGGCTTGTCTCCTTAATGGACACAAAGTACAAAGGTCAAAGTCCTTCACCCCTAGGTCACAGTAAATCATAATCTTCTCATTCAGCATCAGGTACCCAAGAAGAGATATTTTCATCTTGACTCGAGGCTGGCTCTCAGCTTCCATGGTTCCTCTTCCATGGTAGCTCCTGCCTGAATCTACACAATTGTTACCTGGGTTCATAGGTAGGCAACTCTCAGTTACATGTCCAGTTCCTTGTCCATATTGAAGCTCACAGTGTCCAGTCTACCTCAAGTCCTTCATAGTTCCTGTTTCTGGAAAAACAAAGCTTAAGAGAGCCATAATAATATTCCTATGCATTACCAGCAGTATCATCAATTCACTATCTGCCTGTGAAATCAACAGTGGCCCATAAACAAGGTTCAAGAGGTCAACTCAAATCATCAACATGGAAATCAACATAGACCCACAAACAAGGTCCATGAGGTCAAGACAAATCATCAGTAAAGTCCCAGGACCTCCAAAACCCTCCTCCAGGATTTCTGTAAATAGACAACCTGGAAATCCTCTTTCAGGGCTTCCAGTAAGGACCCAGGGCTTCTGTAGAAAGTATCAGAAACAAACATCAACACAGACAGAGCAGACAAACATAGAGTGCTGGGATACCACAAGTTTTCTCCTTCTCTACCACAAGAGCTCCCTTCTCAGTTCTTCTCTCTTCTCATTTCTCAGTTCTTCTCAATTCTCTTTTAAGTTCTTCTCAGTTCTTAGTTCTGCCACCAAAATTTCTGTTCTCAGTTCTGCTCTCTCCAGCCTGGGCCTCTCCTTATATATGGCCATTAGCTCCTCCCCTTCCTGTTGTAGGAGTTCACAAGTTCTAGGGTTCACAAGTTGTGAGTTTCACAAATTCTGGATCTTAATACTTGATAAAATCATGAACTGAAGCAAGGTGTTTACATTTGTGTTAATCAAAGAACTGAAACAAGGAGTTAACTACTTCTGTGTTAATTAAATAGCTGAAACAATATAACTACTTCTTTGCTTGCCATTAGACTCATCATAGTCAATTGTTAAATTTTCTGTCTGAACATTTACACCTCAGAAAAAAGCAAATGCTGCATATCAGGGGTTAAATTATTGTTTTGTTGATTGTCTAGTCTTAATGAAGTGATTGAGAAAATATTAATAATGCAGATTAAATTTAAAAGTGTGTACTGTGTGTGTTATTTTTCCCCTAGAGAGCTAATTGTCAAAAATTTATACACACACACACACACACACACACACACACACCATTAGGAGTATCCCTGGTGACATTCCACAAGGCACTCTATAGCTACTGTAGTAACTTAGATGATAAAAGGTATGCTTAACAAAATTTTGAAGAATACTAAATTGGAAAGGATATCAAATACAATGAATGACTGAATTAAGATTCAAAGTAATGTCTACTGCTTGGAATGATGTATTAAAGCAAATGAGGTAAAATTTAAGAGGGATACTTCTACTGCCTTTTTTTAGGGCTTTTCCCCCTTAATTGTAGAGATATAGTAGCAGTTAATATTAAAATTACCTGACGGTTTTAATATGTGATAATACTGTGATGTAACTTCTTAAAAAGAAAACCGAATGTGAACTTTAATAAAAAATCTTGATAAAAAATCAAGAAAATTCCAGTGCCCACATTTCAGAGGTATCATATCATATCATATCATATCATATCATATCATATCATATCATATCGTATCTTATTGTCTTTCATTATAGCTTGCTCTATGCTGATATATATTACATGGAAGGATGTTGGAAGTGAGCACTACAATAAGTTACCTCCCTCCCCTTCTACATATTATATATTCTCATTCCTCCCATTCCCACACCAAATCCCAAACAAATACTTGAAACAACGTTCACTACAAATTCATATGCTACTCATACCTTAGTCTCATGCAAAGTCACAAAAGAACACATTCTCATTGTGATCACCAACAATTCTCCTTCCACATTCCACATGCCTGGAATGCTCTTCATCTTCACCTGCTTGCCTGGCTTCCTTCAATACTCATCTCAAATCCCATCTTCTACAGGAGTCCTTTCCTGGTCAACTTCCCCTTCTAGATTACCTTTCATTTAGAAGTATATATGCATATATGTTGTATACATAGTTATATGCATTTAGCCTTCCTAATTAGAATGTGACTGCCCTGTAGTCAGGGATCATAGCACTTAGCACAGTGCCTGGAATATGATAAATGCTTAATAACCTGTGATTGATTGATCCAAAATTCCCAGGTTAGTTTTTTTTCAAATCACTAGTCACAAGCACCAGACCTGAAACTTTCGACTGGCATTCCCTAAATATCATTATCAACTGTGAACACCTCTTTCCCCTTTCAAAAATGAAGCAAATTTTATTTCAGGAGCTAGGGTCTTATTAGGGATGTGACATGAAATCATACAAATTCAGAATGTCCCCTCCACACTTTACAGAAGTTGGAAAGAAACTCTTAAGTGGGGCATAATTGCATCTCCCTTTTCCTACCTTAATATACAATACCCTAAGATCATGATACAGGTTAAATGAAGCATTGAAAAGCTAGAATGCATCCAGGATGCTGAGTCTGGAGACTGTGTCATATAGTAGATAACTAAAGAAATTGGAGATCAAAATTGATGATGATCTGGGTTATAATGGTAATTTGGGGAGAAATGGGGAATAGGAGGGCTATCTTAAAATGCCTGAAGTATTGTAAAACAGGAAAGAAAAGTAGAATTTATTCTGTGTGGTTCCAGAGAGTACAACTATGACTAATAAAAGGGAAGGAGACAGAGGGAGGTGGATTTCAGCAATTTAAGGAAGGACTTTCTAACACTTAAAACTTGTCCTAAATTGTACTGAGCTGTTTTAAGACAGGACTGTTTAAGCAAAGACTACTAAGAATATTGTGGATTTCTGTACTGAGTGACATAAGATGTCCTCCAGGGTATCTTCCAACTCTATGATCTTCTTAATTGTACTTCGGTATGTAATAAACTATAATATCACAGAAAATGTTAGTCACAGAAGCCATGAACAAAAGCCAGGTTTCCTAATTTATTGTCTAGTGCTATTTGTATATATTTTGTTTGGCTTCATGTTCTATCTTCACCCCACAATAATCTTTATCTCACTATAACTCATGTAAAATTTATGCATATGGTCTGTACCACATCATATATTTGTTTATATTATCTGAGGATTATTCCTTGGTTGTTGGTTAAGAAGATATGACTTATTTTTTATTGAATTATAAGATTTTAGAGGGCAATGACTATGTTTCCTATTTATTTTATATACTTCATAGCACATAACAGCAGAATCAGAGAAAAAAAGGAAGGGTGGAGTAGAAAGAAAGGTACAAAATGATTTTTTAAATTAGAAAATGAATTGTGATTACAAAAAATATTGGCCCTGCTTAGAGACCTTCTTATTAGAAAGCAGTGGCCTAGCAAAGAAGTAAAACCCAAGGAAGAGAGTAGGGAAGAAACAAAGAAGAAGGGAGGAGTGTTCCAAAGATTTATTTCTTCAGAATTTCTTGTAAACTATAGGAGAATACTATTAAAGAAAACCATATGGCTACACATATGGGAGCTCAAAATGACCAACTCAGAATTTAAAATGACATAGAGGATGAAAGGAAGGACAATTGAGGATTTGTATAATAGAGTGACACAGTCCTTTAAAAATATTAGTGACTGAAGAGCCCAGAAAGATCTAAAGATTTTGGTGAAGGTTAAAGCAAAAAGGACATAAAAATAATGTCCTTTAATGAATCTTCCATAATTCCAGAGGATGCTATCTGCCTCTCAGAGAAGTGATGGACCCAAGATGTAGAAAAAGACATATATTTTTGGACATGCCCAATGTGGGGATTTATTTTGATTGAATATATTTGTGTATGTGTGTGTGTGTGTGTGTGTGTGTGTGTGTGTGTACACACATTTTTAAAAAGGGTTTTCTTTTCTTTTCTCTAATGGTGATGAGGAAGAAGGGAGAAAAATAATTGTTAATAAAAAATTAAATCATGCAGTAGGGGCAAGAGGAGGATCACAGATGTTATAGGGCAGGTGTTGGGGTAAATGAGATCATGATAAAGGATGACAAAAAGAAGGAAGAGTGCCTTGACTCTTATTTTGCTTCTGTTTTCTCTACTAAGGAGAATTATCTTTAGACTGGAGTCATGTTAGTGATTAACAAGGAGCTGAAGCCTGATAAGTGAGGACATGATAAGAGACAATCAATGAATTAAACTTGGCAGGCCCAGACAAACTACATCTAGCACTACTGAGAGGACTTGCCAATGTGATTGCTGAACCTCTCTCAGGATTTTTTTTTAAAGTTGTACAAGATAGGAAAGGTGACCCTAGGCCTGGAGATAGATACATATTGTCCTGTGAGTTATTTTTAGTAGAGATAAAAATGGATTTTTAAAATAATAGGCTGGCAAACCTGACTTCCAAATTTTAGAAGGAATAATTAAAAAAAAGTTTTGATCACCTTTGAGTGTTGGCCATTAAGAGCCAGAATAGGTAAGTTAAGAACAGGTCATGTCAGCTCTGCTTAGTTTTTTTTAACAGGTTTATAGACTGTTTTTATCATGTTAATTTTCTAGATACATTAAATTTGATTTTCACCAAGGCATTTGGTTGCCTCTCATGATGTCATTGTAGAAAAGATAGAAAGATGAGGTGTGAATGACTATAGGCCAGCATAAGACCAATGTATTCCCAGTCTGGGGAATATGTGTTAGGGAAGGAAACAAGAAGGAAAAAAGATTTTATTAAACTCCATATGCCATATGCCAAGTACTATGCTAAGTACTTTCAAAGTATTATCTCATATTGTCTTCAAAAAACCCTGGGAGGTAAGTGCTGTTATCATTCCCATTAAAAGTGACTTGCCTAGAGTCACACAACTATTAAGTATCTAAAGCTTGATTTGAACTCAAGTTTTCTTTCTGGATCTAGGACTTTATCCATTGCTCTACCAAGCTGCCATTTTATGGGGGTGGGTGGGTGGGAGGTGGTTGGTGAGTTTACTTCTGGAAGCATAGTATATGTAATGCAGGGACCATGTCAAATTTAAAGCATACACAGATATTCTTTTGACTCTTTCTTGTTCACTTACTGTGTGGTCCTAAAAAGCCTTTTAGTTGGCCACAGAACCAGAACTGAATGTCCCAGTGGAGGAGTTGCATTTCTTTATTCTTTCCTGTTGACCAAAAGACTTGAAAACTACTTTTTGAGATCTCTTAGGTTGGGAGAGAGGGAGGGGACCTTTCCTCCTATTGAACTTTGCTTATGAACACCTCTTATATCAGGCAAGCCTGTGTTTGAGTTAGGGTCTCCTTCTGTTCATTATCTTCTGACTCTGATATAAGGCCCTCCCTGTATACTCTGAAGAAGAAGTAACTTTTATTCTTCAAAGAATGATGCAATTGAGCCACAGGTGGTGTCTGGTGAAAGACCATCCAGAAAGTATCAGGAGAGGAATAAATAGGAGTCATTTGTTAGGTAGATATTTGTCTATGTGACAACAGAAAGATCTCTTGTCTTCTCAGGGTAGGCATGCAATATGTGACATCTTGATGAAAAGAACCTCCAATACTTATCAAAAAGGGTCACTATTGCCTGCTTTTGGAAAATTAACATGGACCCAAGTAATATTGACCAGAGAATTCTAGAAAGTATTGCTAATGATGTTGAAGTTTTGAAGAATTAATTATAGGCTTTAGGGAGCACAGATGGTGTTTCCTTCACTGCTGACCATTGGGATTCTAATGCTGACTAAGGGATTCAGAAGAGAAAGATGGGTTTCGAACGTGGGCAGCTAGATAAGGAGATGATCTTTGGATTTTTGCACCAAAGCTTAAAATATAAGAATGACAGACTCTTGGTCAGGGATAGAGAGTACCTGAAAAGGACTAGTAAGAATATGTCTGCCTAGAATCTTTCAAATCTAATTGAAAGGGTTTTAAATGTAAAAGGATGTAGGGGGGAAAGCTTCTTAAATATATCAAGCATGATAGATGCCAGAGAGAGTAGCTATAGTGTGAGAAGAATAACAATAGATGAAATAACCAGAACTTTACAGGTGACAAAATCTGAGAAGGAGCCAGTATTCAAAATCTGTGGTCTCAGATATATATACACAAGTGCATAAGATATTGCAAGCAAGTATTATTCACAAGCTATCATAGCACAAAAAGGAAAAAAAATATTACCTTAGAAGCATCACTGAGACTTGGTGGCATGAATATACATTATTCAAAAGAAATTGGAAAGGCAAAAGAGATAGCATATTAAGATGATATATTCATATAAGGAAGTCCAGCCCAAAAGGCAGAAAGCATTGTGAAGAGCATTGGACAGATGATCAATGGAGGCAGAATAGCAGCAATATTGACACCAGAGTCTATCTAGGTATAAACTACCTAGGTAGAAAGCTGAAATAGATGAGCATTGTTGGAAACAGATCACAAGCCTATCACAGGGGCATGGAATAGTTATGATGGGAGATCTAGACAACTGTTAGAGATCTTTCTCTGCCAAAAGCAGAGTGGTTAATAATTTCTTGACTTGATTTAAAATTTTAATCCTTCAAAATGTGGAAGAACTATCAAAGACAGATTCTATTCTGTGTCTGATACCCATTATCATGGAAGAACTGGTTGTTTGATTGGAAATGATGAACATTTTAAAGGGAAATGAAGACTACATATTTGAATTTGTGATAGAGATGAAATTGAGCCATAATTCATCATGCATTATAGTTTTTAGGGGACAAGATTTCAAAGTGTTTAGATAAATGATAGGCAGGAACCCATGAACTGAGAATTCAGAAGGGAAAAGTTGGCCCAAGACTTATGAGAAGCTCTTAAGAATGAAATTCTAAAGAAACCAATGTAAACCATTAGATGATGAAGAAAAGTGAGATGCAGAATTTGGAAGCATAAAGAAATTATCAATAAAGGTAGATTTTAAAAAAAGTACAATTATAGGGATTTGGAATTCATTGAATAAGTAGACCAAAACACGTCATAATTTGTCCAGTGTTACCTAAGAAGGATATATCCAGCAGAAGGTTATAAGGCATTGTGTTTGGCCTGTGCTGTGTAACATTTTAAAATCAATGATCTGGGTAATGTCAATGAGATAGCACTCATCACAATGTTCAGATTACATAATCATGGGAAGGATAGCTGACACACTGGATGAACAGAGACAGGACTAAAAAATACCATAAGTGAGGACATAGAACTGAATAAAATAAAATAAATGTAATTCAATAAGCTATACTTGGGTTCAAAATATCTCCTTTGGTATCTAAGATCAAGTAAATATTCTTTTATCCATAAACACTTGCAAGTTTTAGAAGGCTACAAGTTCAAAATGAGTCTATGATGTGATATGGCAGGCAAGAAAACTAATGAAATCTTAGGCTGAATTGAGAGGAACTATCCATGAATAGAGAAGTATACTGTGTCTTGGTTAGATTGAACTTGCAGTGTTATGTTCAGTTTTAGCACCATATTTAGAAAGGACATTGTATCAAGGTAGTCAGCCAGGTGGCATGTGAATGGTATGCTATATTTGTTGTTTAAAAAACCTGAGTTCAAATTTGATCTCACACACTTGTGAGGAAAATTAATATTATGCTGTATCATTTGATAATTAATATCACATTGTATCCCTATCCTTTCCCCCATTTTGTCAAAACCCATCTCTTAGCCTAGGTCAAAAGCAGACTTCTTCCAGTCAGAACTATGGGGTGTTTGAGGAATGTGATCACTCCTAACCTCCTGGGGTTATTAATTAAAGTGGGCTCCCCACTTCTGTTTACCAAATAAACCTAAAAATAGCTAGGGCTAGGTCCTTTCCAGGGGACAATTCTCCTCTCCCGGGTTTTCCTTTTAAGTTAAAGGTGACTTTGTTTCCAAGGGGGAAGCCAAAGGGGCCAGGGCACCTGGTTGAGATGGCTTTTGTTTTTCTAGTCAAGATTGCTAGAGGCAGCTGGGTCTCATAAAGTAATTAGCATTCCTTAAGTCTCAAAGACAGGAATAAATAGGAATAATCAGAGAGAGAGAGAGAGAGAGAGAGAGAGAGAGAGAGAGAGAGAGAGAGAGAGAGAGAGACATCATGCTCAGGTCCTTGGCTTTTTGCTGAGGCATGAGTGAGACCTGTTTTAACAACAACACACATTATCACTGTTAATAAAATGATATCTTGCCCTGGAGAAAACTGTCACTCACTGCATTTTTACTCACTATACTTACTAGCTCTGTGAACCAGGGTAAGTTACTTGGTTCTTTCTCATACTTAATATACTTAACCATAAAATTGGGATAATAATAGCACTACTACACAGGGCTATTATGAAGAGCAAATGAGATAACATATGTAAAGTGTTTTGCAAACCTTAAAGTTCTCTAAAAATGCTAGTTCTTACCGTGGTTATTACTGTTTTCATAATTTTATTATTATAATAATTATTATCATTTTGGTTATTATTTTCATAATAATAACAAAACTGGCATATATTGAACTATCTAACTTCTTTGTGTCCTGAATAGTGGTAGGTACTATGAGGAATATAGAAGGAGTAGAAGGTATGGTATTTATACTCTCAGGATGCCTGCCATCTAGCTGGAGAGACAAGAGTAAAGTAGAAGCAATACTTGACAATATGAAAAGTTTACAGTTAAATATCAAGTTATGGCAATACAGACAAAATAATGTAGGAGTACAAAGGAAAATGAACTTAGGCTGGGTTGATCCAATATTCCCATTTCTCCATGCTTTAATAAGGACCTGTGGCCTTCTAAAGTTAGATTTTCCTTTGTATAATGAGGGAAAACTTTAAGTAGGAATAGGTACTTGAATGGATCCATGAAAGACAGGTAGGAGGGAATGGAACAGTTAAAGGAAAGGTTATTCTGTGCCAAGTTTTTATTGCTTCTTCCTGAGAATATACAATCTACATGTTCATTTCTAAGTGGGATTCAAACAAATAAGCACCTACAGCAAAGTGTTTGCAAACTGAAACTATTGGATACACTGAGTGCCAATAATTTCCTCCCTACTTCTCCATGCCATACTTCATATTTGTTAGTTGGTTTCATCCATAGTTTATGTCATTATCTGAATATTCTGTTTTAAAATCACTTTCAATGAATATCAACAATAAGAGCTGACCAAGCATGCTAATAGTTATACATAATTATAGTAATTTCACATGGTTTGTACCCTTTACCTCTGGAAATTCATCGCTCAGATGAATGAGGTTGAATTACATAATGACTGGACTCATGTGTTTGATACCCTTCCTTCTGATTGAAAATTTTTGAGCAGGTAGGTAGGTAGGTAGTTAATTATACCTTGACTATCTTGGATGCTTTTGAAATATGCTGTATTTAATAATAATAATTACTTCTTAATCCTCATTTTATTTATACCATGCTAGTACTTGGCAAGCTTAGTGTATGTTTTGGCAAACACTACATGGCTTAATCTCTGGGATTTGTACCAAACTAGAAAAAATTAAATGAATTGTTTCCTATCACACAGTGCTACAACATCAGATTCCATAAACATAAGAAATCTTTCTCTCAAGAGCTTTCTGAAATCCAGTTACAATATGGTATGTACAATATGGTATTCTTATGTTACAACATAAGAAATATATATCACCTTCCAGGACAAGGTATGGTGGGATACAAGTTCTAGGCACATGTAACTATGGTTGTGTAGACATTCCTTTTCATCTTGGCTAGGCTTTTGACTAGGCAAAGTAGTATGATGTATTTGGGGGTGTATTTTAAGGGGCAAACAATAAAGTCTATCTTCCCCTGAATAATTTGTAATATCTCCTAGTTAAAAGCCATTTCAGAAACAAGATGGTGGATTAAAGGAAGGGACTTACCTGAGGTCTTCCCCAAACCCATCTAAATACCTTTAAATGATGACTCTAAACAAATGTATAGAGTGGCAGAAGCCACAAAAAGATGGAGTAAAACAATTTTTGCAGCTCAAACAAACTTAGAAGTTTGGCTGGAAAGATTTGTTTCACCAGGGTGAGAGAAGAGCACAGTTCATCACAGACAATGCCAGCACAGACTGGTCTAGTGCAGAGTAGGCCAGAATAGACCTGGCCCCAGCAAACCAAGAGCAGGCCTTGGGGTGACTGAATTAGTGGCAGCAGTGGTTTCCAGACCTCTCAGCTCACGGATGTAAGAGGATCTGACAACAGGTCAGAAGGAGATTTACAGGGGTCCCTTTGCTGAAATCAGGGGCAGGACTGTTGCATTGCCTGTACTTGGATCTGGGTTGCATTACTGGTTCTTAGTCCCAGTGTGAGGAGAAGCACTAGTAGGCACAGAGGAGCAGGGACCTTGGTCATAGTTCCAGAGCTGAAAAGATTATTTGTGGTTACTCACAAACTAGTACACAGTCCAGGAGAGTAGTAAACACACCTCTCTCTAGATCATACCATCTTTAAAGAGCCAAAAACTTACAGATTCCCAGAATTACCTCTGAAAATAGTTGCAAAAAAACCTTAAAGTTTGAGAGAGTACCCCTCCATTTGGGAAGTAGAGCCCCACCTTAGCATAGAGTTAAATGTCAAGAAACAGGCCAGAAAATGAGCAAAAAACAGAAAAAAATTCTGACCATAAAAAGTTACTCTGGTGACAAGGAAGATGAAAACTCTCAAAAGTCCTGCATCCAAAGGGGCCAAGAAAATTATTAATTGGTCTTAGGTCAGGAAAGCACTCAAAAAGGACTCTAAAAATCAACTAGAGAAGTAGAGGAAAATTTGGGGAAAGGAATGAGAGTGATACAAGAAAATCATGAAGAAAGAATCAATAACATGGTAAAGGAAGGACACAAATTACTGAAGAAAATAACACATTAAAAATAAGCTAAATGGTAAAAAAAGCACAAAAATCCAATGAAGAAAATAATACCTTAAAATATAATTGGCCAAATGGAGAAAGATATACAAAAATTCACTGAAGAGAATTCCTTCAAAAATAGAATTAGCCAAATGAAAAAGGAAGTACAAAAGCTCACTGAAGAAAATAATGCCTTAAAAGTTAGAATTGGGCAAATAGAAACTAATGACTTTATGAGACATTAAGAAACAAACAAACTCAAAAGAATGAAAAAATAGAAGAAAGTGTGAAACATCTCATTGGAAAGACAACTGACCTGGAAAGGAGATCCAGAAGACATCATTTAAGAATTATTGGACTACCTTAAAGTCATGATGAATAAAAAGAGCCTAGATATCATCTTTAAAGAAATTTTCAAGGCAAACTTCCCTGACATTCTGGAACCAGAGGGTAAAATAGAAATTGAAAAAATTCTCCAATCACCTCTTGAAAGAGATCCCCAAAAGAAAAGTACCAGAAATATTATAGTCAAATTCCAGGCCTCCCAGATCAAGGAGAGAATGCTGAAAGCCATCAAAAAGAACAATTCAAGTATCATGGAGTCACAGTCAGGCTAACACATGATTTAGAAACTTTTACATTAAAGAATCAGAGGACTTGGAATATGATATTCCATAGGACAAAGGAGCTAGGATTACAACCAAGAATTACCTACCCAGGAAAACTGAATATAATTCTTTGGGGAGCGGGTAGGTGAGGGGGGATGGACATTCATTGAAATAGAAGATTTTCAAGTATTCTTTTTTTTTTTTTTTTGCTTTTTTGGAGGGCAATTGGGGTTAAGTAACTTGCCCAAGGTTACACAGCTAGGTTTTTGTTTGTGTGTTAAGTGTCTGAGGCCGAATTCGAACCCAGGTCCTTCTGACTCCAGGGCTGGCACTCTACTCACTGCGCCACCTAGCTGCCCCTCAAGTATTCTTTATGAAAAGACATGAGCTGAATAAAAAATCTGACTTTCAAATATAAGATGCGAAATAAGCATAAAAAGATAAAGAAATCATAAGGGATTTGATAAGGTTAAACTGTTTATACTCCTACATGGGAAAATGACATTTATAATTCCTAAAAATTTTCCCATTATTAAAGCAGTTAAAAGGAGTATACATAAAGAGAAGGTAGAGGTGAGTTGAATGTGATAACATGATTATCTAAAAAACGTAAAATTAAGGGATAAGAGAAAAATGCATGGGAAGATAGGGAAAGGGAGAGGTAGAATGGGATACATTATCTGATATTAAGGAAACCTGAAAGAGATTTTATAGTGGAAGGGGAAATGGGGGAAGCGGGGAGGGGAGTATATGAACCTTAATCTCATTGGAATTGGCTCAAAAAGGGAATAATATGCACACTCAGTTGGGTATAGAAATCTACCTTTCCAGGCAGAAAAATAAGACAGGAAGAGGATAAGAGAAGGGGGGAGCTGATAGAAGGGAGGGCAGGTTGGGAGAGGTAAAAGTTAGAAACAAAACACTTTTGAGAATGGACAGGTTATAAGAAGAGAGAGCGTAGGATAAACAAGAGGAAAATAGGATAAAGGGAAATACATAGTTGGTAATCATTACTGTTAGAAAAGTTTTTATTTTTTACAGTGAGTTTTTCTGAGAAACTTCAATTCTCAAACATATAGAAAACTGAGTCAAACTTAAAGAAATAAGAGCTATTCCTCAATTGATAAATCATAAAAGGATATAAACAGGCAGATTTCAGACAAAGTAATCAATACTATCTTGAGTCATATAAAAAAATTCTCTAAATCACCATTGATGAGAGAAATGCAAATGGAAATAACTCAGAGCTACTACCTCACACCTGTCAGATTGGCTAATATGACATAAAAGGAAAATGATAAATGTTGGAGGGGATGTGGGAAAATTAAAACACTAATGTTCTATTGGTGAGGTTGCATACTGATGCAACGATTCTGGAGTGTAATTTGGAACTGTGCTGAAAGGTCCATGAAATCATGCATACTCTTTGACTGAGCAGTACCACTACTAGGTCTGTATCACAAAGGAAAAAACAAAACAAAACAAAACCAAAAAGGACAAGTCTAATTAGGAATATAGTAATAAATAATATAAATTATATACATATCACAAATTAAATTATTTAATAACTTTTATTTAATTATTATTATTTCATAACAAGCCTAGGCTGCTCTGGGGCACAGTGAATAAAATACTGGATCTGGAGTGAGAAAGACCTGAGTTCAAACTGGGCCTTAGATACCTATTAGTTGTTATCACCTTGGGAAAGTCATTTAGCCTCTATCTGCCTTTCCACATCTGCAAAATGAGGATAATAATTGCATTTACCACCAATGGTTGTTGTGAGAATATAATGAGATAATATTTGTAAAATGCTTTGTAAGCATTAAAGTACTAAATAATTGCCATCATACTTATTATAATGATAATAATTATAATTGTTTCTAAGTCATTTATGAGATAAATAACAAAAGACATTGTCTCCAGAAGGTCAGAGTTACAGTAATAAATGAACTTACGCCAGATGAATTTGGGCTTAAAGGAAGTGAAATATGACCACAGATTTCAAGATTAAATATATTCCACAAAAGCCATGTGGCGGGGGCTTCCAGAACATTCTAGATCAGTCCTTGTAGGACTCATTTCCACTGATTTTGCACTTTTGCTAGGATTTGTCTTCACTTTGACAATACAATGTGAAGTCACTCAAAAAAACATATCCTTGTCAATAAGACTACAGCTAGAAATATGTGGCCTTGAAGGTCCCTTTCCCCTCTAATTCAATATATAAAACCTGTTTTAATTTGAATTTTTTTGGTAGTCTCTCTTAATGACTGGTTACTATCTTACCCCCCTCCTACCTTTCTATTTAATTCAACAAATATTTATTAAAAGCCTTTTATGTGAAGGTAACTGTGTGAGACCCCAAGAATATGAAGATGAGCTAAAACACAGTCTTTCCCCTCACAAGGAGTATTTATATAGTCTTTTGGGGTCTCATGTGTCTCATCCAATGGATTAATAATCTCCACTAGTTTTGTGTCACTGGAGATTTTGACACACATATTCTCCTAGGTCTCTGATCTATCTGCCTCTCCAAATTAGGGTGCTCCCCATAGGTTCCTGGTTTCAACTTTCCTTTGCTACTATAGTCTCTTTCATCTCTGCTCCCAGTTCTAGGGTTCTTATTCCTGCTCCCATGCTGTCAATCCCTGAATATTGACAACTCCCCATTCCTTCCCTGGCCTGGAGGCTCTGTTGGACTGTTTGATTTCTTGCTACCTCATGAGGAGATGTGATGAAATATCACAAAAAGATGTTTCTTTATCTTTGATTCTATCTCAGAAACTCATATTAGCTTTCTGAATTTAGCATTCAATAGCTAGGATTGTCATTTCTTATATATCAATAAGATGGAATTTCTCTGTTCTCGTTCCCCTAAAAGTATTACATGGTAGCTAAGATGTTTTCTGACAAAGTATACTATTTTTAAAAAGACATTTGTATATTAATAGAAGATTCTTGAAGAGCAATATTCTATTAGGCTCACAACATAAAGTACGTGGGGTCTCTGAGTACTATGAGGGTTGACATTCCTTTTAGGAATCACTTATAGAGCAAGAAATCAATGAAGACTTGAAAAAAACAAACAACAATTCAAAACACAAAGGTTGTTTTTCCTTGATGTAAAGGATGGTAGTGTGTTATACTTTCTGTCCTAATTCTCTTCCAAGGAAAGATAGCCAGGATGTCAAAGAGCCTTGGATTTATGACATATAATTAGTACAAGGACTTGAGAATGTTTATCCTGGGGAAGAGAAAATCAAGCAATAGGGATGGGAAAGACATTATAGTTGTCTCCAAGTATCTGAAGGGCTGCTGCTATGGATTAGACTTGTCTGGTGTGATTTCATAGGGCAGAACTAGGAACAGTGGTTAGAAAGTACAAAAATAAAAATTTAGGCCTGATAAAAGAACAACCTTCATAACATTTAGAACTATCCCAAAATGGAGTGGGATGCCTTGGTAGGCAATGAGTCCCTCTGTTCTTGAGCTCTTTAAGAAAAAGTTGGATGACTAATTATCAGGTATACTATAGATGAGATCCTTTTCCCCCCAAGATATGTATAAGTTGGTCTCTGGATGGCTTCTGACATCCTTTCAGATTGAAATTCTGTTGGGGCAGCTAGGTGGCACAGTGAGTAGAGTGTTGGCCCTGCAGTCAGAAGGACCTGAAGTCCGATCCGACCTCAGACACTTAACGCACACACAAAACAAAACAAAACAAACAAACAAAAAAAAAACCTAGCCATGAGACCTTGAGCAAGTTACTCAACCCCAATTGCCCTCCAAAAAGCAGATTGAAATTCTGTGATTCTGTGAAGGCTGGAGTTCTCCAAGCAGACAATGACCAAATAAATAAACCTGCCTTGTAATGAAGTGGGGGAAGTACTTGTATAGGTATTACCTACTTTATCAATATTACACTTGGAGTTAGAAAACTTGAAATTAAACTCTGGCTTTAACTCTCACTAACTATGGGTAAGTCCCTTCATATCACTCAGCCTTAGGATCCTTGTCTCTAAAACAGATAATGTTTTAGAGATAATCAGTACATGTACTGATGAGGTTTAGGGTTGGTAGAGCTGGTTCAGGTCTGAAAGAATTCACTTAGACCTTCTCTACAGCCATTGGAAGCTTTATTGATGCAAAAGCAGTACAGGTCTCCTAACAAGAAAGCTAAGTGAGACTTCAATATTTGGGGGAGTTATTGCTTACATAGATATTTGTATATTAATAGGAGAGTCTTGAAGACCAATATTTTATAAAGGTTTCAGAATGGTGAAGTAATTTTAGAGGTTTTATGGGTGTTGAAGATTAGGGAAAGGATGAGGAAAATGGATGACAGGATAGGAGACACAAGATAAGGGAGACAGGGTAAATTTTATGACCCAGGATTGGGGGAGACAAGGAATTTTATGGTCCAGGATAAGGGGTAGTTTTATGGTCTTTCAAGATAAGTTGAAGAGACTTCAGGTTAGAGAATAAAGTAGAGAAAAGCAACTCTTAACCCTTAGCACACTGTTTGTATCTTCATTTCTTCACAGGGTTATTCTGAGGGAAAATACTTTGCAAACTTCCAATTTTTATGCAAATATAAATTGTTATTATTTAGTAGTTGATTTCAATGTATCTACAAACCTAGAGCAACACAGATAATTACCATTCTGGGATTCCAACTTTTTAAACTCACCTCTGTTGTGAAAATAGGATTAGAGATGACGTGTGATTAAAAAAAAATAAAAGATCTTTCTTTCTAGGCATCTATCATTTAACTTATTTACTTATTCTGACCAACTAAAATGAGCACATTTTATATACACACAGTAGAACAGAGAGGATCTTGAAATTGATTTTCTATTATATATATCTTTTTAAAATTATAAGATAAATTTTAAATTGTAACTTTCAAAGTTGTACTGTTTGTGTGGTTCTCTCTGGTTTCCTTTCCTCTCTTATGCGTTAAAAATGCTTCAGTAACTCTCCTTTCTTACTTTTGTTTGAAAAGCTTGTCCTTAACCCTCCTCTCCCTCTCAACTCCCCCACCTATAAAAAAGGGAGCAAAACAAACCATTTGTAATAAATATGCATAGTTAAATGAAACAAATCTCTACATCTGCAACTTATTCTTCACTCTGCAATTTGATAGACCTATGATTTCATTGGTTTAGGGAAATCCTAGCTGAGGAAGCTTCCCTTGACTATTGGTTGGCATTTTCTCTGCTTTGTAATCTTAGTTTCTGGAGTACCAAGAGTTTTAGGACTTGCCCTGAGTCATAGCCAATAGGTATCAGAAGCATGTCTTGAAGTCAGATCTTCCTGCCTTTTGATGCCAGTTCTCTGTTTTCCATGCCATGCCAATGATATGAAAATAATGTTCACTTTCTCCATTTATGCATCCAGGTTCCATACTTTTTTTTCTTTCTTTCAATGAGCTATCAAAAGACACACACACACACACACACACACACACACACACACACACACATACCCCAAGACTTTAATAAAACAGGTATTGATTTAAGTGTGCGGTTCCTCACAGAAAACTTATTATTACCTCTTGGAAAGGGAACCTCCACTGACATGCTGAGCCAAGGAAATTGGTCTGCTGAATGTTCTTTATTTCTTTTCCCCTTAAGCATAAATAAGTTTGCCATGTGATCTGATACTTTTCTGACATTGATTTGACATCTATCCTTTTCCCAGCATGAAAGCAATTCCAACATTTTATTAGCAGGAGATAAATGCTTGCTCACTGGAAATCAGAAATTAGGAAATCCCCCTGGAGGCAGCAGTCTAGCAGCTGTTTGGTATCCTTGCTCTAGTTCTGCAATTCCTATGCCTGATATTAAGATATACTTTCAATCAGTGCTTTTCAACATAGTATGTGTTTGGGTTTGTTTTTTTTTTTTCTGTTGTCCGGTTGGTCAGAGGTTAGTCAAGCATTAAATGGTTTAAAAGACTCTGATACCTTTTCAATAGTAGTAAGACATATCTGTCCATATATCTACCTATTTCTTTAAAGGATTTGGCTCAGAATGCCAGGCACTGTAACTCAGCGTCTGGGAATATGGAGTCTCCGGGTTTCAATTACTCAGTACTTCAGTGGATTTATAATCTCATCAATGTGATTACCTGCTTCAGTGGTGCAACACTTCCACGCCTCCTCATCCTGTCTTAACTCTTGCCCATTTTCTCTTGTAAAATCTTGCTAGAGGAGTTTACCTACATGCTAGAGGTCTTCTAGATCTTTTCTTTTAATGTTTCATGGATGTTAAAGTAGCATTCACACTCCCAGTGAAACTCAACATGAACTTGTTGAATTCCAGTTATGAACCAGATTCTGTGTTAGGGTCTCATTTTTCTCAGGGGTGCATTCTCGATTTCTTTGACCATCTTGAAGTTTCTCCTTATCCCAGTTTTTGATCCAGAAGCCTTACTCCAGCCTTGGAATTTATACAACAGCAGCACCCATTACTCCAAGGCCTCTCCCTCTGGTTGAATGGCTTCTCCCAGAACCCTCATTTAAAGAAGGCACCTGGGCCAGAAATACCTCCTCCCTGGCCAGGCTGCTGCACTTCAGACTTCCTCTTCTATGGTGCCACACTAAATAACTGTCTCCTGCCTCCCTCCAACATTTGAGCTTCTTTGTATGTGTTTTATTCCTTCATTAGAAAGTAAATTTCTGGGGGGTGGAGCCAAGATGGCGGAGTAGAAACAGCTTGTCCAAGCCTCTCTGCCCCCAGATTCCCCACAAACTATGTAAAAAAGGACTCTGAACAACTTCTGGAGCCCCAGCACCCACAGAACAACACAGAGAAGCTAACCTCCCGCTGAGGACAGCCCAGCAGCCCTGCAGGAAGGACTAGCGCAGTGGTCTGGGACCTGGCAGCGTGCAGAGCGCAGAGCACAGGAGCCGAGCCGAGCCGAGCCCAGGTCCGCTTGAGCCGAGGTTTTAGCCCCAGGGCGGCAGGGCCAGCAGCCAGCTGGAGGAACCCCAGAACACCAGGAGCTGTGGCGACTCCAGAATTATCAACATAGACATACCTAGGACAAAGTAAGAGGTTAGTGTCCTATGGACTTTGGGACCTGTATTTGGGGAATGCGTCAGCTCCCTCCCCTGGGGGCTAGAAGCCGCTGAGGACAAATGCCATTTTGTAGTTTTCAGAGGCATTTCCGGCTCCCAGCCTACAAATCGTGGGGAGATCAGCGATCAGTCTTGGGGGGTAATCGCTCTTGCTTTAACCTCCCTGGATCTGGATTGTGATCTAGGGTGGAAGTTGTGGGTGGGTTTATAGCTTGCCAGAAACGGAAGTTGCCCCCCACACGTTCGGGACGAAAATTCCTCTATCTGGCCTTAAAGCCATAGCGTGGCAACAAGCCCAAAAGTCAAGTAATTAAGTGGCAACATGCCAAGGCAAAGGAAACAGAAAAATGCAACCCTAGACTCCTATTTTGGGGCATAGAGCGGGAAAAGGACTGTGAGGTCAGAAGTCCTGCTCCAAAAGCCCCAGGGGAAAACATGAGTGGGTTGCAGGCCATAGAGGACCTTAAGAAGGACTTTAAAAATCAAATAAGAGAAGCGGAGGAAAAATTAGAAAGAGAAATGAGAAGGATGCAGGAAAAGTATGAAATGAGGGTCAACAGCCTGACTGAGGAAAACAACACCTTAAAAAATAGACTAGCTCAAATGGCAAAGGAGGCCCAAAGGGCAATGAGGAGAAGAATGCCTTAAAAAGTCGAATTTGCCAGATGGAAAAAGAATCTCAAAAGTTCACTGAGGAGATTCATTGCTTCAGAGTTAGACTGGAGCAAATGGAAGCTAGTGACTTTATGAGAAATCAAGATGCTGTTAAGCAGATCCAAACAAATGAAGGATTAGAAGGCAATGTGAAATATCTCATGGGAAAAACCACTGACCTGGAAAATAGATCCAGGAGAGACAATTTAAAAATTATTGGTCTACCTGAAAGCCATGATCAAAGAAAGAACCTAGAAATCACCCTTCAAGAAATTCTCAAGGAAAACTGCCCTGATGTTTTAGATCCAGAAGGCAAAATAGAGGTTGAAAGAATCCACAGATCACCTCCTGAAAAAAATCCCCAAAAGAAAACTCCCAGGAATATTATAGCCAGGTTCCAGAATCCCCAGATCAAGGAGAAAATACTCCCAGCAGCCAGGAAGAAACAATTTCAATATTGTGGAAACACAATCAGAATAGCCCAGGACCTGGCAGCTTCTACACTGAGGGATCGAAGGGCATGGAATATGATATTCCAGAGGGCAAAAGAACTGGGAATGAACCCAAGGGTCACCTACCCAGCAAAACTGAGTATTTGTTTCAGGGGAAAATATGGTCATTCAGTGGAATAGAGGACTTTCAAGCATTCTTGAGGAAAAAAAACCAGAGTTGAATAGAAAATTTGACATCCAGACACAAGAAGCAAGAGATGCCTGAGAAGGTAATCAGGAAAAGAAATCAAAAGGAACTTATCAAAGTTGAACTATTTACATTCCTATATGGAAAAGCAATATTTGTGACTGATGATATCTTTCTCACTATGAAAATAATGGAAGAAGGGGGTGTGGTCATATGAATACATATGTGAATGTGTGTGTATATGGTTACGGTTATATATGGATAGAGGGAATAGGTTGAATTTGTTGGGAAGGGAGAATACTCAAGGGATGAAATTATGAGGTGAGAGAGGAAAGTGGCAAGAGGAGATGGGGAGAGACATGGTAGGGTAAACTATCTCATGTAGGGGAAGTGGTTGCAAAGGAGGGGGAGAATAAGGAAGGCTAAAAAGGCAAAACCACATTCACATTGAATTTGGTTCAGGGAGAAAATGACATACATACTAAATGGGATATCTCAACCTGCAGCAGGATAGGGGGAAGGGGGATGAGAGGAGGGATGATGGATGGGAGGGCATCCTTGGGGTGAGGGGAGGTTGGAAGTACCCACTATAGAAGAGGGACAGGATCATGTAGGGAATGGCCCAGGTGGGGGGTGGGATGAGTGGGAGGGAATTATAAGCAGCCTTGTACAATATATCTACCATGACAATGTTTTGCATAGCTAGACATGTACAACATATACTGAATTACTTATATCCCAAGAAGGAATGGGTGACAAGGGAGGAAGGAAATGGATCTGAAATTCGAGGTCGTAACATTAAATGTTTCAAATATATATAAATACTATTATTAATACTCTTTTGCTTGTAATAGGGAGATAAGATGTGCAGGCATTGGGACACAAAGATTCACCTTCCTCTAATGGAAAAGTCAATGGGGGTATGGGAGAAGGTATGGGAGAGAGCAGATTGGAGGAAGCGATATCTTGTGGGACTACTATTCTGGGAGGTTGGGTAGGGGAATAATGGGGGGAAAATGATTGTAACTCAAAATCTGGTGGAAATGAATGATGTAAAACAGAAGTTAATAAAGCATTTGTTTAAAAAAAAAAGAAAGTAAATTTCTTGGGTGGAGTAGAAATAGGACTTCTGCATGGCGCCAGCTTCTACCTCCTCCTATACATGTAAAAAGTGACTCTAAACAAATTTTAGAGCTACAGAACCTACAAAGTGACAGAGAGACTAACCTCCTATTGAAGGAAGCCTGGCAGGCTGGGAGGAAGTGTCCATTACAGTGCACTGGAAGCTGAGGGAAGTCCCGACTGAGCAGTGGTTTTAGCACCAAGACAGCTCCAATCAGAAGAGGCTGAAGTGGACTTTGGGAGACTGGATTACCAGCAGTTGTGGTGGTTTCCAGACTTCTCAACCCACAAATGCCAAAGACAAAGTAAAAGGTCAGTGTGGAACTTTGTTCAAATAGGGGGAGCATAGTCTGGCTGCTACCCCCAGAGCGAGAAGTGAAGGCACCATGACTGCAGCTGCTGCCATATGGCTGCTTCAGAGCACCTAGCCTACAGATTGTAGGGGGACCAAGCAACCATTTAGAAGCAAAGTGTTCTTGCTTTGACCTACTTGGATCTGGATCATGGTCATGGGTGGTGGTCCTGGGGTGTGTGACCAGTGAGCCAGAGCATGTAGGGGCTGTAGAGAGGGTGCCCATCTAATAACTCTGGAAGCTGCAAAACCACCAGTGCTTTGGGACATAGCTCTCTCCATTTTGGAAGCAGAGTTCTACTGTGGCAAAGAACTCAAAAGTAAAGAAATTGGCTCCCAATATGAGCAAGCAACAGAAGCACAAACAAAAGATAGAATCCTTTTTGGGGGACAAAATGGATCAAGGCATGGAGTGGGAGGAAGACATCAAAGTCAGAACTCCTGCATCAAAAGCCTCCAAGAAAAATACAAATTGGTTACAGGCCATGGAGGAACTCAAGAAGGATTTTGAAAATCAAGTAAGAGAAATGGATCAAAAATTGGGAAGAGAAATGAGAATGATGCAAGAAAATCATGAAAAGTGAGTCAACAGCCTGCTAAAGGAGACCATCAAAATACTACCTTAAAAATAGACAAAAGAGGTCCAAATGGCAAAAGAGACCCAACAAACCACTGAGGAGTAGAATACTTTAAAAAGCTGATTTCGCTAGATGGAAAAGGAATTTCAAAAACTCACTGAAGAGAATAACTCCTTCAAAATTAGATTGGAGCAATTGGAAGCTAATAACTTTATATGAAATCAAGACACTATAAAACAGATCTAAACAAATGAAAAAATAGAAGGCAATGTGAAATATCTCATTGGAAATACCACTGATGTGGAAAATAGATCCAGGAGAGAGAATTTAAAAATTATTGGTCTACCTGAAAGCCTTGAACAAAAAAAATAGTCTAGACACCATCTTCCAAGAAATTATCAAGCAAAATTGTCCTGATATTCTAGAACCAGAGGGCAAAAATAGAAATTGAAAGAATTCACCAATTGCCTCTTGAAAAAGAGAAAACTCATAGGAATATTATAGCCAAATTTCAGAGTTCCCAGATCAAGGAGAAAATACTACAAGCAGTCAGGAAAAAACAATTTGAGTATTGTGGAAACACAATCAGGATAACACAAGACCTAGCAGCTTCTATGTTAAGGAATCAAAGGACTTGGAGGTCAAAGGAGCTAGGATTAAAGCCAAGAATCACCTACCCAGCAAAACTGAGTGTAATGCTACAGGGGAAAATATGGTTATTCAATGAAATAGAGGACTTTCAAACATTTTTTTTGCTTTTTTTTTTTTTTTTGGGAGGGCAATTGGGGTTAAGTAACTTGCCCAAGGTCACAAGGCTAGGTTTTTGTTTGTGTGTGCATTAAGTGTCTGAGGCTGGAACTGAACTCAGGTCCTTCTGACTCCAGGGCCAGCGCTCTACTCACTGTACTACCTAGCCACCCGACTTTCAAAATTCTTGATGAAAAAACCTGAGCTGAACAAAAAATTTGACTTTCAAATACAAGAAGGAAGAGAAGCATGAGACAGTAAACAGGGAAAAGAAATCATAAGGAACTTATTAAAGGTGAACTATTTACATTCCTATATGGAAAAATGATAATTGTAATATTGTAATGTAATTGGAATTGTAAAATGATAATTATGAAGATAGCCTAAGGGAATATATATATATATATATATATATATATGTATACACATACATACATATGTATTTATAGGAGGATGTATGTGTATATAAATATATATATATATATATATGTGAGTGTGGGCATATGTATGTTTATGTATACATAGACAGAGGGCACAGGATGAGTTTAATATGAAGGGATGATATCTAAAAAAATAAAATTAAAAGGTGAGAGAGGAATTTATTGGGCGAAGGAGAAAGGAAGAGATAGATTAGGGTAAATTATCTCATATAAAAGAGGCAAGAGAAAACTGTTATAATGGAGGGGAAGAGCAGGAAGGTCAAAGGATATGGGACAACCTTATTCTCATTGAATTTGGCCTAAGGAAGGAATAACATAGACACTCAATTGGGTATCTTACCCTACAGGAAAATAGGGGGATAGGGGATAAGAGCAGGGATGATAGAAGGGAGGGAAGATTGGGAGAGAGGGTAGTTAGAAGCAAACATTTTTGAAAAGGGGTAGGGTCAAAGGAAAAAATGGAATAAGTGTGGGGCAGGATAGGATAGAGGGAAATATATTTAGTCTACCACAATATAACTACTATAGAAATGATTTGGGTAACTACACATGTACAATCTATATTGAATTGCTTATCCTCCCAGTGGGGACGGGTGAGGAGGGAAGCAGGGAAATAATTTGGAACTCAAAGTTTTAAAAACAAATGTTTAAAAAATTGGTTTTTTTACATGCAACGGGGAAATAAGATATAAAGGTACTGGGCTATAGAAAGCCATATTGCCTTACTAGAAAACCAGGGGATTGAAGCGGGAGGATACAAGAGAGAACAGATCGGGGGAAGGGGTATTCAGGGTTTGCTATTTTGGGGTGGGGAGGTAGGGAAACAATGGGGAGAGAAAAATTGTAACTCAAAATCTTGTGGAAAACTAAAATTAAATAAATTTAAATTAAGAAAAAGAAAAAAAAGAAAGTAAACTCCTTGATGGTAGGGACTATATTTATATTTGTATTCTTAGCACTTATCATGGTGTTTGGTACATAGTAAGTGCTTAATAAAAACTAGTTGACTTAGAATACAAAGAAAAAAAATGCCTGCCTTCCAGGAGTTTATGTTCTACTGTTTGTTATCCTTCACTCTTCCTGCATAACCAGATCATTCCCCTTTCTAGTCATATCTCTTGGATGATAGTGTGTGTGTGTGTGTGTGTGTGTGTGTGTGTGCACTCACATGTATGCACCTCTTTCTGTGCTTTCTTTCATGATTTTTAGCGTGATGTTTTCCAAGATGTCAGATACCTTCAATAAGGACTAAAATGGTATGAAAGTCAGCTACCACACTGGTGGTAAATTATTTAACTTTAAAAAGCTACAAGCCAAGACCAAAGTGGAGGGAAGGTTGTGCATGACTTTTTTTTCTTTTTTTTTTTTTTGGTGGGGAAGGCAAGGGAATTGGGGTTAAGTGACTTGACCAAGGTCACACAGCTAGTTAAGTGTCAAATGTCTGACCTGACTCCAGGGCTGATGCTTTATTCCTTGGACCACCTAGCTGCCTCTTGTGCATGACTTTTTGCTCACAGATGATTGTGCATTCAATATAGTCTCTGAGACTGAGATGTAATAGAGTAAGGATCGATTCTCTGCTGCTCGTGCTAATTTTGGCTTGACAATCAACACCAAGAAATTAGAGGTCCTTCACCAGCTAGGCCCATACCATCTGTATATGGAACCACAGGTCACAGTAAATGGAGAAATTTTGAATGCTGTGGACAAGTTCACTTATCTTGGCAGTATACTTTGCAGGGATGTCCATGCATTGACAGAGCTAAGTTAGCATTTGGGAATTTCCAAAAAAAAAAAAAAGCATGGAAAAGAAGAGATATTAGACTGCTCTCTGAACTGAAAGTCTATAGAGCCATTGTGCTGACTTCACTCTTGTATGCTTATGAAACTTGGACAGTCTGCCAGCACCATGCCAGAGAACAGAATCCCTTCATCTGAATTGTTGATTCTGATGATTAGCTGGCAAGATAAGATACCAGACACTGAAGTCCTCTCTCAAGCTGAACTGCCAAGAATCCCAACTTTACTGAAGAGAGTAAAACTCTGATGGGCTGGCCACATAGCCTGAATGCGAAATGTGCTTATCTAAAAGATTATTTTATGGAGAACTCACACAAGACAAGCTCTTACATGGCAGTCAGAAGAAGTGATACACTCTCAAGGTCTCTCTGAAGAACTTTAGTATTGTTTGTGAGGCACAAGAGATGCTGGCACAGGACTTCCCAGCATGGCAAAGAAGGTCCTGTACTCTATGAGTAAAGCAAAATTGCAGTAGCACAAAGAAAAAGGAAACTATGCATATCCAGAGACATATCTATCCCAAATGTTTTTTTTATTTTCTTTATTTTTTAATGTATTAATTAATTAAGTTTTATTTTTCCAACATTCTCTTCCATAAGTTTTACATTTTCTCCCCCTCCCTCCCCAAGATGGCATGCAATCTGATATGGGCTCTATACATTCCTATTAAGCACATTTTCACATCAGTCATGTTGTATAGAAGAATTATAACAAATAGGGAAAACCATGAGAAAGAAAACAAAACAAAACCCAAAAGAAAGTGGTCTGCTTCACTCTCAATTCCAACTCCATAGTGATTTCTCTGGATGTGGACGGCACTTTCCATCATGAGTCCTTTGGAATTGTTTTAGGTCCTTGCATTACTGAGAAGGGCTAAGTCTATCAAAATTAGTCATCTCAAACTATGGCTTTTTCTGTGAACAATGATTTCCTGGTTCTGCTCACTTCACTCAGCATCAGTTCATATAAGTCTTTCCAGGATTTTCTGAAGTTCTCTTGTTCATCATTTCTTATAGCACAATAGTATTCCATTATGTTTATATACCACAACTTGTTCAGCTATCCCCTCACTGATGGGCATCCCCTCAATTTCCAGTTGCTGGTCACCACAAAAAGAGCTGCTATCAATATTTTTGTACGTGTGGGTCTTTTCCCCATCTTTATGGTCTCCTTGGGATAGTCATAGAAGTGGTATTGCTGGGTCAAAGGGTATGCACATTTTTTTAAATTTTTATTTTTTATTTTTATATATATATATTTGAAACATTTAATGTTAAGACCTTGAATTTCAGATCCATTTCGTTCCTCCCTTGTCACCCATTCCCTCTTGGGAGATAAGTAATTCAGTACATGTTGTACATGTCTGGCTATGCAAAACATTATCATAGTATATATATTGTACAAGGCTGCTTATAATTCCCTCCCACTCATCCCACCCCCCACCTGGTCCATTCCCTACATGATCCTGTCCCTCTTCTATAGTGGGTACTTCCAACCTCCCCTCCCCCAAGGATGCCCTCCCATCCATCATCCCTCCTCTCATCCCCCTTCCCCCTATCCTGCTGCAGGTTGAGATATCCCATTTAGTATGTATGTCATTTTCTCCCTGAACCAAATTCAATGTGAATGTGGTTTTGCCTTTTTGCCTTCCTATTCTCCCCCTCCCTTGCAACCACTTCCTCTTGCTTCTTCTACATGAGATAGTTTACCCTACCCTGTCTCTCCCCATCTCCTCTTGCCACTTTCCTCTCTCACCTCATAGTATCATCCCTTGAGTATTCTCCCTTCCCAACAAATTCAACCTATGCCCTCTATCCATATATAACTGTAACCATATACACACACATTCACATATGTATTCATATGACCACACACCCTTCTTCCATTATTTTCATAGTGAGAAAGATATCATCAGTCACAGTTATTGCTTTTCCATATAGGAATGTAAATAGTTCAACTTTGATAAGTTCCTTTTGATTTCTTTTCCCTGATTACCTTCTCAGGCATCTCTTCCTTCTTGTGTCTGGATGTCAAATTTTCTATTCAGTTCTGGTTTTTTCCTCAAGAATGCTTGAAAGTCCTCCATTCCACTGAATGACCCTATTTTCCCCTGAAACAAAATACTCAGTTTTGCTGGGTAGGTGACCCTTGGGTTCATTCCCAGTTCTTTTGCCCTCTGGAATATCATATTCCATGCCCTTCGATCCCTCAGTGTAGAAGCTGCCAGGTCCTGGGCTTTTCTGATTGTGTTTCCACAATATTGAAATTGTTTCTTCCTGGCTGCATGTAGTATTTTCTCCTTGATCTGGGGATTCTGGAACCTGGCTATAATATTTCTGGGAGTTTTCTTTTTCGGATCTTTTTCAGGAAGTGATCGGTGGATTCTTTCAACCTCTATTTTGCCCTCTGGATCTAAAACATCAGGGCAGTTTTCCTTGAGAATTTCTTGAAGGGTGATTTCTAGGTTTTTTCTTTGATCATGGCTTTCAGGTAGTCCAATAATGTTTAAATTGTCTCTCCTGTATCTATTTTCCAGGTCAGTGGTTTTTCCCATGAGATATTTCACATTGCCTTCTAATCTTACATTTGTTTGGATCTGCTTAACAGCATCTTGATTTCTCATAAAGTCATTAGCTTCCATTTGCTCCAGTCTAACTCTGAAGGAATAAATCTCCTCAGTGAACTTTTGAGATTCTTTTTCCATCTGGCAAATTCGACTTTTTAAGGCATTCTTCTCCTCATAGCCCTTTTGGGCCTCCTTTGCCATTTGAGCTAGTCTATTTTTTAAGGTGTTGTTTTCCTCAGTCAGGCTGTTGACCCTCATTTCGTACTTTTCCTGCATCCTTCTCATTTCTCTTTCCAATTTTTCCTCCACTTCTCTTATTTGATTTTTAAAGTCCTTCTTAAGGTCCTCTATGGCCTGCAACCCACTCATGTTTTCCCCTGGGGCTTTTGGAGCAGGACTTCTGACCTCACAGTCCTTTTCCCGCTCTATGCCCCCAAAATAGGAGTCTAGGGTTGCATTTTTCTGTTTCCTTTGCCTTGGCATGTTGCCACTTAATTGCTTGACTTTTGGGCTTGTTGCCACGCTATGGCTTTAAGGCCAGCTAGAGGAATTTTCGTCCCGAATGTGTGGGGGGCAACTTTCGTTTCTGGCAAGCTGTAAACCCACCCACAACTTCCACCCTAGATCACAATCCCGATCCAGGGAGGTTAAAACAAGAGCGATTACCCCCCAAGACTGATCGCTGGATCTCCCTACAGTTAGCATGCAGGCCGGGAGCTGGAGCTTCCTCTGAAAACTACAAAATGGGGTATCTCCTCAGTGGCTTCTAGCCCCCAGGGGAGGAAGCTGACGCATTCCCCAAATACAGGTCCCAAAGTCCATAGGACACTAACCTCTTACTTTGTCCTAGGCATGCCTATGTTGATAATTCTGGAGTCGCCACAGCTTCTGGTGTTCTGGGGTTCCTCCAGCTGGCTGCTGGCCCTGCCGCCCTGGGGCTAAAACCTCCGCTCAAGCGGACCTGGGCTCGGCTCCGGTCTTGTGCTCTGTGCTCTGCGTCCTGCACGCTGCCAGGTCCCAGACCACTGCGCTGGTCCTTCCTGCAGGGCTGCTGGGCTGTTCTCAGTGGGAGGTTAGCTTCTCTGTGTCGTTCTGTGGGTGCTGGGGCTCCAGAAGTTGTTCAGAGTCCCCTTTTACATAGTTTGGGGGGAATCTGGGGGCAGAGTGGCTTGGATGAGCTGTTTCTACTCTGCCATCTTGGCTCCGCCCCTATCCCAAATGTTTTAAAGCTTGCACCCAATCTGTGGTAGAACCTTCCAAACTCATGTTGAACCATTCAGCCACAGTAGAAAATACCGTACCTTGACCCCAACATCATGATTTCTGTGGTCTTCTTTGAAAATGAAGGATAGATAACAACAGTCATCAGTAATACATTGCAGCCTACCTTATACCCATCATGTATATCTCCATTGCCTTTTGGGTCACCCACACTTTTAATTTTTGGAAGAGTGATATTCTGTGATATGTAGTCATAGCAAAGTCAAGTCAACAACATTAAGCACCTACTATGTGCCAGGAACATTTTTAAGTGCTGAAGAGTAAAAAAAGCAAAAAATGGAACTTGTTCTTAAGGATCTCATATATCAACAAAAGAATGTTGGTATTAAAAATGGATTTTTTTTTCCAGGAAAACGTATAGGATTGTTAAAAGTACTTTACGTAGTCCTGTGTAATGAAATTGAAATTTTTCTTGGGAGTAAGCTTCTGTCATGAGTCCAGAACCTCTATTGGTGTTTCCTGTGTGAATGGAATGGTTTTATATAGTATATTTATCTTCTATCAAAACCTATTTTTATTTTTTCTTCCTACCCCTTCTGGTCAGTACATGTTGTAGTAGAGGCTGTGACCAGCTTGCTAGTTTGGGGGAAGCTGTCTGGTACAGTGGAAAGTATGTTTAATTTGAAGTGAAACGTCCTGGATTCACAACCCAGTTTAACAATTTACTACTTCTATGACATTTGGCAATTCACCTAACATCTCTATGTCTTAGTTTCCCCATCTGTAAAATTAGGAGGTTGGACTAGATGGCCTCTAAGGTCTTTTCCACTACAGAAATCGATCTAGGATATAGGCTTAAAATGTATACAGCTTAATTTTTCTAAAGTTCAAGGAGAGTTTTAGCTGAGATATCCAAATGTTAGCATTGTATATAGAACTCTAGAAATGTTACAGCTGGAAAAGATTTCTGAGAAAAGTCATGCAGTAAAATTTCCATCACAGTATTCCTATCTACAGCATTCTGGAAGGATAGTTATGTAATCTCTTCTTGAATAATCCCAGTAATGAGACACTTATTGCTTTGTGCCCAGTTCCCTGCTGGATAACTCTAGATATTAGTTGTCTTATGTGTTTATATAAAAAGTCATCTTCTTTTAAAAAATATTTTCAGTTTCAATTTTCCTTTCTTCTTCTGACCCCTCTCCTACCCATTGAGAAGGAAAGCATTATGACTCTCATTATAAATATGAAGTCATGCAAAACGTATTTCCATCGTTTCCATGTTGAAAAAAATAGCAAGAAAAATAAAGTGGAAAAAATTCTTCAATCTGCATTCTGAGATCATCAGTTCTCTCTTTGGTGGTAGATTGCATTTTTTTTTATCATGAATCCTTTGGAACTGTGGATCATTACATTTACCAGAGTAGTTAAGTCTTTCACAGTCAGTAATCATTACAATATTTCTCTTACTATGTAAATGTTCTGGTTCTGCTCACTTCACTTTACATCATTTTATATAAATCTTCACATTCCACCCTGCTTATCATATCTTAGAGCACCATAGTGTTCCATTACAATAACATACCACAACTTGTTCAGCCATTTCCCAATTGCTAGGTATCCTCTCAATTTTCAATTCTTTGTCACCACAAAAGAACTGTTATAAGTATTTTTGCATCTATGTGTCCTTTCCCTTTTTTATCGGTCTCTTTGGGATACAGACCTACTAGCATTATTGCTGGATTAAAGGGCAAGGACAGTTTTATAGCCCTTTGGGCAGAGGTTTGAATTGTTCTCTGAAGTGGTTAGACCTGTTCACAACTCCACCAACCAGTAGTGCATTAGTGTCCCAATTTTTCCATGTCCCCTACAATCTGTTATTTTCCTTTTCTGTCATGTTAGCCAATCTGATGGTGTGAGGAGGTTTCTAAGAGTTGTTTTAACTTTTTTCTTTAATTATTGATGATTTAGAGTATTTTTCATATGACTATTGGGAACTTTGATTTTTCTTCTGAAAACTGCCTATTCATATCCTTTGACCACTTATTAATTATCAATCTTTTATAATTTTATCTCAGTTCCCTAAATATTTGATAAATGAGATTTTTATCATAGAAACTTACTGTAACCACCCCTGCTGCCCTGCAGTTTCCTACTTTCCTTTTAATTTTGGCTGCATTTGGTTTTGTTTCTGCAAACCCTTTTTAATTTAACATAATCAAAATCATCTATTTTACATCTCATAATTCTCTTTTATTTAGTCAAAAACTCTTCTCATTCATAGATCTGGCATAATTTTTTTCCCTGCTCCCCTAAATACTATCTTAAGCCATCTCCTTCTAAGTTCCATTCCTTGGTCCCAGTTCTGCTCTTTGATATAACACATTGCTTCCTATAAGCAGATGCTAGAATTGATGTTAAATTTAGATGTGACACTGCATACATTGGATAATAGCCTTAATAAACATATATTAATATTTTCTCATATCAAGAAAGAAATTAGACACAAATTTCAAACAATGTGAAAGGGAGCTCCGAACAACTTCTGGAGCCACAGCACCCACAGAACGGCACAGAGAAGCTAACCTCCTGCTGAGGACAGCCCAGCAGCCCTGCAGGGAGCGGCCAGCGCAGCGCTCTGAGAACAGGCAGCAAAGCTCACTGGGAACCAACAGCGCACCCCGCAGAGCCGAGCCCAGGTCCGTGGTTTTAGCCCCAGGGTGGCCGGGCCTTCAGCCGGCTGGTGGAACCCCAGAACACCAGCAATTGTGGCTATTCCAGAATTATCAGCACAGATATGCCTAGGACAAAGTGAGAGGTTAGTGCCCTATGGACTTTGGGACCAGTATTTGGGGAACTCCTGGCTTCCTCCCCTGGGGGCAAAAAGCTGCTGAAGAAACAGCTGCACAGAAGCCATTTTGCAGCGTCAGTAGTGGCTCTAGCTCCTGATCTGCGAACTGTAGGAAGATCCAGCAATCAGTCTGGGGGTTAATCACTTTTGCTTTAAACTGCCTGGATCTGGATTGTGGTCTGGGGGGGAAGTTTGGGGTGGGTATCCAACTTGCCAGAGTGGGTGGAGGCTTTACAGAGGCCACCCAACTGGCGGAAGTTGTGAAGACCCCACGTTTGGGTGGAAGCTCCCCTGTCTGGTGGCAGAGTCCTACTGTGGCAACAAGCCCCAAAATCAAGTAATCAAGTGGCAATATGTCTAGGCAAACGAAACAAAATAAACAGAAAAGTTCAACATTGGACTCCTATTTTAGGGGCAAAGAGGCACAAAGCATGGAGGAGGAGTGTGAGGTCAGAACTCCTGCACCAAAAGCCCCAAATGAAAATACAAGCTGGCTACAGGCCATAGAGGACCTTAAGAAGCAGATAAGAGAAGTGGGGGAAAATTTGGGAAGAGAAATGAAAAAGATGCAAGAAAAGTATGAAATGACAGTCAACAGCCTGACTGAGGAAAATAACACCTTAAAAAATAGACTAACTCAAATGGCAAAAGAGGCTCAGAAAGGCAATGAGGAGAAGAATGCCTTAAAAAGTCGAATTTGCCAGATGGAAAAAGAATCTCAAAAGCTCACTGAGGAGATTCATTCCTTCAGAGTTAGACTGGAGCAAATGGAAGCTAGTGACTTTATGAGAAATCAAGATACTATTAAACAGATCCAAACAAATGAAAGAATAGAAGGCAATGTGAAATATCTCATGGGAAAAACCACTGACCTGGAAAATAGATCCAGGAGAGACAATTTAAAAATTATTGGAGTACCTGAAAGCCATGATCAAAGAAAGAACCTAGAAATCACCCTTCAAGAAATTCTCAAGGAAAACTGCCCTGATGTTTTAGATCCAGAGGGCAAAATAGAGGTTGAAAGAATCCACAGATCACCTCCTGAAAAAGATCCCAAAAAGAAAACTGCCAGGAATATTATAGCCAGGTTCCAGAATCCCCAGATCAAGGAGAAAATACTACAAGCAGCCAGGAAGAAACAATTTCAATATTGTGGAAACACAATCAGAATAGCCCAGGACCTGGCAGCTTCTACACTGAGGGAGTGAAGGGCATGGAATATGATATTCCAGAGGGCAAAAGAGCTGGGAATAAACCCAAGGGTCACCTACCCAGCAAAACTGAGTATCTTGTTTCAGGGGAAAATATGGTCATTCAGTGGAATAGAGGATTTTCAAACATTCTTGATGAAAAAATCAGAGTTGAATAGAAAATTTGACATTCAGACACAAGACACAAGAGATGCTTGAGAAGGCAATCAAGGAAAAGAAATCAAAAAGAACTTATCAAAGTTGGAATATTTACAGTCCTACATGGAAAAACAATAACTGTGTTTGATGAAACCTTTCTCATTATGAAAATAATTGAAGATGGGTACATGGCATATGTTCACAGGTATACATGGATAGAGGGCACAGGTTGAACTTGATGGGAAGGGATGATTATTATTTTTTTTTTGGAGGGCAATTGGGATTGAGTGACTTGCCCAGGTTCACGTGGCTGGGTTTTTTTTTGTGTGTTGGGTGTCTGGGGCCAGATCCGAGCTCGGGTCCTTCTGGCTCCGGGGCTGGCTCTCTGCTCACTGCGCCACCTAGCCTCCCCAAGGAAGGGATGACTCTTAAGGGGTGAAGTCAAGAGGTGAGAGAGGAAAGTGGCAAGAGGAGATGGAGAGAGACAGGATAGGGCAAACTATCTCATGTAGAAGAGCCAAGGGGAAGTAGTTGCAGGGGAGAGAACAGGAAGGCAAAAAGGCAAAAGCATATTCTCATTGAAGTTGGCTCAAGGAGAGAATCACATACATACTAAATGGGATATCTTACCCTCACTCACTCTCCTGAGTAGGGGAAAGGGGGATGAGAGGGAGGATGATGGAGGGGAGGGCATTCTGGGGAGAGGGGAGGTTAGAAGTACCCACTATCAAAGAGGGACAGGATCAAAGTAGGGAATGGACCAGGTGGGAGGTGAGACAGGTGGGAGGGAAATATAAGCAGTCATTTACAACATATCTACTATGGTAATGTTTTGCATAGATATACATGTACAACACATACTGAATTGCTTATCTTCTCAGAGGGAGTGGGTGACAAGGGAGAAAGGGAATGGATCTGAAAATCAAAGTTTTAAAATTAAATATTTCATAAGATGTCCAGGCAGTGGAGCTCAGAGATTCACCTTGCCCTAATGGCAAAGTCAAAGGGGGTATGGGAGAAGATATGGGAGAGAGCAGATTGGATGAGGGGATATCTAGTGGGACTGCTATTCTGGGGTGGTGGGTAGGGGAAAAATGGGGGGAAAATGTCACTCATAATCTGGTGGAAATGAATGATGTAAACCAGAAGTTAATAAAGCATCTGTTTAATTAAAAATAAAAAAAAGAAAAGAAAGAAATTAAAGATATTTATAAGCATATGAAGAAATGCTTTAAATCACTGTTGATTAGAGAAATGCATCAAAACAACTCTGAGATACCACATCTTTCCAGTCAGATTGGCTAAGATGACAAAACAAGAAAATGACAAATGTTGGAGAGGATGTGGGCAAATTGGAACACTAATGCATTGCTGGTGGAGTTGTGAACTTATCCAACCATTCTGAAGAGCAATCTGGAACTATGCCCAAAGGACTATAAATAATTTCATACCCTTTGACCCAGCAATACCACTTCTAGGGTTATATCCCAAAGAGATCATAGAAATGGGAGGAAGACCCAAATGTACCAAAATATTTATAGCATCTCTTTTAATAGTTGCAAAGAATTGGAAACTAAAAGGGTGCCCATCAATTGGGGAATGGCTAAACAAGTTGTGGTATATGAATGTAATGGAATATTATTGTGCTATAAGAAACGAGGAGATGGATTTCATATTTACCTGGAGAGGCTTATACAAACTGATGCCGAGCAAGAAGAGTAGAATCAGAAGAAATTTATATACAATCACAGACACATCATATGTATGATGACCAGCTATGACAGACTGGTTTCTTTTCAGCAATGCAGTGATATAAGTCAATCCCGAAAGACTCATGAAAGAGAGAAATGTGACATCTAGAGATATAACTAGAAAGAACTGAGCCTGAATCCTGATGGAAGCAAACTAATTGATCTTTTTCTTTTCATTGTTTGGTTTTATTTCTTCTTCATCATTTTCCATCCCACCTAGTACAATGCGCCTTTGTAATTGAACTAATGTCTAATATGAATGTATTTGCAGATCCTATACTGGACTATATGCTGTCGTGGGGGTGGGGGGAGGGAAGTAAAGGAAATTTGAAAATCAAGGAACTATAGAATTGGATCTTGTTAACTGAAACTAAACTAATAAATTAAGTAAAATATTTTCTCATATCAATGTTGCCCTTAATCATTCGATCATTTCCCATACACTAATTCTTCTATTTTATCTTATACAATAATCCATACATTAGGTTTTTTACCCTATAGCCTGATGGTTTTTAATTTAAATTTCAAAATTTCATTTAAAATTTCTTTCTTCCATTTTTCCATATATAGGTTTGATCTTAAGCATGTTTTTCTTAAAGCTATACCCCATACTTACCTCTTCTCCTCCCCTTTCTGCTTATCAGAACTCTACAGTGCTTATTTCCAACTACATTTCTCCTTAAAAGATATCCTGATGCCCCATTGTGCATGGAGATGGCCCTGGTTTCCTTAAAGACTACAGCAGAGGATATAGGTTCTGTCAAATGAGAAGACTATGAGTACGATCTAAGAAATAGACCGTGGTTGCTACCTGAGGCCCAACTTTGCTAAGTATAGCAAAATTCCCCACTGCCAGGTTGAAATCTAGGTGGTGATGAAGCTATGGTGACCCATTAAATGGATACAAAATGGCCTCCAGCTTTGCACAGGCTTCCTTTTTGTCTGCTACGATGGTGGCAAAGTGGTAGAAAAGGAGGCAAAACACACTATAACCATTAATTTAACTCTCAGTACTCAAAATTTTATGTATGTATCCAATGATCAGACAGTTGTTATGCTCTTAGGGGATACAGAATGCATTAATAGTTATATTTCTACTATTAATGAAAACAGAAAGTATAGAGAAGTTGTAACTAAATGGAAGAAAGATTCTTTTTGGAAAGAAAACAAAAGATGTTTAAGTGGGTTTCTATGATAAAATATAGATCATGTTATGGAACACCTGGGTATCTTACCTTATAAGGATCATGATGATTATAAACAAAAAGTCCACTAGTAAGATAATTACCACTTACGTACCAATGCATGTTATAGATAACGAAGTAGAAAGATTCTATAAAAAATATTCACAACGTTCTCTCAACCATAAAGTTTAATGTGACCTTAGAAATAGAGGAGGGTTGCAAATACATGGTAGGAAAAATGTTTTGAGTTAGATTCTGATAGGTCAAATGTTAGAACATATTCAAAAGCCTTAAACCTATATGTTAAAATAGAGAGTCAATATATGCTGGACAAGACAAGTATCAAACATAGAGAAAATACAAAATAATAAAAACTAATTATATCTTAAGAAATGACTGGTTACTTACATAGCAGTAGTTTTATAATTAGCTGCTTGCAACCACATAATGGGAGTAGTTATATGAAGAAGACAATGAGACAAAGTTTATAATGAAAAGAACTGACCTTTTAAAAACAAGCTGTTTATCCTGGACATTGAGGATTGTATAAAAATAAAGACATTAATTATTGTTTTTAGAAATAATTATTTTTTGTGTATTTTTAGTTTTTAATATTCATTTCCACAAGATTTTGAGTTACAAATTTTCTCCTTGTCTTTCCCCTACCCACCACCCCAAAATAGTAATCCTATTTGAATATCCCTCCTCCCAATCTGCTCTCCTATTCCATGCTTTGATCCTTTTTGTCCCCCCAAAAGAAATCTAAAGTTTGGTTACTCTGCTTGCCTTGCTTCCCCTGCTTGCTCATGTTGCCAGTTAATTACTTTCCTTTTGAGCTCTCTGCCATGGTAGAACTCTGCTTCCAGAGAGGAAAGCTTTGTCACAAATCACTGGTGTTTTTGCAGCTTCTGGAGTTATTAGGAGGGTGCCATCTATGCAGACCCCACAAGATCTGGTCCACTGGCCACACACCCCAGGACCTCCACCCAAGAGAGCTATTTGGATCCAAGCGGGTTAAAGTAAGAGCAATTACCCTCTGAATGGTTGCTTGGTCCCCCTACTATCTGCAAGCTAGGAGCTCTGGAGGCATCTACATGGTGCAGCAGCTGCAGGTCTAGCCAATTCTGCTACCTCTTGCCCCTACATCAGGGGCTGTACCATGCCCTTCCTTTCCAACAGAGTTTCTGACTGACCTTTTACTTGCTTCATGGCATTTATGGGTTGAGGAATCTGGAAACTGCCACAGCTGCTGTTGATTCACTCTCAAGACATTAATTCCAATTATCATTGCTTTTTATTTAAGCCTAACTTTTGAAAATGAGATTTCAGAATGAAGAGGTGAGAAGAGCCAAGAAACTTCCTTAGAAGAAGAAACAAAAACCAATATTTTATCTTCTTGCTATGTGGAATTATGGAAATCCAACACTAATTTCAAGTAGAATTTCATTTGCAAAATGAATAGGAGAAAATGACAGAATTTTACATTTAGTATCTATCCATAAACATGGGAAAGCAGTGAGTAGAACATGAGATTTCAGGAAATTTTATGTGAGACTCAACTATGTTAAATAATCCGAATAACATTTACAAATAAAATGGGGAAAAACACATAAATAGACATGAAACAGAGCAGATTAAACATTGTTTCTATAATAACTTAATCATCAAGGACAATAATGAGACTCAAATATATAGCATTTGATAAGGAATTACAGATGGTTACCTAGAAAAATGAAATTGGGAAGGTGCTCAAATTTCAAGATGTATTAGTATGAAGGGAATTCAAGAAAAGGAAAAGATGAGGGACAGAGTCAAGATGGCAAAGAAGAAACAGGGCTTCCTTGTGGCTCTGGCTCCTACCCCTCCAATTCATGTAAAAGGTGACTCTGAACAAACTTTGGAGCTACAGAACCCACAAAATGACACAGAGAATCTAACCCCCTGCCAAGGACAGCCTGGCAGACCAGCAGGAATAGGCCAGCACATCGCTCTTGAGAGCCAACCCCAGCCCTGCACAAGCCAGAAGTCTTAGCCCCAGGGCAGCCTGACCAGCCACTGGCTGGAGGGACTTCAAATCACCAGCAGCTGTGACAGTTTCCAGAATTATAAACACATAGATGCTAAGGACAAAGTGAGAGGTCAGTGCAGGGTGGACTTTGGGATCCAGTAGTTGGGAGTACAGTCAGCATTTATCTCCTGGAGGGAGAAGACACTGAGGCGCCACAGCTGTGCAGCTGCAGGTACATGGCTGCTTCAGCTCCTGGTTTGCAGACTGTAGGGAGACCAAGTGACCAGTCTGAGGGATAATCACTCTTGCTTTAACCTGCTTGGATCTGGATTGCTGCCTAGGGGGGAGGTCTGAGGGTGTGTGACCAGCTTGCTAGAGTGTGTGGAGGCTTCAGAGAGGACACCCAAGTAATACCTTCGGTAGCTGAGAAAACACCAGCGTTTGGTACGAAGCTCCCCTGTCTGGTGGAAGAGTCCTACTGTTGCAAAAAGCCGAAAAGCCAAGTAATTGATGGGCAATGTGAGAAGGCAAAGGAAGCAAACCAAGCAGAGCAATCCAATTTTACACTCCTATTTTGGGGACAAAAAGGACCAAAGCATGGAACAGGAGGAAAACAATGAAGTCAGAACTACTGCACCAAAATCTTCCAAGAAAAATACCAGCTGGTTACAGGCCATAGAGGAACTTAAAAAGGATTTTGAAAAGCAAATAATAGAAGTGGAGGAAAAACTGGGAAGATAAATGAGAATCATGCTAGAAAATTATGAAATGAGAGTCAACAACCTGACTGAAGAAAATAACACCTTTAAAAATAGACTAACTCAAATGGCAAAAGAGTCTCAAAAAGGCAATGAGGAGAAGAATGCCTTAAAAAGCCAAAATCGACCAGTTGGAAAAAGAATCTCAAAAGCTCACTGAGGAGAATCATTCCTTCAGAATTAGACTGGAGCAAATGGAAGCTAGTGACTTTATGAGAAATCCAGATGCAATTAAGCAGATCCAGACAAATGAAAGAATAGAAGGCAATATGAAATATCTCATTGGGAAAACCACTGACCTGGAAAATATAGGAGAGATAATTTAAAAATTATTGTACTAACTGAAAGCCATGATCAAAAAACAACCTAGAAATAATCCTTCAAGAAATTCTCAAGGAAAATTTCCTTGATGTTTTAGAAACTGAGGGCAAAATAGAGGTTGAAAGAATCCATTGATCACCTCCTAAAAAAGATCCCCAAAAGAAAACTCCTAGGAATATTATAGCCAGGTTCAAGAGTTCCCAGATCAAGGAGAAAATATTACAAGCAGCCAGGAAGAAACAATTTCAATATTGTGGAAACACAATCAGGATAACACACGATCTGGCAGCTTCTACACTGAAGGATCAAAGGGCTTGGAATATGATATTCTGGACGTCAAAGGGGCTGGGATTAAAACCAAGAACCACCTACCCAGCAAAACTGAGTATCATGTTTCAAGGGAAAATATGGTCATTCAGGGCAATAGGGGACTTTCAAGCACTCTTGATGAGAAAACCAGAGTTGAATAAAAAATTTGACATTCAAATACAAAAAGCAAGAGAAGCATGGGAAGGTAAACAGGGAAAAGAAATCATAAGGAACTTATCAAAGTTGCACTATTTACATTCCTACATGGAAAAACAATAATTGTAACTGATGAAACTTTTCTCAGTATGAAAATAGTTTAAGGGAATATATATATATATATATATATATGTATATATATATATACATATATATATATATATATATAGTCTTTATTGGAGGGTATATAGGCATATGAATACATATGTGAATGTGTGTGTGTATATATATATACACATACATACATACATACATACACACATATATATATATTTACAGATATGCATAGATAGATGGCACAGGACCAATTTAATAAGAAGAGATAATACTTAAAGGTGAAATCAAGATGTGAGAGAGGAATATAATGAGAGGAGGGAAAGACAGAATGGGACAAACTATCTCATAAAGAAGAGGCAACTTAAAATGGGTACAAAGGAGGGGAAGAACAGGAAGGCATAAGGGAATGGGTCAACCTTATAACCATTGAATTTGCCTCCAGGAGGGGATGACATACACATGAAACAGGGTATCTCAACCTACAGTAGATTAGGGGGGAAGGGTATGAGAGGGGGGATGATGGAAGGGAAGGCAGGTTGAGGGGGAGGGAAGTTTGAAGCACCCACTTTTGAAAAGGGAAAAGATCAAAATAAGAGAATAAAACAAGTGGGAGGTGGGATAGAAGGGAGGGAAATATAGTCAGTCTTTCACAATATATCTACTATGGAAATGTTTTGCATAGCTGCACATGTACAACCTATATTGAATTGCTGATCTTCCCAGTAAGGGTGAGTGACAAGGGAGGAAAGGAATGAATCTGGAATTCAAAGATTTAAAATATATATATATATATATTTTTAATATATATTTATGTATTATATAACATTATATAACATATATTTTAATATAATATATTTACATACATATATAATTTTACATGTAACTGGGAAATAAGATATACAGGCACTGGGGCATAGAGATCCACTCTGCCCCACTGGAAGTCAGAGGGGGCATGGGAGAAGATAAGGGAGAGAGGAGATTGGAGGAGGGGATATCCAGTGGGATTGCCATTTTGGGGTGATGGTTAGGGGAAAAACGGGGAGAAAAATTGTAACTCAAAATCTTGTGGAAAGCAGTGATGTAAACTAGAAGTTAATAAAGCATTTGATAAAAAAATAAAAATACAAATAAATAAAAGGAAAAGATAATTTTGGATTGCTGCCTAAAAATACAGTCATAATGACATTAGCAGTTAGGAACTAGTCTCCATAAAATCTTTTTGAGAATAGTCTCTACAGGTTTCAGTGGAATTAGTGCTCCTAGAAGATAGAGACTGTTATTCTTTTGTTTGATTTTGTCTTTTGTGTCCCTGGGATCTGGTACACTATTGTAGATATTTTAGGGAGTGCTTATTTCTTGAGCTGAATTGAATAAAGGACATAATTAATGAAAACATGAGAAGGGAACGAGGCTTTTCGTAGATGATCTTCTATAACAGAACATATCCTCATAGTCACATAACTGAGTGAAATGTGTAGAAAAATCAAGATCCACTGAGTTTGTGTATGTGTGTATGAGAGAGAGAAAGAGAGATAGATAGAGAGAGAGAGAGAGAGAGAGAGAGAGAGAGAGCGACAGACAGCCAGACAGAGACAGAGAGACTTTATTAAGCATTTTCTATGTGCCAGTGCCAAGCACTATGTTAGGAGCTGAGCATATGAATAAAAGGGCAATAGTCTCTACTCTCAAGGAGGTTTCATTGTAATGAGAAAAGATGACACATAAAGGGCATCTGGAAAGCTGAAGAGCATGGCACATGGACAGTAGCATAATGGAGAAGTCAAAGAAGTGCTTTGGAGGTTTGGAGCCAAGCAAGGTAAGAGCAAAGCTGGTGACCAAAACCCTGAGTTATTGTAGGGGCAGAATATAATTTTCTGGTGGGTAAGGCGTGGAGGTATTGGCTACTAACTAGAACCAAGGTCGTGGCTCTCCGCCTTTCTCATCTCTCTCCAACCCCAAGCAGTCAGTTTGCTCTTTTTTCTTCCTACCTGTCCAGGTCCCTTATTGTGGGCTGCAGTTTGTGTTTTCTTTTGTGCTTAGGACCCCTTCCTCTGTCACATGTTATGAGGTTGTTTGTGTAAACAGTGTATGTAGATGATGAGGGATACAGACACAAATGAATCTATGTTGTCATTTGTATTTATTCAGTTGTCTCTTCATTATCCTCCATGATGAGTTCTACCCCCCAAATGAACAAGATTTCTTTACTGTCTAAGTGATCAGGCAATTAGGTTGTGCAATAGACAGCAACAGACCCGGAGCCAGTAAGACCTGGGTTCAAATTCAGTCTCAGACCCTTGCTAGGAGTAGGACCCTTTGGAAAGTCACTTAGCTTTTTTTGCCTTAGTTTACACAATTATAAAATGGGGATAATAATAGTACCTGCATGCTAGAGTCATGAGAATCTAATGAGATATTTATAAAATACTTAGCACAGGGTATAGCACAGTATAGGTACTTAATAAAGACTTGCTCTCTTCCTCCCTTTTGAACCACAGAGATTATACAGCTGAAAGGAACCTTAGAGAACAGCTAGTTCAATGCCCCCATTTTACCAGAGTGGGAAATAAAGACCCAGAGATATAAAGTGATTATTTCAGGACTATGCAGCTAAGTTATTGAAAAAGTTTGTATTAATTCAGATCTACTATTTCCCAGTCCAGTGTTATTCCCCCTTCAAGTTGGATAATAGGCAGAAATAAGATGAAGGAGTAGAAGCACAAACTTGGTTCAGGCTCCCTTCCAATCACTTCCAATACATGTAAAAAATTACTCTTAACAAACTTTAGAGCTACAGAACCCACAAAGAGACAAAGAAAAACAAATATCCCACTGAAAAAAGCCTAGAAGGCCGATAGGAAGGATCTATTACACCAGGCTGGGAGCTGAGTGTAGCCCCATGTGAGCCACATGGTTACTGTCCCCAGAGTGACCTCGACCAGCGGTGGGCCTGGAGCAGACTTCAGGAGAGAGAATCACCAGAAGCTGTGGAGGTTTACAGAATTATCAACCCACAAATGCCAAAAAGAAAGTAAAAGATCAGTGTGGAACTGTGTGGGAACAGGGGGACCAAGAGCGCAATCCAACCCCTATACCCCGGGCAAGAAACAGTGGAGGCATAACAGCTGTGCAGCCACCATTGCCTGGCTGTCTCAGGAGCTCCTGGATTGCACATTGCAGTGGGACCAAGCAACCATTCGGAGGGTGATCACTCTTCCTTTAACCTGCTTGGATCTGGATCGTGGTCTTGGGTGGTGGTCCTAGGGTATCTGTCCAGTGAGTCAGAGTTGTGTCTGTAGAGACAGTACCCAACTAATAGCCCCAGCAGCTTCAAAAACCCTAGCAATTTGGGACAAAGCTCTCTCTATTCTGGAAGCAGACTTGTACTGTGGCAAGGAGCTCAAAAGTCAAGTAATTGGCTGTCAATATAAGCAAGCAATAGTAGCACAAACAGATGATAGAATCCTTTTTGGGGGACAAAAAGGATCAAGACATGGAGTAGGAGGAAGACATCAAAGTCAGAACTCCTGCATCAAAAGCATCCAAGAAAAATGTGAATTGGTTACAGGCCATGGAGTAGATCAGGAAGGATTTTGAAAATCAAGTAAGAGAAGTGGAGGACAAATTGGGAAGAGAAATGAGAATAATGCAAGAAAATCATGAATAGTGAGTCAGCAGCCTGCTAAAAGAGACCCAAAAATACACTGAATAAAATGACACCTTAAAAAGTAGACTAACTCAGATAGAAAAAGAGGCTCAAAAAGCCAATGAGGAGAAGAATATCTTAAAAAATTGAATTTGCCAGATGGAAAAAGAATTTCAAAAACTCACTGAAGAGAATAACTCCTGCAAAATTAGATTGTAACAATTCAAAGCTAATAACTTTATGAGAAATGAGGATACTATAAAAGAGATCCAAGCAAATGAAAAAATAGAAGGCAATGTGAAATATCTCATTGGAAAAACCACTGACATGGAAAATAGATCCAGTAGAGAGAATTTAAAAATTATTCAACTACCTGAAAGCCATGATCAAAAAAAGAGCCTAGACACTATCTTCCAAGAAATTATCAAGCAAAATTGTCCTGATATTCTAGAACCAGAAGGCAAAATAGAAATTGAAAGAATTCACCAATCACCTCTTGAAAAAGATCCCCAAAAGACAACTCCTAGGAATATTATAGCCAAACTCCAGAGTTCCCAGATCAAGGAGAAAATACTGCAAGCAGTCAGGAAGAAACAATTTGAGTATTGTAGAAACACAATCAGGATAACACAGGACCTAGCAGCTTCTACATTAAGGGATCAAAGGACTTGGGATATGATATTCTGGAGGTCAAAGGAGCTAAGATTAAAACCAAGAATCACCTACCCAGCAAAACTGAGTATAATGCTACAGGGGAAAATATGGTCATTCAATGAAATAGAAGACTTTCAAGCATTCTTGATAAAAAACCTGAGCTGAATAGAAAATTTGACTTTCAAATATAAGATGCAAGAGAAGCTTGAGAAGGTAAACAGGAAAAAGAAACCAAAAGGAACTTATTAAAGTTGAACTATGTACATTCCTACATGGAAAAACAATAATTGTAATTCATAAGACTGTTCTCTGTATGAGGATAGTTGAAGGAAATATATGTGTATCTATCTATCTATCTATCTATCTATCTATCTATCTATACATACATACATATGTATGTATAGAAGGGTATATGTATATATATATATACATATACATATATATATATATATATATATGTGTGTGTGTGTGTGTGTGTGAGTGTGGGCATATGTATGTTCATGTATACATACCCAGAGGGCACAGGATGTGTTTGATATGAAGGGATGATATCTAAAAAATAAAATTAAGAGGAGAGAGAGGAATTTATTGGGAGAAGGAGATAGGAGGAGATAGATTAGGGTAAATTATTTCATAAAAAAGGCAAGAGAAAACTGTTACAATGGAGGGGAAGAATAGGAAGATTAAAAGGGAATGGGGCAACCTTATTCTCGTTGAATTTGACTTAAGGAGGGAATAACATACACACTCAATTGTGTACCTTACCCTACAGGAAAATAGGAGGGAAGGGTTTAAGAGGGGGAAAGATAGAAGGGAGGGCAGATTGGAGGAGAAGGTAGTTAGAAGCAAACATTTTTGCAAAGGAATAGGGTCAAAGGAAAAAATGTAGTAAGTGAGGGGTGGGATAGGATGGAGGGAAATACAGTTGGTCTTTCACAATATGACAACTATGGAAATGATTTGGATAACTGCACATGTACAACCTATATTGAATTGCTTGTCTTCCCAGTGGGGGAGGGTAAGGACAGAGGAAGGGAAAAAATTCTGGAGCTCAGTTAAAAACAAATGTTTGAAAAAAATCTTGTAATGGAGGGGAGGGCATGCTGGGGGGAGGGGAGGTTGGAGGCACCCACTTTTGAAGAGGGACAGGATCAAAGTAGGGAATGGACCAGGTGGGGGGTGGGATGGATGGGAGGGAAGTATAGTCAGTCTTTTACAATGTATCTACTATGGTAATGTTTTGCATAGCTATACATGTACAACATATACTGAATTGCTTATCCTCCCAGCGGGAGTGGGTGACAAGGGACGAAGGGAATGGATTGGGAATTCGAAGTTTTAAAATTAAATGTTTCAAATATATATATATGCATAAATCTTGTCAGCTTGGGCATGTCTTTACTTCTGTTCTATTCCTGATCAATAAGATTTTCTAAAATATTGAACATTTAAAAAATTAGTAGGAAACCTTATAAAACTTGCCAGTTTTGTCTTTTTTTATTAAGGTTTACTTTTCTTTTTAATAAGAAGCTATGTCTAAAATATATTTCTTATTGCACTGTCATTTTCCTGTAATGGAACTCAACCTGAAACATCTATTCATGCTTGAAGCTATATGGAATCTCTTTTGCTGTGCTGACTTACCAAATAAGCCTTTCTTCTTGTTTTCTTGGTTCTAACTCCTCAAAATGCTAATTGATGTAGGCAATAAGCCTTCTTGTCACATCCCACCTGTCTTTCCACATTTCTGATTGCTGTTAACTATTCCCTTTTAAATACTGCACACTGGTATCTTTTGACTGAGCTTTTCTGGATGCTTTAGTTCATCTAAATTTTATACTTTCCTTGACACTGCTTATTTCTGCTCATTATTTCTGAATTTTAACTTATTTTTCCTATTATTCTCCTTTTTCTGTTACTTTAAAAATATTTTCTAACAATTTAGAATCACAATAATTGAGAGTCAATTTTGACCTTGAAACTTGACCCAGATACTGTATTCTTTTTTTTTTTTTTACAGAAAGGGTTGAATTTAAAAATAAAATAAAATAAAAATAAATTATATCATCCAAGAGCTTCTCTGAAAGAGGAAAAGAAGCTAGTCCCCGATGAAGTTTAGACTTTTAGAATCTGGAGACTTGCATTCTGCAATTCTAGAACACTACATTTTATTTTATTTTTTTATTTAAAACAAATGCTTTACTAACTTCTGTTTTACATCATTCATTTCCGCCAGATTTTGAGTTACAATCATTTTCCCCCCATTATTCCCCTACCCAACCTCCCAGAATAGCAGTCCCACAAGATATCGCTTCCTCCAATCTGCTCTCTCCCATACCTTCTCCCATACCCCCTTCGACTTTTCCATTAGAGGAAGGTGAATCTTTGTGTCCCAATGTCTGCACATCTTATCTCCCAATTATAAGCAGAAGAGTATTAATAATAGTATTTATATATATATTTGAAACATTTAATGTTAAGACCTCGAATTTCAGATCCATTTCCTTCCTCCCTTGTCACCCATTCCCTCTGGGGAGATAAGTAATTCAGTATATGTTGTACATGTCTAGCTATGCAAAAATTATCATAGTAGATATATTGTACAAGGCTGCTTATAATTCCCTCCCACTCATCCCACCCCCCACCTGGTCCATTCCCTACATGATCCTGTCCCTCTTCTATAGTGGGTACTTCCAACCTCCCCTCACCCCAAGGATGCCCTCCCTTCCATCATCCCTCCTCTCATCCCCCTTCCCCCTATCCGGCTGCAGGTTGAGATATCCCATTTAGTATGTATGTCATTTTCTCCCTGAACCAAATTCAATGTGAATGTGGTTTTGCCTTTTTAGCCTTCTTATTCTCCCCCTCCCTTGCAACCACTTCCCCTTGCTTCTTCTACATGGGATAGTTTACCCTACCCTGTCTCTCCCCATCTCCTCTTGCCACTTTCCTCTCTCACCTCATAATTTCATCCCTTGAGTATTCTCCCTTCCCAACAATTCAACCTATGCCCTCTATCCATATATAACTGTAACCATATACACACACATTCACATATGTATTCATATGACCACACCCCCTTCTTCCATTATTTTCATAGTGAGAAAGATATCATCAGTCACAGTTATTGCTTTCCATATAGGAATGTAAATAGTTCAACTTTGATAAGTTCCTTTTGATTTCTTTTCCCTGATTACCTTCTCAGGCATCTCTTCCTTCTTGTGTCTGGGTGTCAGATTTTCTATTCAATTCTGGTTTTTTCCTCAAGAATGCTTGAAAGTCCTCTATTCCACTGAATGACCATATTTTCCCTGAAACAAAATACTCAGTTTTGCTGGGTAGGTGACCCTTGGGTTCATTCCCAGCTCTTTTGCCCTCTGGAATATCATATTCCTTGCCCTTCAATCCCTCAGTGTAGAAGCTGCCAGGTCCTGGGCTATTCTGATTGTGTTTCCACAATATTGAAATTGTTTCTTCCTGGCTGCTTGTAGTATTTTTCTCCTTGATCTGGGGATTCTGGAACCTGGCTATAATATTCCTGGGAGTTTTCTTTTTGGGATCTTTTCAGGAGGTGATCTGTGGATTCTTTCAACCTCTATTTTGCCCTCTGGATCTAAAACATCAGGGCAGTTTTCCTTGAGAATTTCTTGAAGGGTGATTTCTAGGTTCTTTCCTTGATCATGGCTTTCAGGTAGGCCAATAATTTTTAAATTGTCTCTCCTGGATCTATCCTCCAGGTCAGTGGTTTTTCCCATGAGATATTTCACATTGCCTTCTAATCTTTCATTTGTTTGGATCTGCTTAACAGCATCTTGATTTCTCATAAAGTCATTAGCTTCCATTTGCTCCAGTCTAACTCTGAAGCAATGAATCTCCTCAGTGAACTTTTGAGATTCTTTTTCCATCTGGCAAATTCGACTTTTTAAGGCATTCTTCTCCTCATTGCCCTTTTGGGCCTCCTTTGCCATTTGAGCTAGTCTATTTTTTAAGGTGTTGTTTTCCTCAGTCAGGCTGTTGACCCTCATTTCATACTTTTCCTGCATCCTTCTCATTTCTCTTTCTAATTTTTCCTCCACTTCTCTTATTTGATTTTAAAGTCCTTCTTAAGGTCTTCTATGGCCTGCAACCCGCTCATGTTTTCCCCTGGGGCTTTTGGAGCAGGACTTCTGACCTCACAGTCCTTTTCCGCTCTATGCCCCCAAAATAGGAGTCTAGGGTTGCATTTTTCTGTTTCCTTTGCCTTGGCATGTTGCCACTTAATTGCTTGACTTTTGGGCTTGTTGCCACGCTATGGCTTTAAGGCCAGCTAGAGGAATTTTCGTCCTGAACGTGTGGGGGCACAACTTCCGTTTCTGGCAAGCTGTAAACCCACCCACAACTTCCACCCTAGATAACAATCCTGATCCAGGGAGGTTAAAGCAAGAGCGATTACCCCCCCCAAGACTGATCGCTGGATCTCCCCACGATTTGTAGGCTGGGAGCCAGAGGTGCCTCTGAAAACTACAAAATGGCTTGTCTCCTCAGCGGCTTCTAGCCCCCAGGGGAGGGAGCTGACGCATTCCCCAAATACAGGTCCCAAAGTCCATGGGACACTAACCTCTTACTTTGTCCTAGGCATGTCTATGTTGATAATTCTGGAGTCCCCACAGCTCCTGGTGTTCTGGGGTTCCTCCAGCCGGCTGCTGGCCCTGCCGCCCTGGGGCTAAAACCTCGGCTCACGCGGACCTGGGCTCGGCTCGGCTCGGCTCCTGTGCTCTGCGCTCTGCGCGCTGCCGGTTCCCAGGCTGCTGCGCTGGTCCTTCCTGCAGGGCTGCTGGGCTGTCCTCAGCGGGAGGTTAGCTTCTCTGTGTCGTTCTGTGGGTGCTGGGGCTCCAGAAGTTGTTCACAGTCCTTTTTTACATAGTTTGTGGGGAATCTGGGGGCAGAGGGGCTTGGAAGGGCTGTTTCTACTCTGCCATCTTGGCTCCGCCCCCCCAGATACTGTATTCTTGAAATCTGATTATACAAGTCTTTTTTTTTCTTTTTTGGTACCATAATTGAGCTGACATTACAAAATTTTACAGATTAGTTGAAACAGAAGTGTGTCAACATCTGGTTTTGCTTTTTTCAGTGGAATAGATTATATTCCCATCTATTCAATTTGGCAATTCTATCTATTTGATTAGGTAGGCAGATTCAGTCTTTGCATTACTTTTATGAAGGCTGCATTGTGTTCTTATCCTTAAAAATTCAGTGAGCAGGCTGTAATACATTACAAAGGAAGGCTTTTACTGGAGGAGAGGCAGCTGATAGCATTCTACAATAGAGGAAAAACTGGTTCTGGAGTTGAAGGAAGTGGTTTTCAGTCCCACCTTTGATACTACTTGTAAGAAGTTAGGCATGCCTTGAATTATGTTTTTTTAATTTATAAAATGAATAAATTGGATTACATGGAATCTAAGGTTCCCTCTAACTCTGGGTTAGGATTCATGGAAAAAATTTCATTGGAGAAATGTTTACTTGGGTAACAAAATGAATCAGTCACATGACAAGAGTGAGAGAGAATCTATAGGCAAGTCACATGCTAACTGATAACCATACTGTGTAAAAAAGTTCCCTAGCCCATTGTGTTGAACTGATAGATTGATATGGATAAGAGTGGCACAGATTAGGGAGGCATGAATGGATTACAATTTGCACTGTTGGAGAGAATGTAAACACCAATAAAATCACAGAAACATTGGAATATTGAATAATAATAATAATAATATTAAACATTTATATAGCACCTACTATGTGCCAGGCACTGTGCTAAGTGCTTTAAAATTATCTCATGTTATCCTCACATACATAACTATGTATGTATTAGTACATATGTGTATTTGCACATGTTATGCATGTGTATGTGTATATATAGCCATATTTTTCAAGGAAGGACTTTCAGATAGAGTGATAGAGTAGATCACTGTCCATATTTAAAGATGCTATTTCTGCTGTCAGATGGTTTATGTGTTAAAATTGCTCTTGATAAAATGCCAAATAGATTGTGATTTCTAATGTGATGCTTCCTAATCCCATATAGGATATCACTAAGTCTTATTTTTGACTATGGTTTTAAAAGTTTGATAGAATGTTGCAGCTAGGAAGGAGCTCAGACATCATCTCATTCACCTTTCCCCTTTTCCCACTCATTTTGCAGAAGAGGAAACTGAAGGCCTGAGAAAGGACATGACATTCAAACTCACGTAGATAATTAAAAGTAGAACCTGGTCTCAAATTCAGGTTTCCTTACTTCTAATCCAGCATGTGTTATAGTACATATATACGACCTTATCAACCTGAATGCTCCTTCCATCTCAAGAAAGTATAGTAAACATTCCATTTGTTTGGAGAGTTGAAGATGTTTTTCTTTCTCTCACTTTTTTCATCATCCTCTCCCTCTTTTCCTCTCTGTCTATACATTTATATATACTTGCATACATACACACAGAATTATTCCACTATATGCAATTACATTATATAAGTATATAAATTAAGTCATATATCTCTAAAGTATATATGTATATATTTGTATATGCATATGTCATATGGATATGCATATAATATACACATATATGTATTCATATGTACACAGAATATGTATGCCCAATTCATGTGTGCAGCACACAAGCACACACATGTACATGGTGTACATGTATGTGCATATGTATGTATTTGTAAACATGTATATGGTTATAGTTTATATGTATGTTTACATTCATATACATGTATATTTATGCATATATGTATATTTATATACAGTTGCTTGTTTGTTTGTTTCTAGCTCACTGTAGTATAGAAGGAAAAAAGAATCCTGAACTTGGAATCAGGAGAACCTGACACTGCCCTTGACACTTGATAGCTTTCCACCATGGAAAGTCTTTACCTCTTAAAGCTCAGTTTTCCTCCTTTATAAAATGGGGATAATAATAGCACTTTTTGTCTTAGCTTACAGCTATTTTTCTTCCTCTTGTATTCCCAATTCCTGGCTAAAGGTCCCATAAATGTGTTTGTTTAAATTTCTTCCAAATGATTGTTTTCAATCAATGTCAGTGAATGTGAAATTGGTTATAAAAAGATGTCACTACAAAGATGTTGTGTTATAGTAACTTCACCTTCCAATATAATTTGAAACTTTATAAAGGCCTCTTAATACTCAAGTTTATTCTTTTAAGCTCAAATTATTAGAAAATAAATCTCCAAGAAAAGTCCTCCTTTTCTGTCTTTCAGTAGTGTATGTTAGTAATAGGGTGACTGTCACCAATAATTTGTAAAAGAAGTAAAGGAAAGAGCTCTGAACTGTGGTCTGAGTTTGGACTGATCGTACTGTTTCCTACCTGTGTGATATTGGGGGGTGTCAGTCCACTATCAAAGCCTCATTTTCTTCATATATACACTGAATGGGTCAGACTAGATGATCACAACATTTCTGTTTAGTTCTAATGTTAGAACAGAAGTTACAAGCCCCTTGATCTTAGTCTGATCCTCTGATTAACTGGTTAGCACTTTAACAAGCTACTGAACCATTTGGCCTTAGTGTGGTGTGGTGATAAAAGCATAAAATTTGGAGTCAGAAAGCTAGGTTCAAATCCCTGCTTCTGTCAGTGACTTGAATGACCTTCAGTAGGTCATTTTTCTTTTCCAAACAAATTATTTATTTTACATATCCATTTAAAATTTTTAGAGTTCTGAATTTTACCACATTTCCTCCACCCATTAAGAAGATAACAAATGCGATATCAATTACACATGCAAAATCAAGCAAAATTTATTTTCAATTTGCACTCAGACTCCATCAGTTCTTTCTCTGGAGGTGGATAGCATTTTTCATCGTGGATGCTTGAAATTGTCTTAGATCATTATATTGATCAGAATAGCTAAGTCATTCATAGTTGACTGTCATAAAGAATTAATGTTATTGTATACAATGTTCTCCTGGTTTTGTTCACCTTGCTTTGCATCAATTCATAATGGGAATCATCTAGTACATCATCTCTTATAGCACGATAGTACTCATCACAATCATATTTTACAGCTTGTTGAGCCATTCCCCAATTTTTTTTTGCTACCATATAAAGAGCTGCTATAAATAATTTTGTGCAAATAGATCTTTTTCCTTTAAAAAATGCTTTGGGATATAGACCTAGTAATGGTATTGCTGGGTCAAAGGGCATATAGTTTTATAACCCTTTGGGTATAATTCCAAATTGTTTTCCAGAACAGTTGAATTAGTTCACAACGGCACCAAAACTGCATTAATGTCCCATTTTTTCCATATCCCTTCCAACCTTTGCCATTTTTCTTTTCTGTCATATTGACCAAACTGGTAAGCTAAGTGGTACTTTAGAGTTGGTTTAGTTCAAATTTCCCTAATCAGTAGTGATTTAGAACTTTTTTCATATGACTATAAATAGCTTTAATTTCTTTGTCTGAAAATTGCCTATTTCTATCCTTTGACCATTTATCAATTGGGGAATGACTTTTTTTGTTATAAATTTGACTCAGTTCTTTATATAGTTGAGAAATGAGACCTTTAGCAGAAAAACTTGCTGTTAAATGTTTCGCCCAGTTTTCTGCTTTTCTTCTAATCTTAGCTGCACTGGTTTTGTTTGTATAAAAACAAAAATTATTTATTTTATTTTCCATAATGTTCTCTATCTCTTGTGTGATCATAAATTGTTTGCTTGTCCATAAATCTGACTGGTAACTTTTTTCATGCTCCATTAGTTTGCTTATGATGTCACTCTTTATATCTAAATCATTTGCCTATTTTGACCTTACCTTAGAGTATAGTGTGAGATGTTGGTCTTTACCTAGTTTTGCCGAACTGCTTTGCAGTTTTCCCAGAAAATTTTTTCAAATAGTGAATTCTTTTCCCAAAAGTTTGGATTTTAGATTTATTGTACACCACATTACTATGGTCATTTACTACTGTGTATTGTTTACCAGATCTATTCCACTGATACATAACTCTATTTCTTAGTACCAGATTGCTTTAATGATTACTATTTTGTAAATTAGTTTGAGATATAGTAGTTCTAGTCCATCTTTGTAAATTAGTTTGAGATCTATTAGTTCTAGTCCATCTTTTTTTTCCACATTTTTTTCATTATTTTTATTCATTAATTCCCCTGATATTTTTTGACATTTTGTTTTTCCAGATGAATTTTGTTATTATTTTTTCTAGCTCTCTAAAATAGTATTTTGGTAGTTTGATTGGCATGGCACTGAAAAGAAATTAATTTACATAGAATTGTCATTGTTATCATATTAGGTCAACCTACCCATAAGCAATTAATATTTCTCAAGTTGTTTAGATCTGTCTTTGTGTTGTGTTTTGTAATTATGTCCATAAAATTCCTGAATTTGTGTTAGTATTTAAACTCTCAAGGATTTTATATTTTTCTGCTGTTCTTTCAAATGTAATTTCTCCTTCTATCTCTTTCTGTTGGACTTTGCTGGCAACACAAAAAACTCTAATGATTTATGTGAGTTTATTTCATATCCTGTGACTTTGCTAAACTTGTTAATTATTTCAATTAGTTTTTTAGTTGATTTTCTAGGATTCTCTAAGTATACCATCCTATTGTTTGCAAAGAGTGATAATCTTTTTCCCTCATTGCCTGGTCCAATTACTTAAATTTCTTTTTCCTGTCATTGCTATAGTTAGCATTTCTAGTATAATATTGAATAATAGTGGACGTAAGAGGTAGCCTTGCTTCATGAACCCTGATCTTATTGGGAAGGCTTCTAGCTTATACTCATCACAGATAATGCTTGCTGATGACTTTAAATAGAAACTACTTATCATTTTAAGGATACCTCCATTTATTTCTTAACTTTCTAGTGTCATTTTTAAATAGGAATGAGTATTATATTTTGCCAAAAGCTTTTTCAGCATCTATTGAGAAAATCATATGGTTTTTGTTGTTTTTGTTATTGATGTGGTATTTTATGCTTATAGTTTCCCTAATATTGCACTGGCCCTACATTCTTGGTATAAATACCATCTCATAATAACATATGAGCTTTGTGATACATTGCTGTAATGTCCTTGCTTTTATTTTATTTAAAATTTTTTGCAGTGATATTCATCAGGGGAATTGGTGTATAGTTTTTTTCTCTACTTTTGCTTTTCTTGATTTCTTGATTTAGATATCAGTACCACATTTTTCTCATAAAAGATATTTGGTAAGACTCCTTCTTTGTTTACTTTTTCCAAATAATTTATGTAGTATTGGGATGAATTGCTCTTTAACGTTTGGTAGAATTCTTTTGTGAATCCATCTGGTTCTTGGAACATTTTCTTAGGGAGATCAGTTATGGTTTGTTCAGTTACTGTTTCTAAGATAGAGTTATTTAAACATTCTCTTTTCTGTTAATCTGAGCAATTTACATTTTTTGTAAATATTCATCCATTTGCTTAGATTGTTATATTTATTGGCATACGATTGGGCAAAATATCTCCTAATCATTGCTTTCATTTCCTCTTTATTGGTGTTTCACCTTTTTATTTTGGATAATGGTAACCTGAATTTTTCTTTCTTTTTTTTAAAATCAAATTAACCAATGGTTTTCCTGCTTTATTTTTTTCATTTCCCCCCATTTTTATTAATTTAGTATTTACATTTTTTACTTTCAATGTTATTAATCTCTTGCTTGATTTTCAAGGAATTCTAATTTGGTATTTAATTGTGGATTTTAATATGCTTTTTTTCTACTTTCTAAATTGCATGCCCAATTCATTTATCTGCTCTTTCTCTATTTTATTGATATAAGCATTTAGAGATAGAAATTTCCCCCTAAGTACTGCTTTGGCTGCATCCCACAAATTTTGGTATGCTGTCTTATAGTATTCATTCTCCTCAATGTATTATTATAGCTTCTGTGGTTTGTTCTTTGAGCTAATCATTCTTTAGTATTAGATTATTTAGCTTCCAACTAATTTTTAATCTATGTTTCCATGGAGCTTTCTTGAATAAAATTTGTATTGCATTATGATCTTAAAAGATGCATTTAATATTTCTGCTTTTCTGTATTCATTTGTAAGGTTTTTATGTAATAATTTTTTCTGAAGGTATAATTTACAGCTAGGAAAAATGTATTATTCCTTCTATTCCCATTCGATTTTCTCCAGAGGTCTATCATATTTAATGTGTCTAAAATTCTATTCGTCTCTTTAACTTCTTTCTTGTTTATGTTTTGTATAGATTTACCTAGTTATGAGAGGAGAAAATTGAGGTCCTCTACTAGTATACTTTTACTATTTCTTCCTGTAACTAATTTCACTTTTCCTGTAAGAATGTGGATGCTAGGCTATTTGGTACATATTTGTTTACCTTTGATATTGCTTAATTGTCTTTGGTACCTGTTAGCAAAATAGTTTTCCTGTTTATCTCTTTGATTTAGGTGTATTTTCAAGTACATTTCTTGTAAGCAACATATTGTTGCACTATGGTTTCTAATCCATTCTGCTATCCATTTTCATTTGATAAGTGAGTTTATCCCACTGACATTCTCTGTTATGATTATTGTGTTCTTATTATTATTCTCTATATATTTTATATTACATTATTTTTATCATATTATTATATTTTCCTATATATTTATTATTATATATTATATTTTTCCAGATCATCCTATATATATTATAGTATAATAATTATATATTATTATTCTATTTATCCTCCTTTATTTCTCCTCCTCCTCCTTCTTCCTCTCTCTCTCTCTCTCTCTCTCTCTCTCTCTCTCTCTCTCTCTCTCTCTCTCTCTCCCTCTCTCTCTCTCTCTGTCTCCCCCCCATTCCATCCCTCATCAAAAATCTATTTTGCTTCTGACAACAGCTTCCATTGAGTCTACCCTCTGTTTTATTATCCCCTCCTCCCTTCTCTTATCCCCTTATCTCCAATTTTCCTGTTTGATAAGATAGATTTCTATACCTATATGAATGTGTATATTATTTCCTTTTTGAAACGTATCTGATGAGAGGGAGGTTCAAACATTTTCTACCACCCTCCCATTTCCACCTGCATTGCAACAGCTGTTCCTTGTGCCTCTGGTGAAGATACCACCACTGCAGCTGTGTGATGTTCATGGTCCCTGCATATCCTCCTCCTGACCCACCACTGTTTGTTCTCACTGAAGAATAAGTCAACCAGAAAGCCACTCCACTCCATTGCCATGACATTCAAAGACACTGTCAAGACACTTGTGAAGCCTGAAGTAGTCATTCAATGGAACTGAATCACTCTTACCAGCCACAATGTGAAATCACTTGAGAAAGTGTGTGCTGATCTAATTAGAGGAGCCAAAGAAAAGAACTTGAAAGCCAAGGAATCTGTTCAAATGCCCACTAAGATACTTTGAAATCACAACTAGAAAAACTCCTTGTGGTGAAGGTTCAAAGACTTGGGATCGGTTCCAGAGGAGAATCCATAAATACCTTATTAATTTACACAGTCCTTCTGAAATTGTTAAACCAATCACTTCTATCAGCATTGAACAGTTGTAGAAGTTGAAGGTCACCATTGCAGTTGCCTACTCAATCATCTCTTTTAATAAAATGATTGCAATTATTAAAAAAAAGCTATTCCTTGTGTGCCTCTTTCATATGAGGTATTTATACCCATTTTCTCCTTCCTTCACCCTTCTCACAGTGCATCCATCTTTTTCACATTTTAATTATTTTCCCCCAGATCATCCTAGCATAGCCAACTTACACACTTTTTTCTGTCTTTCTTTTTGATCATGGATTTTAGGCAGTCTAATAATTCTTGCTTTATCTCTCCTCAATCTATTTTCTTGGTTAGTTGTTTTTCCAATGAGGTATTTCACATTTTCTTCTATTAACCCCCTCCCCCGCCATTCTTTTGGCTTTATTTGATTGTTTCTTGATGTCTCATGGAGTCATTAGCTTCCACTTGCCCAATTTTAATTTTTAATGAATTATTTTCTTCAGTAAACTTTTGTTCTTCTCTTTCCATTTGACCAATTCTGCTTTTTACGGAATCCCCTTCAGTGAATTTTAGTCTCTTTTATCATTTGGCCAATTCTGTTTTTTAAGGTGTTATTTTCTTCAGTATTTTTTTTATTCTCCTTTTACCAATTTGTTGTTTTCATAGTTTTCTTGCATCACTCTCATTTATTTTTCCAATTTTTCTTTTATCTATCTTACTTGATTTTTGTAATCTTTTTTGAGTTCTTCCAAGAATTCTTGTTGGGCTTGTGTCCAGTTCACAGTTTTTCAAGGCTTTGATTGTAGCTGCTATGACTTTGATGTCTTCTTCTGATTTTGTCTTGATCTTCCTTGTAACTATAGGACATTTTTATTTTCAGGTTCTTTTTTTTGTTGTTGTTTATTTACTCATTCTTCCAGACTACTTCTTGACTTGGTACTGCTGCCAAAGCTTTCTCTGCATGGGTAACATCTTTGTCTTGCCTCTCTCCACATAACAGAAAGAATGCTAGATTTGTAGTTAGAGATTGCGGGTTTAAATCCTGGTGCTTAAATAATTGAGAACAAGTCACTTCATCTAATTAGGCCTCAGTTTCCTCATATTACAAACAAGGAAGTTAGACTCTATGACCTCTAGAAACTCCTTGCAGCTCCAGATATATGAACCATTGTTTCTTCTTTTGTTTCTTCCTTCAGAGTGTTGTTACTGCTATTTCCACTTCTTGCCATCTTCCTTCATTTTGACCTACCATTGCTTGGCACCTTGGGAACCCTTTATGGTTGAGCATTTTGGCCCTGGTCTGGTTTAATATGCAACACACCTCTTCTAGTTCCCCTTTATGCCTTTTGAATGTTAGTTTTAGAAAAATGGAAACAACACAAAACAACAAATGGACTAATATACTTGGGGAAGAATATTATTGTCAATTATTTGCTCTATAGCTCCAATTACCATGCCCTCTTTATTCCCTATCCTAAATACTCTTCCATGACCACCACTTCTCTGCAGGTGTTGTCTTCTCCTATAAGAATGTGAACTGCTTTTGATCAAGAACCATCTTTCTTGCTTGTATTTGTGTCTCTAGAACTTAGCTCAGTGTTGCACACTTAATAAATGTTTTTTAGGTATCCATTGTTCTTTCTTGATCTGTGGTTTCCTTGAAACTTCTCGATTGCTTAGAAACTACTACCACTACTACTACTACTACTACTACTACTACTACTACTACTACTACTACTACTACTACTTCTTCTTCTTCTTCTTCTTCTTCTTCTTCTCCTCCTCCTCCTCCTCCTCCTCCTCCTCCTCCTCCTCCTCTCTCTCTCTCTCTCAATAGCATGGGAGATCTCCCCAAAACAATGTAGGCTCTCTGACCCAGAAGCCCAATATCTTTTCCACCACAGACACACCCTTACTCTTATTTAGTCCTACAGATGGGAGAAAGTACTGATCCTATCCCTGCATATATACAACAGCATTATCTTTTACTACTTTAATTTTCATGAACATTTACTAGACCAACTTGCCATATACAGAAAGACAAGGATTATGAGAGGAGCAAGTAAGGAGGCATGGAGTAAATATGTGGAAGATGGGAATAGAGTAGGAGTTCAGTTCACCTAGAACTTGGAGTTTGTGAAGGAGAATAGCATGAAATAAGACTGGAAAGTAGTCATTTCTTACCTGCTTGCCCTACTTCCAGACTTCTCTGCCTTTTTCACTATGCCCCAGGAAGTTCCTTATTGGAAAAACATCATCCTACAAGATCCCACCAGCCTTAGGACTCTACTTTTTCACCACCCTTGGTCCCTCTTATTGGAGGGTGGAACTGTGAATCCCAAAACCTCCATTTAAGGAGGGAACCCAGCTCAGACCATCTCCCAATTTCTTACGTGGCTACATTACTTTGAGTATTTCTCTGACTTTTCTACCACGTCTCCCTTATCAACTACCTCCCATAGCTGCTCTCTGCTTCCCCCTTTTCAGATCTTTGTGTGTGTGATGCCTTCTTCCATTAGATTATAACCTCCTTGAGGGTAAGGAGGTTATCTCTCTTTTTTCATACTTATATTCCCAGTGCTTAGCATAGTGGCTGGTACATAGTAGATACTTAATAAATCTTTATTTACTGATGGATTAACAGGAGCTAGATTGTGGAGAGCCTTAAATGTTGCACTGAAGAATTAGTACTTTTATCCTCAAGGCAATATGGAAAGACCAAAAGTTTGTTTCTTTGTTTGTTTGGTTTTTTGTTGTTGTTGTTGTTGTTGTTAACAAGGGAGTGAGATAATCATAACTGTGCATTTAAAAGCACTATTTTTCCACATGTGTACTTTTCTGTCTATGTGAAAGAGAATGAAAAGGGGAGAAACTAGAAGCAGAGATACCAATTTGGAAATGTTATAGTAGTCCAGATGAGAGTGGATAGAACCTGTGTAAATAGAGAGATTTATAGATAGAGAGTACAGATACAAGACATGTTTTGCAGGGAGAATGAGTGTGTACCAAGTCCAACAAAGCATTGTATCAGTGAACTCAGTGGAAAGACGTTGAAGGACTAGTAGTACTCACAGAACAATGTACACAGCAGAAAGTCTGTGACCAATGAAAAGAGCAGCCTGATGACATCGCCAAAAGACATCAACAGAAGGAATTTAATAGCTAGAGCATTTCTAGGGAATGTTAGGACAAGGAAAAGATTTATTGCATTTTCACTAGAATGGGCAAATATCAGAATCGGATCACTCATCAAAATATTTTGAACAGAATTTGTAGCAAGTGTGAACATTTTGCTCGAGAAATAAGGAGTCCATTGATAGCACTCCTCCATTAGTACAGAAAGAGCCTTTTCCCCTTTCTCCTTGCATGTTCTGAATTCTAAGCGGGGCATTCTCTCCAAGGACCACAATTAATCATCTGACTAAAAGAAGGCAGGAGGTATGGATGTGAAATGAGCAAACTACCTTAGTAGAAGAACTGCGTCAAGGAAGTTAGAGGAAACACATAATTACAGCCACTTGAGAGACCTGCCCTGTGGGCCCTAATTTCAATTTACCCACAGTTCTCCCCTTCTGCTGGATGGAAAACAGCAGGAAAACACTGTAACTGAAGCTATGTGATCATAGACATTTTAAGCACTTACTGGCTGGCCCTATAATTCAGATACCATTACTGCCTTGTGATAACTGAGGCCATAGCTAGAAGAAACACAATATTATTTGTGTTACAAACATTTTTGGAAGCAGTTATTATGTTTTCACCTAGTTCTGACACACATTTAGAAGGAAGTTTAGTAAAACTGAGTTTGACAGATTTTTTTTCTGCTCCTTTTTTATCTATGTCTGTCTGTCTTTCTATCTTTGTTGTTCAGTCATTTCAATCATGACCCCATTTGGAGTTTTCCTGGCAAAGATACTGGAGTGGCTTACCATTCCTTCTCCAGCTCATTTTACAAATTAGGAAACTGAGGTAAACAGGGTTAAGTGACTTGCCCAGCTCCATCCAGCTAGCAAGTATCTAAAGTCAGATTTGTACTCAGGAAGATGAGTCTTCCTGACTTCTGGTCAGGCATTCTATTCACTGTACCACCTAACCGCTGTCTTTCTATTTATTTATTTATTTTTGTTAGAAAAAGTGAACACCTGGAATAGGGTAGAATTTAGAGTAGGAAAGAACTTTGGAGATCATCTGGCAAATAATACTCTTCTAATTTTACAAGTAAGAAAAATAAGATCTCTAGCTGAGGTTCAATCCCATGTCTTCTCTAGTATTCCTGCCCATTGATTTCCACTGCTCTTTAGACAGACCAAAATTCCAAGTGTTTTTGATTTTTCAGTTCTTTCTTCTTTTTCTTTTAATGAATAAATATTGGTATAAATTGAATGTGTATTTTGGGAGGAACAAATATCACTTTTGCATGTCAAATAAGATGACTTATAAAATATGAATTTTATTTTTTCTTCTTTATTATTTTCTTTTTTTCCCCCAAACTCTGCTAAGGAGAATGTCATTATCTCTTAAACTGAGCATATGTCACCACTTTCTATATGAAGTGAAATTTCCTGACTAGAGTCCTGGTTCTGCCACTTAGTAACTATATGCAAATCTTTTCATCTCTTTAAGCTTCAGCATTTCTAAAATGACAGAGTTGGATTAGATACTCTTCAAAGTCTCTTTCAGCTGTATCATTCTATGACGATGTAATATCAAGCAATGCCTCTAATTGCTTATAGAAACTTCCTGGCAAACAAACAAAAAACCCACTGTAATACTTATATGATACACTTTTCTATTATGAGCTTTTGTTGGTTTTGCTTGCTTGGAATGTAAGCCATGTCCAAAAGAACTCCCCCTAAAGCAGAAAGTTCTAAATTATAAACATTGGGCAGACAAGAACAACTATCTCTAAAGGATATGAACAATTCTCTTTCATCTCTCATGTCTATCTGTTGTACAGCTCTCTCTCTCTCCCTCCCTCCCTCCCTCTCTCTCTCTCTCTCTCTCTCTCTCTCTCTCTCTCTCTCTTTCAGTCCCTCCCTGTCTTTCTCTCTGTTTTAAATTATATTCAGACTAGAAAATCCTCCATGTTAACCTTTACAGAAACAGGCAATGCTCCACAAGTCTATGCGTTTGCTGTCAAATTTGTTCTCACCCTCAAAAGGCAATTGTGTCTATGGATAGAGAAATAAATATTTCTTTTTCTTTCCTCATTTAGTTATGCCAGTGCCATATTGATCCTGGCTATTCTGCTATGAGGGATGCATGTAAAAGTGGTGTAGATAAATATTAAAGGCATATTTAGTTCCCCAAAGTGTGGAAACTGAGAAAAGAAATAGATTTATTGTTGGATCAATTGGAAGGTATATGGAAAGCTGACAGTCAAGGTGACCTGTATGTAAGACCCACAACTTAGCACATAAACTTCAGTAAATTTGAGCTACTCTTCTTTTCCACTTGAATGTCTATAATGTAGACTACTTTTGGAAGCTATATAACCTGTTTGCCCTGACTGAGAAACGCTGAAATTCTCCTTAGTTGTCTTAGGGTTAGGTATTCAATTCATCTGAAGTGTAATTGTTTTAAAGAAAAATTATAGAATGTCATGGTCTGAGATGCTACAGGAGGGCTTATCCCAAGAGTGAAAGTTATATTCCAAACATGACAGAAGCAAACAGATGACATGATTGCATAAGGGACTCACTAACCAACCCAGATTTCAAAAAGATCTGTCCCTATCCTTTTTCCTATGTAGAGAAGATAGAAATGAGATCAGTTAACTGTGGATGAATGTGACAGAGTGACAGTGAGACAATGAGAAAGAGGGAGAGGAAAGGGAGAGAAAGAAGGGAAGGGTTGGAGGGGGGAAAGAAGGAGAAAAAAAGAGAGAGGAGAGGGAGAGGGAAGGAAAGAAGGAGAGGCAAGAGGAGAGAAGGAAGGGGAGGAGAGGAGGGAAAGAGGGAAGGGAGTGGGGGGGAGGAAAGAGAGGGGAGGAAATAGAAAGGGAGAGGAAGAAGAGATAGAGAGGAAGTGGGAGGGAAAGAAAACAAGAAAGGGATTGGAGAAGAGAAGAAAGGAGAGAAGGTAAAAGAAGGGGGGAGAGAAGAGGAGGAGGTAGGGCAAAGAAAGAGGAAGGGAAAAGAGGGAGGGAGAGGGGGAGAAGGGGAAGCATGCAAGATTGTTAGAGGGCCTCTAACAATAGAAGACAATCTAGAGAGATAAGATATGTGACATGGGTGCCCATAAGTCAAGGAGACTAGTCTGCCACTAGTCATCCAGAAATTTATGGCATAGGTTTTTGCCTTCTCAGTAGTGAAAGGGATGCTGAGTATCTGGTAGGCTCTCAGGCATTGCACTCAAGAGTAGAGGACTGGATCACCTGATGAGAGGCAAACTAGAAAGAGGAGAGAGATTATAAAAGTGTTCAGCAGGATGAGTTTGTTCTACATTCTTCCCTCTGCTTTTTGTATAGCCTGAGGTCATATGGTAGAGGATACAGTACAAATATTGCCCTCCTGGCCTGAACACTTCCAGAAGATACAATATAGCTGTCTGATCAATTACTCTAGGAGCTTACTAGTCCTCCAGGTTTGGAGACAAAAGTGTACCTTTCTAGCTTCATTAGTTTTGTTTTTAAACAGGACAATTTTGTATTAAAAGGGTCCTGCCTCGTCATCTATAGAAAATTTCAGTTGCTGGAATGTTTAGCTCATTGCCTACCCTTTCCCTCAGAATTATTGTTCTAGCTTGAATTGGCTGGGATGGGAAAGGATAGATGGTTTCCCCTCATCCCTCAGAAGCTAGAAGGCAAACAAGATCTAGATGCCTAATAACACTATCACTATATTTTAAATGCATTAGGAAATAGATTGCTAACTGCAGGTGGTGGATCTGGGAGGGTTCTATAGACAGAAATCATTTAATTCCTAATTTTCCTTGGAGCCAGTCCTCTGGACATCAGAGAAGTGACACTGATTTGTCCCCTCATGCCTAGAAGTTAACTCTCTAGACTCTTCTGTGGCAAAACCCTAAAGTGATGTTTGGGGGATACTACTGAGTAAGGATGGAAAAGGAAGTTAATTACTCAGAGGGTTTGTATCATTATTGCTGTTAAATCATCAGTGGGTTATTTAAATGACCTGTATCTTTGTGGGACCCCATCTGAAAACTCTGTTCTCATGTGTCTTCCCATTTCTACTTCCCCTTCCAGAGCCATGCCTTTATTTCATTGATGTGTGAAGCTGAATTCATTACAATTTCTACCCAGAGAGTAGTGAACATCATTGTACAGTCCTGGAGACGATGCCTTGCATTTAAGTTGGCCTCTGGGACTTTGCAAATTTAGCTATTCACCCTCCTGGAAAGTGTGACTATATTAATATCCAGGCCCTTGGGGAAAGGGTTATTGCAAAGAAGTAATAGTCATTTTTACTGCTCTCTCCCCTTTACATGGAGGCTCCAGGGGTTACATAGACCTTTTGTTTGTTTACTTTCTTTGAACAATTCTTTTCTGCAAGCAAAAAAAAAAGGAGTTTTAAAATTACCCCAAATCAGATCACTGGCCATGTTGTTGTTGTTGTTTTTTTCTTTAAGCAAAATATAAAACAAACATATTGGTTGGCTATCTGTCCGGATTTTGGGTTGTTTTGTTATTATTAATATCCACAGGTTTGGGGCAGTTAACATTCCTTATATTTAGCTTCACTTACTCCTTGAAGCCTTTTTTGATGTTCCTCTTCCACAATGATCCTTTGTCCTGCTATGGACTCATCACTGTGCTAATCACTCTGGGAGATACAGAGACACACAAGCTAAGGTCCTAAACCTCAAGGCATTTTCAATCTAGCAGGAGAAACAAGGCATATGAACTCCAAAAAGCTAAGGAGCAGTGCAGTGTAATGAATTCCAAATGAATAGTAGAAAAAAGCGATGAATGATTTCAGACAATATGGGTTACAGAGATCAGACATGCTGTGCACTGAAATAGAAAGGGAAGGCTGAATGGAGGAAGTGGTATTTCAGCCCAGCCTTCCAAAATGGGCTGAATTTGAAAAGTGTGATGGAAAGGGACATTAAATTTAAAGTTAGAGAGTCTGGGTTCAAATCCTGGTGCTTCTACTTCACTGGATGTATAATTTTGGATGGGCAGCTAGGTGGCACAGTGAATAAGGGGCTGGGCATTTTCCTGAATTCAAATGTGGCCTCAAATATTTATTAGCTATGTGACCCTAGGCAACTCATTTAATGCTATTTGCCTCAGTTGCCTGATCTGTAAAATGGGATGGAGAAGGAAACATCACACCACTCCAGTTTCTTTGCCAAAAAAAAAAAAAAGACAAACAAAACCCCAAATGAGGTCCTGAATAGTCAGACTTGACTTGAAGCCATTGAACAACAACAATGATCCTGGGTAAGCCACTTTGGCCTGCAATTTACTCACATATAAAAAGAAAAAAGATTGCATTAAAAGACTGCACTGAAAGCTTCTTCTAGTTCTAGATCTTATGAGCCTATGAGGGGGAAGAGTGTCATGAAACATTCTCCCCATTTCTTGACAAGAAGGCAGCAGATCAAAAGTCCAGAGTAAGCTATGTTGACATATATTTATTTGTTTTGCTAGACAATATGTGTTTATTACAAGGAAGGGCTTGTATATGGGCAGAGTAAATTACTGGGATAGTGAGATAATTGCAAAAAGAAGTAAAGATAAAACATTTTTTTTAAAGCAATTGGGGTTAAGTAACTTGCTCAAGGTTACAGGGCTAGTCATTATTTATTCGTGGGTGCTCATTTTCTGAGGCCGGATTTGATCTCGGGTCATCCCAACTCTGAGGCCGGCTCTCTTACTCACTGCGCCACCTAGCCACCCCTTTAGGGCAATTGGGGTTAAGTAACTTGCCCAAGGTTACACGGCTAGGTTTTTGTTTGTATGGATTAATGTCAGAGGCCGGCTCCGAACTCCAGTCCTTCTGATTCCAGCGGCGCCATTCACTGCGCCACCTAGCCGCCCCCCCCCCCCCCCGCCCCGATAAAACATTTTTAAGGGCACAGAAGAAAACATAGAGCAGAATAAGATACAAACTATAGATACATGCACACTTATATGTATAGAGCACTTGTGTTACTACCTTAAACCACTCACATATATGCTTATATGTTTTCCTTTTTAAAAAGTTTGTAAACATGTTTTGTTTTTAATGTTATAACATTTCCAGACTATCCCAACCCATCAGAACTCTCTTGTAACAAAATAAAACATTAAGCAAAAGTAACAATACAATGACCTTTGATCTGAAGCTACATGCATCATTCCACAGCTCCATTTTAAAGTGCTTATTTTTTTAATTAACAGAAATCGATTTTCTTTCTCTCCCACCCATACCCCATTGGGGGGAAAAAGAAAGAAGAAAAACAAATTCCCTGTAACAAGCATTCATAATAAAGCAAAACAAATTCCATCATTGGTTGTATGTGTCTATATGAATACAGGTATATATAAATATATATGTACATATGTGTTTATATGTATATATTTGATATATATGTGTGTATGGATATGTATGTGTGCATTGATAGGGAGTTCAGTAATTTTCAGTCATATTCAATTTTGTGACCCCATTTAGTATTTTCTTGGCAAAGATATTAGAATGGTTTGTTTTTTTTCCCTTCTCCAGCTCATTTTAAGATGAGGAAATGGAATCAAACAGAATGGCTTGCCTAGGGTTACACAGCTGATAAATATCTGAGATCAAATTTGAACTCAGGTCTTTCTGTCACCAGGCCCAGCACTCTATCCTCTGTGCCACCAAACTCGAGTTGAAAAACCTTTCACAGAAAAGCCTTTAATAGCCTAATAATGGTTATTCATATCTGTCTCAATCTCCCTTGCTTTCAAGATACCCTCATGACAAAATTACTTAACTATAGTTAAGGGTACTACTCACATGCCAGTACCCTTGTCTAAATCTCATATAATTTAAACCTTTCAGAGCTGTAGCAGTAAGCACACCAACATCACCAGGGTGGCTGCCAACACAGGTTCTTAGATCTGCTTTTGTAAAGGAAAGCAACTCAAAATGGGTTAACAAGCTTACTTTAATTAAACAAACATATATCATTTACCTAGTTCAGGGGAAAAAGGTCAGCACCCCAAACTTCAGAGTATACAGACAGTAGTTTTAAAACAGAGAAACAAACAGATCAAGCAGACAGGCTTCCAAACTGTCCAACCAAATCATCAATACCAAATCACAGTTACCAGAGAGGGAAGCATCAACATCTGGGGTTTCAAAGCTGGGGGGCTCTCAACAACAGCTTCCCAGAGTCTCATCTGGTCAAATCACACAACACTTCTCAAAGTGCTCCCCAAAGCAAAGCCTCAAATCAGGGATTATATAGTCTTATCCTGGCTCAGAGAATGTAACCACCCTCTTGATCCACTGCCCAATCACACAGCATCAAGGTGTGGTCATTCCTGAAAACCAAGCCTCCTACCATAGGCTCCATGTGACCACATTCAGCCTATTAGGAGGCAGAGTATATTTTGAAATCAAGGAAGTTTTCAAGAGTCACTTAAGTCAATCAAAGTCTCTTAAGCCAATCAAAGGGCCTAGGGGCAGGGAAGATCTTCAAATCTGCATTTCCATTACAAGAGCCTACTCTGAAAGAGACATAACTCACTCTTCTCTACCAAATGACTTAATAAATATCTTTCTAAAACAATTTCAGATTTTAGATTTTGTTCTCATGAATATCTATTTCTCTGTGTCTGTCTCTCCCCCATCTCTCTCCCTCCATTTATATGTGGCATAAATAATAGATATGAACCCATGAACCCATGAATGAATATGTGAATGAATATATATGTACATATATGCATGTAGATATAAAGATATATAGCTATAGATGACATGGCTATAGGTGTGGGTCTAGATAAACAGCCAGATATAGGCATGGGTATAGATATATATGTCTCATTCTGGACCACAAATTTATCACCTCTCTTTTAGGAAGTAGATAGCATCATTAGTCCTCTGCCACCATGGATGATCATTGCATTCAAAGCTTTCAAAGTTGTTTACAGCATTGTTGTTATTGTATAAATTGTTCTCCTGTTTTGTCTTATTTTATTCTTTACCAATTTATAAAAGTCCTCAAAATTGTTTGTTTTTTCAATATTGATGTTATAGTATATATTGTTTTGGTTCTGCTCACTTAGGTCTGCATCAGTTCTTGACTTTTAAGGTCTCTTTGAAATTCCTTTTTTTTTTTTTTTGTCTTTCTGGAGGGGGAAGGCAGGGTAATTGGAGTTAAGTGACTTGCCCGAGGTCACACAGCTAGTAAGTGTTAAGTTCTGGGCCCAGATTTGAACTCAGGTCCTTCTAATTCCAGGGCCAGTACTCTATTCACTAGAATAGAGTGTTACCTAGTTGTGCCTGAAATTATTTCTTTTTTTTTTTAAACTAATTTATTAGTTTAGTTTCAGTTAACAAGATTCAATTCCATAGTTCCTTGATTTTCAAATTTCCTTTACCTCCCTCCTCCCACCCCCCATGACAGTATATAGTCCAGTATAGGATCTGCAAATACATTCATATTATACATTAGTCCAATTACAAAGGCGTTTTGTACTAGGTGGGATGAAAAATGGTAAAGAAGAAATCAAACAATGAAAGGAAAAAGATCAATTAGTTTGCTTCCACCAGGATTCAAGCTCAGCTCTGTCTAGTTATTTCTCTGGATGTTGCATTTCTCTCCTTCATGAGTCTTTTGGGATTGACTTATATCACTGCATTGCTGAAAAGAGTCCAGTCTGTCATAGCTGGTCATCACACATATGTTGTGTCTGTGATTGTATACAGATTTCTTCTGATTCTACTCTTCTTGCTCAGCATCAGTTTATATAAGTCTCTCCAGGTAAATATGAAATCCGTCTCCTCCTTGTTTCTTATAGCACAATAATATTCCATTACATTCATATACCACAACTTGTTTAGCCATTCCCCAATTGATGGGCACCCCTTTAATTTCCAATTCTTTGCAACCATGAAAAGAGCTGCTATAAATATTTTTGTACACTTGGGTCTTCCTCCCCTTTCTATGATCTCTTGGGGACATGACCCTAGAAATGGTATTGCTGGGTCAAAGGGTATGAAATTATGTATAGTCCTTTGGGCATAATTCCAGATTGCTCTCCAGAATGGTTGGATAAGTTCACAACTCCCTGAAATTATTTCTTATGACACAATTGTATTCTATCATATTAATATTCTATATACCATAATTAAAAAAAATTAGAAGCTAAAGGGATATCCATCAATTGATGGATGAAAAAATTATGATCATGAATATTAAATCACATATTCATGTACATTTACTATAAACTATATATCAGAGGCTGGTTCTCATGTCTGACTTCTTTGAATATTGGAATGGTTTTGTTTTGTTGAGGATTGCTAAGTGCAAAATAAGAAAAAATTAATCAAAAGAACCCTATAATGCACTATGCAAATATGAATGAATTATACAAGCCAAGGGAAGAGGAAAAAAAGCCTTCTTAGTAACAAAGAATAACTATTCTCTGACACTATAAGATCACTTGGGAATGTATATTGACATTAAGGTCTATTGAGGGAAGAAAGAGAAGTCTAGAGGGGTGAGGGATGAAGAGAAGGTACTAAAGAGATCATCTAGTTAAAAAAATAACAGATGAGGAAACTGAGGGACAGAGAACTGAACTATTTTAGCCCATATCCATGCCTAGTGTGTGACTCAGACCCAGGTCTCTTCAGTTCCATTTCAGTGCTCTTTTCACTATACTATGCTGTCTCATTACATATCCATTTTTGTTTCCCTACAAACAAACCATAAAATGCATAAAAGGTCAATGAGCTACAAATTTTAAATTGATAAATGAAAATAAAAATGATATTCAATATTACGATGTTATCCCAAAGCTCTGCCATGGATTTTTCTGATCATTAGACATGCTTTTGATATGAAACTTCAGTGGAATCAAATATAACATTATTAATTATGTAACTTCCAGCTTGTCAAATTATAGAACATATTCTTGAAGTATATCTTTTACATTGAATCCTATTTCCTACCTTTCAGAGGCTCTTTAGTTGTATTATCTATTTAGAAAGTGTGATATTATTCCAAAAGATGACTTACTATTATAGAAAATGTAAGCAGGATGGAATTCTTCCTAAAAGTAATCCTATATTTTATTTTTTATATTATAGATTATTATTGAATATGAATGCAATGTTCCTGTAGCCCTATCATACTAACATAATGTTTAAAAAATGTGCATTTAATGGAGCCTTGAGCTTGAACCACGATTCATGACCATTTTTCAAAACCTTTGTGCAGCATTCTTATGACAGCAGTAAATACCTGAATATCAGATTAATAATTGGATTCTGACAAGTTTGCAATCCAGGCCACACATCACAGAAATTGTTTATTCAGCACCTCTCAGGGAGGGGAAATCCAGGCAGATGCTTTCACATGAGACATTTTTACAGTTAGAAAAAATTGCAGAGTCAATGCTGAAAGCCAATACTGTTTCTTTTGTGAAACTTTTATGTTGTTACATTTTGAATGCTATAGAAAACAACAAAGCCAGTTTGCACTAAAATATATTCCATGCTTTCATATGGAAAGATTCATTAGTTAATATGGAAAAATGAGCTATTTCTTATTGATTCTGAACTTAATGGTTGAACTTAACCAGTGATTCCATGGTTTTCCCCTCATTACAGAATAAAGTTAAATAAGCAAGCAAAACAAAACAAAACAAACAACACTATATAGTCTGGCATTCAATAGCCACCTCAATGTGGCTTCTACTTGCTTTCCAACCTTTGCCTCAGTTGTTTCCTCATCTGTAAACTGTGGATAATAATAGCGCATAGCTCTCAGGAGGTAGAGATAAAAGTAGAGATAAAATTACATGTTCATACATACGTAGATAATAAATAATATAATAAAAAATTACACACACATACATTGATACACGTGTGTATCTAATTTTTTTTCTTCTTCTAGATCATTTACAGCCTGGGCTCTACCTTTCTTTCTAGCCTCATTGTACATTTTTCTCCCTCCTGCACTCTGTTTTCCAGTCAAGTTTCATCTCTCTGCTCTACACACATAATATCCCATCTGCCATCTCTGTGACTTTGCACTGGCCATCCCCCATTCCTGGAATGCCTTCTCTCCTCAGCCTCACAGCCTTTCCAATTCCTCTTCTTCTTTTAAAGATTGATCTTGAGCATAATCTTCTATATGAATCTACCACTGCTAGTGCCCTCTTTAACTATTCTGTATTCAATTATGTTGAATTTATTTGAATTTTATTATCATCATACTTTTCTTTAAATATTTTAAAAGAGTATATTGCCACCATCATTGTGTGTAAGCTCCTAGAAAGCAGAGATTCCTTGACTTTTTTGGTCTTTGTATCCCCAGTGCCTAGCACTATGCTTGGTTCATAGCATGTGCTTATAAGTGCTTGGTGATTGACTGATAAAAGTGCTAAAAAAAAAAAGGACAAAATAGTCTTTAAAACAAGAAATACAAACTATTAATAAGTACCTGCAAAGATGGAAATAAATATAAAAACTATAAAAACATAAAATAAATTAACTAATAATCAGAGAAAGTAAAATTATAATAAATTTGATTTATCACCTTGTACTCATCAAGCAAAATATAAAAAAGGGGGTGGGTAATGCAATGCTAGTTTGGTTGGGAGAAGGCAAACAAGTTAATTCACTGTCTAGGAATTTATGAACCATTTCAACTTTTCTGGAAAACAATTAGAAATTATTTCAGAAAGTTATGAAGTTTTTTATACCCTTTGACCTGGAGATGACATTACTGGGACAACTCTAAGGAGGTTTTTTTTTTTTTAGCATCAATAAAAGGCTTATGTGTTCCATATTTGCAGAGCAGCATGGTTTGTAATAATAAAAAACACAGAAAAGAGGAGATGTCTAATGATGGGGAAATGATCATAAATTTTAGAAGATGAATATAATGGAATATAAACAATTGAGAGAAAGAAAAGCAGAGTCCAAAGGACAACATAAAAAAAACAAAAACAAAAACAAAAACAACCTGTACCAATGTCAATACAATCAATACCAAAAAGTAACAAAACTCTGATCAAATGCACCAGTCAATATTGTTACTCTATTGTCAAATTGTTAAAGAATACATCCTTCTTGTCACATAGCAACATATAAACAAAGTGCTTTGAGACAATATGACTCTTGGGAGTGATAGTTGGTATACTTGTTGGAATGAATTCATGACAAGTATATATATACTGATAAATTAGGAAAAAAAATCTCTTCTTCTGTTTGCTCATGCTCTTTCATCCACTTGTAATCCTACCTGATCATCATTCTGTTTATGTTCAACTTGCTGGAATTTTTCTCTTTGTTCAAGGTCTAGTTCAGATGCTACATCCTCCCTTAAGACTTCCATTTTTGTTCTTTACTCCAATAAGAAGTGATATCTCTCTCCTTTTCCCTCCCAAAACATTTTTCCTATATCTTTCTTATAGCATTTATCATATCCTGCCTTGAATTACATTGATTTCTGTTCATGTCATCTCCTCTACAAGATTCTAAGATATCTAGGGTAGAGTGCTCATTTATTGTTCGTTGCATTTTCCAAAGTGCTTATGGAGCACTTTGGGAAATAAATATTGTTTGAATAGAAGTGAATTTCATCAAACTTATTTTCAGTTGTCTAAGAAAAGAATTGATAATGTACAACACTTTCAATTTCCTCTTTGTATCTCATTGATATGAATAACTGAATTTGGAGAAATTGCCAGAAATGTAATTTAGGGTAGAATTCAAAATCTTGCTCAATGACAGTGATAAAGAATCAATTCATTATTTCTTATTTTCCCAACTTGCCCAAGGTATTTTTATTACTTGTGTATTCAGGAGGTTGATCAGGACATAGATATATGAGTAGGACTCTCAGCTGTGTTCTATAAAGTGGAATAAAGTCTTATAACAATTTATAGTCTTATAACAAGTTTGAGGAAATGGGACAAATTGGGAGTGATAATCAGTTGAAAGCTGAATGGAGGTAGTACAATGCTGAAAGAGGGATATGTAAAATTAGAATACTGATGAAGAAATGGTTAGTGAGACACAACCTACTGTGACTGATTTGTGACTGGAACATTGTTGGAACAAGTTTTGAAAGCTAAATAGATACTTTACAACATCCTGCCAAGGATGCCATTCTTTCTTCCCAGAACACATTTCCTCATAGTTTCTTGTCTTCACTTTAGCAATGGCTAACCTATCCACAGGCCTTTGCAGTGATGCTAAGCTCTCTCGAGGCACAGCAAAATAAGATGGAGACAGTACTAAGGTCATGATTCCAAACTAGCATTTTAGATACCACAGATGTAGGAAGCAAGATCAAAGCAGCCAAGTAGAAGCAGCATATTAATTTCATCTATGGTATTAGCCAAATGATGACTGAGTTTCTAGGTTTCCAAAGTTGTTAAGGAAGGTGCTAGGGGTAGAGTGAGGGCCACATGGTGATGGGAGATAAAGCCTTTTCAAATCTCCTATTGGTAGGGTGTATCAACAATGCAATATTCACAATGCCTCCCATAACTATAAATATGCTGATATGGTTATTAATCACAAAATATACCAGGCTCTCTACATGGGGGATTAAGCTAGAACATTTATTTTAAATACCAGAAAACTGAGTCCCAAAGCCAGAAAGTCAAAGCCATCACAGTAGTTATGAAATTGGCACACATAGTTAATGTAGTAAACACCCAAATTCTCAAGCCTTCAAAACAGAACAGGCTACCTCAGACAAAAATTGTCCTCTTCATTTTGGCTGGCTCAAAAACAGGAGTTTGTGGGGGGCGGAGCCAAGATGGTGGAGTAGAAATAGTACCTCCAAGGCTCTCTCCCCCCAGATTACCTCCAAACTATGTAAAAGGGGACTCTGAACAACTTCTGGAGCCCCGGCACCCAAAGAACGACACAGAGAAGCTAACCTCCCACTGAGGACAACCCAGCAGCCTTGCAGAAAGGGCCAGCACAGCACTCTGGGAGCCGGCAGCGCAGAGAGCAGTGCGTGGAATGCTGAACCCAGGTCCCGAGGTTTTAGTCCCAGGGCGGCTGGGCCAACAGCCAGCTGGAGGGACCCCAGAACACCAGCAGCTGTGGCGATTCCAGAATGGTCAACACAGACATGCCTAGGACAAAGTGAGAGGTTAGTGCCCTATGGACTTTGGGACCAGTATTTGGGGAATGCTTCAGCTTCCTCCCCTGAGGGCTAAAAGCCGCTGAGGAGACACTCCATTTTGCAGTTTTCAGTGGTGGCTCCAGCTCCTGGCCTGTGAACTGTCGGGAGAACCAGTGATCAGTCTCAGGGGGTAATCGCTCCTGCTTTAGCCTCCCTGGATCTGGATTGTGATCTGGAGGGGAGGTTGTGGGTGGGTTTCCAGCTTGCCAGAAACGGAAGTTGCCCCCCTCCCCCACACGTTCGGGACAAAGCCCCCCTGTCTGGTTGCAGAGTTCTACTGTGGCAACAAGCCCAAAAGTCAAGTAATTAAGTGGCATCATGCCAAGGCAAAGGAAACAAAATAAAAAGAAAAATGAAACATTAGACTACTATTTTGGGGGCAAAGAGGATCGAAGCATGGAACAGTCAGAGGACTGTGAGGTCAGAAATCCTGCTCCAAAAGCCCCAAAGGAAAATATGAGTGGGTTACAGGCCAGACAGGACCTTAAGAAGGACTTTAAAAATCAAATAAGAGAAGTGGAGGAAAAATTGGGAAGAGAACTGAGAATGCAGGAAAAGTATGAAATGAGGGTCAACAGCCTGACTGAGGAAAACAACAGCTTAAAAAATAGACTAACTCAAATGGCAAAGGAGGCCCAAAAGAGCAATGAGGAGAAGAATGCCTTAAAAAGTCGAATTTGCCAGATGGAAAAAGAATCTCAAAAGCTCACTGAGGAGATTTATTCCTTCAGAGTTAGACTGGAGCAAATAGAAGCTAATGACTTTATGAGAAATCAAGATGCTGTTAAGCAGATCCAAGCAAATGAAAGATTAGAAGGCAATGTGAAATATCTCATGGGAAAAACTACTGACCTGGAAAATAGATCCAAGAGAGATAATTTAAAAATTATTGGACTACCTGAAAGCCATGATCAAAGAAAGAACCTAGAAATAATCCTTCAAGAAATTCTCAAGGAAAATTGCCCTGATGTTTTAGACCCAGAGGGCAAAATAGAGGTTGAAAGAATCCACTGATCACCTCCTGAAAAAGATCCCAAAAAGAAAACTCCCAGGAGTATTATAGCCAGGTTCCAGAATCCCCAGATCAAGGAGAAAATGCTACAAGCAGCCAGGAAGAAACAAGTTCAATATTGCGGAAACACAATCAGATTAGCACAGGACCTGGCAGCTTCTACACTGAGGGATCAAAGGGCATGGAATATGATATTCCAGAGGGCAAAAGAGCTGGGGATGAACCCAAGGGTCACCTACCCAGCAAAACTGAGTATTTTGTTTCAGGGGAAAATATGGTCATTCAGTGGAATAGAGGACTTTCAAGCATTCTTGAGGAAAAAACCAGAATTGAATAGAAAATTTGACATCCAGACACAAGAAGCAAGAGATGCCTGAGAAGGTAATCAGGGAAAAGAAATCAAAAGGAACTTCTCAAAGTTGAACTATTTACATTCCTATATGGAAAAGCAATAACTGTGACTGATGAAATCTTTCTCACTATGAAAATAATGGTAGAAGGGTGTATGGTCATATGAATACATATGTGAATGTGTGTATATATGTTTACAGTTATACATGGATAGAGGGCACAGGTTGAATTTGTTGGGAAGGGATGATATCAAGGGATGAAATTATGAGGTGAGAGAGGAAAGTGGCAAGAGGAGATGGGGAGAGACAGGGTAGGGTAAACTATCTCATGTAGAAGAAGCAAGGGGAAGTGGCTGCAGAGAAGGGGAAGAATAGGAAGGCAAAAAGGCAAAACCACATTCCCATTGAATTTGGTTCAGGGAGAGAATGACATACATACTAAATGGGATATCTCACCCTGCAGCAGAATAGGGGGAAGGGGGATGAGAGGAGGGATGATGGATGGGAGGACATCCTTGGGGGGAGGGGAGGTTGGAAGTACCCACTATAGAAGAGGGACAGGATCAAGTAGGGAATAGACCAGGTGGGGGGTGGGATGGGTGGGAGGGAATTATAAGCAGCCTTGTACAATATATCTACTATGGTAATATTTTGCATAGTTATACATGTACAACATATACTGAATTACTTATCTTCCCAGAGGGAATGGGTGACAAGGGAAGAAGGGATTGGATCTGAAATTCAAGGTCTTAAAATTAAATGTTTCACATATATTTAAACAGTATTTTCAATATTCTTTTGCATGTAATTGGGAGATAAGATGTACAGACATCGGGGCACAGAGATTCAGCTTGCTCTAATGGAAAAGTCGAAGGGAGTAAGGGAGAAGATATGGGAGAGAGCAGGATGGAGGGAGTGATATCTTGTGGGACTGCTATTCTGGGAGGGTGGGTAGGGGGAAAATGGGGAAAAAAATTTTAACTTAAAATCTGGCAGAAATGAATGATGTAAAACAGGAGTTAATAAAGCATTTGTTTAAAAGAAAAAAAAAACAGGAGTTTGTGGTGCCACTGCTGCTGCTACTGCTGCTGCCAGGCTTTCAGGCACCACATACTCTAGCTTGGCTTCCTTTTCCTCTTGCCCCACCCCTTCCTGCTACATCAGCAAGTCCAAGGGGCATGGGGGAATCTTTCAATCCCCTAACCCTTACATAGGGCTAGCCCTAGAAGGGGGATTATCCTGTAGTTTCTTAGTACTTAAAAGCTTTAAAGGACTTTTGAAACCATCTTGTTTTATAGATGAGATAAATGAGACCCAGAAAAATTAGGTTATTTGCCCAAGGTTCCACAGATAATAAGTTGGAGGGCTAGGATTTCACTTGGAGGAAACTAGATGGCTTAGTGGATAGAGAGCTGGGCCTGGAGTCAGAAAGACATGAGTTCATACATGACTTCAGACACTTACTAACTGTGTGACCTTGGGCAAGTCACATAATCTTTTTTGCCTTGGAGGCAACTAGGTGGCTCTATGGATAGAGTGCTGAGGCTGTAGTCAGGAAGACCTGAGTTCAAATTCAGCCATAGACTCTCACTTTTAACCCATGTTAAAAGTCATTTAACCTTTGTTTGCCTAATTCACTGGAGAAGGAAATGGCTAACTGCTCCAGTATCTTTGCCAAGACAACCCCGTAAAGGGATCATGAAGAGTCAGCCATGACTGAACAACAACAACAACAAAGGCAGTAAATTAGAGAACTAGGGTTTGATTCTAGGTATTCTGATTATAAATCCAATGCTATTTCATGCTTTAAGTTCATGGATGAGATCCATCCTTCTTTCTATCTTCTGTAGGCCCAAAGATATGAAGAAAGCTCATTTTGGGAAGACTGTGAAAACTGCTCATTCTTATGGTGATCTACAGTTGCTGTTTCTACAGCCATTTGTCTTTTCCCCCTTTCTTATTAATTGTTCCCCTCTCTCAGAATCTCCTCTTGCCCATCTTTAACTTTCTGGCAGTATTATGCAAGTAGAGGCTAATGGGTCAATGGGAATCTCTCTGTGATTCTGAGAGCTGCTATCACAATGTTGCTTAAGATTCAGGAATCCTGCCAGTGCAGAGCCTCCAGTAGTGTACTCTGATTCAGAAGAACAACAAAAGTTTGGGAAATGCAGAAAGGGAAACTTCAGTAATTTGCCTTTGAAGGCTTGATTGCATCAATATAAAAAAGAAGGTATAATTAGGTTAAGATCTTTCTGTTGCTTTTTCCCAGCTCTCACATGCTATTCCCCATGGCCGCATGTGCTATAGTTCTGTCTGGAAACAACTTTGTTATGTCACTTTCTAGGGCTTTTATTTTTTATTATGAATAAATGTATTTTAACTTTCACTTTACATTTAAAAAATGAACATAATGGAAATATTCACTATGATTTACAATAAAATAAAAACTTCAGAGATTATAGATGCTTTCATCCTGGGATAGCTTTGCTGTTTTCAAGGAACAAATGTCAGCTATAAAAAAACAGATAGGAATTGCTTATTTAGTGCTTCCATTTGTTGTAGCAAATCTATCTGTCAAGTGAATTTGACAAAAAGATGAGCATACAAAGTATGAATTGCATATGCATATTTTCTCTAGGATTGGCCTTGAGCCCTTCCGCAAGATGGCACTTTGAGTTAATTAGGAATTTTTCATTGACAGCTGAGCAAGGGAATTCAACAGACAAAGGTAATCTGTCTACCAGGGACCCAACTGCTAATCCAAGAGATTTTTTTTTTGGGGGGGGGTGGTTTACCAGCTTTTACATTAATGTCACAAGTGAGTTGTTAAATTTAGTATTTAGAGCTGACTAAAGAAATACCTACTATCTTTCAATGGCTCCCTATTGCCTCCCAAATTAAGATTCCTTTGCCTTGTTCTCAAGGCCCACAATGCTGGTGACACAATCTTCCCAGTCTGGTTTTATAGTGCTTTCCTCCATAAATTATATGGTAGAGCCCAATTGGACCATTTCCTATCACATTCTGTGTAGTCTCACCTATATGCTTTTGTTTGCCTTGTTTCCTATGCTTGGTTAATCCTACTGTCAAAGTCCTGTAGATCACCTATAGGTATTTTGTTTTGGTATAGTTGCTCTGCTAGTTCAATTCATGCCATTGAACTAAAAAAGTCTTTTTGACATAGTCTTGAACTGTAGTCATAGAGCTTCCCACTCCCCCCGCCCAGTTCCATAAACAAAATATTTTTGACTGAGTTTATGTGGGTATCAGTCATGGTAGATATTTTGATTTCACTCTTGGATTTTAGGTGTTCCACAGACTCCATTCTGTGGCAAACCAATTTTGGTTGCAATGAACAAATTCAACAGTGTGTACTTGTTGTGAGCTTTTACTCTTGCTCTATTGTTTCTTCCAAAAATATTAGTATAGGTTTTTGATGCACATACCACATACCCCAAGAATTCTTTCAATCTTTTTCTTCCTTTTTGATGATCTACTCAAAGATGACAAGTCCTATATTTCATTAATACAGTATGAATTGTTTTGAAAGGATACTTTCCAGGACTGTGATGGACAATTTTATAATTCTGAAAGTGTACATTGACATTAGAATTAAATAGGTATTAATTCTTTAAATGATTTTTTTTCTATTGAGCTTTGGTTTTAAAACACTACTAATTTTCACATTTTAAAAATATTTTCACAATTATTTCTTTTATAGTTTTATGCTTGGTATATCTTACCTGGAGGAGATGAAGGTATCTGTCACTATCATCTTCATCCATTGACTCAATTCAAACTCAAATACTTCAGTCTCTATCTTTCCTTAATATACTTTAAGATTATTAAAATCAGCACATCCAAATGACATTTTATACCATTTAAGAAAGATTCCATAAGACAGTAATAATTAGTATAATTTTGGTGGATATAAATGAAATGATTAATGAAATGTTTTGGTTCAACTTTCTCTTTATTTTAAAAGCCATGCTTGTTTTTGTTTTTGTTTTTGTTTTGTCATGGGCAATGATAATAGGGCAGCTAGGTGATGCAGTGGATGGAGTGCCAACCTGGAGCCAGGAAGACCCAAGTTCAAATGTGGTCTCAGACACTCCTGGGCAAGTCACTTAATTCTTCTTTCTCAGTTTCCTGAGTTTCCATCTATAAAATGAGCTGGAGAAGGAAATGGCAAATTACTAGCTTTGGCAAGAAAATGGGGTCATAAAGAGATGGACATCACTTGAAATGAATGAACAAAAACAATGATAGTAGAACAGGCAGAATCATAATGGGTTTAAATCATTTCTCTGAAAAAATGCTATATTTTATACCAGTTGTTCCTGACATCTTTGTGACATTGGCATATTTAAAATAGAGAACAGTTTTCTCCATGGACATCAAATACTCTTGTTCTTACTAATATTTTGGTCATTTTACTTGTTTGTAGTATATGCATAAGCCATGTGTGCAAAACCAAGTTAAAGGCTTTATGGTAAGCCATAAAGGCAATGTAAATATTATGGCACTTTTGGACAACCTATTCAATAATTGCTAAATTGACAATTAGCTGCTCTTTTCCTGCCTGGGATTTTTTTGAATATCTCTTTGTTCCTCAACCAATATACAGTTTTCTTTTGTTTATAGGTGTGTGTGTGTGTGTGTGTGTGTGTGTGTGTGTGTGTGTGTGCATATGTATGTGATACCAGCTGTGTTTTTTTAATCTTACAATGCTTTGTATAAAGCACATTCACATGTAATTAGATCATAATTGAAAGGATCATTGGTGTGCTTCTTTTGGTACTGGCTAAATGATGTTTTCTTTTAAGAAAGATGTGATCTGAGAGGAAACCGGTAAAGGGTTTTTGCTAGTAATTAATACTCTGAATTTATTGTAATAGTTATGGATTTTATTTAACTCCCACTGTTTTCCAGTTTTGCATAGAAGGTAAAATTGTATTCACTCCCTTGATGCAACTGTTTTGCTGTTCATTGTATTAAGGGTGTGCATGTTTTCTATTTTCTATTTCTATTTTCATTCATTTCGTTGTGTTATACCTCTTGAAACCAAGTAGGGGACCAGAAATGTTCCATATCCACCTTATTTAAAAGTTCGGCTCTCTTTTAATTTCCTTTGCTTTTTAAGCCCCTGGATTAAAGTTTTTGAGTGATGTTGAATCAGTTCTTTTGTTCTTTGTACTGCTTTGTCTCCTTTGTCTTTCTACTTTTCCTTTCAATTGCTGATTAAGGAAAACTAAAATTGCTGATTTACCTTTGTTTTTCTGCTTTGATATTGTAAGTTTCTTTTGTGTTTTCTTTAATTGAATGAGGAGTTCAAGTTTTTGACTGCATGTGCCAGCTACATATTAATGTAATCTTCCACTGCTTTTCCATGAATCTTTCATAACTCTCTCAAGTTGTATCTGCTTTGCTATTAATTGATGCAGGTGCTTAGAAGTATTCTTTGAAAACTCTACCTTTCCTCCTATTGTTTTCACTGTGGCACATGTACTGCTTTGTGTTAAATTCTGACATATTTTTACATTTTCTGTCTAATCATTGATAATGATTATAGCAAATGTCAACTTTTTTGAATTATACAGTTTTGGTATAGTTGGTTTACTAGTTGGAGTCATACTATCGAACTAAAAAATAACTTTTGGAAATTCCAGTCTAAGTATGCCAATCTCCCTTTCAAAATTATTAGAGACTGGAGATTGGGCAAGAGGCAAGTGCTGCATGAATTAGAAGGCACATTATCACATGGCCAGATGTGAGGTACTGCTTTATTTTACCTCCTTTCTGCCCTGAAACTGTGACTAAGGTCCCTGCTCCCCTGTGGCCAGGATCTCTAGTGTACTAGTACTCCTCACCTCAAGACTGTTTCTTAAAACCATGTAATGGTTTAAAGTTATTTGAAGGGGTATCTGGGAAAGCTCAGGTGTGTCCCCGTCTTTATTCCACCACCTTGGCCCTGCCCCCAATTTTGCTTTTTCTTTTATATGAATAATGAAATAGCTTCTAAATTGGAAACACATTTTTCTCCCAGTCTAGTTTTTCACTTAGTAATAAAGGACCCTTTTGTCTTTAAGGTACATTTTTTCTCTCTCCCTGTAGTATAGATGTAGAGTGCAGAAAAAAATTCCAGCAAAATACCAACTGAAAATAATTCTGCTGCAACCAACCTAATTGAGTACAGTTGCAAATATTACAAGGCAAATTGTGTTACAAGTGAATTAGAGAAAACAATAGGAAAAGAAAATGCTTGTTTTTTAATTGCTTTGGGTCAGGCTCATTTTAGAAGTGTGATTGCTACAAATAACCCAATAAAGTACTTGTAACTTTTCCCCAACATAAAAATTAGTATTTATATCAGGAGTAGAATTTCTCTTTTTTTAGTTTTATCCTTGCCTTTTGTATTTTTTGAAGTTTCTTTGTATCTAAAATCACATTTTATTTTATTTTTCCCATTCTCTTAAGATGGCAGTGAAGTGCATTCCTAACCAATGAGAATTGGAGCTTACTTTTTATTCCTAACTCATAACAATAACAGTCATTGTTTAATATGTCAGGTGTTATGGTAAACTCAAGAGATCAAAAGACAAAACCCAAAAATGTCCCTGCCTTCAAGGATTTACATTCTAGTAAAGGAAACAACCTGTACTCTATAAATAGGTATAAAGTATATAAAAAATCAACATAGGGTAATTTTTAAGGGGAGGATTTAGCAGTTGTGTGGGGTGGGGTGGGGGGGCAAAGAAGTAAGTAAAGACTTTGCTATTGTAGAGCTTGGTGCTTGAGTTGAACTTTGAAGGAGGCCAGGAATTCTAAGAGGCAAAAGTGAGAAAGGAGTGTATTCTAGGTGTAAAAGGCATCCTCTTTAAAGGCACAGACATATGAATGGAATGTCCTTCATGAGGGCCAACAATTAAATCAGTTTGACTTTTTTAAAGACTGAATGAATGGGAGTAATGTGTGGTAAGTTTGGAAAGGTAGAATGAGATAAATTGTGAAGGGCTTTAAATTCTAAACTAAGTTGTTTGTCCTAAATATTAGAGGTAATAAGAAGTCACTAGAGCTTCTTGGGTAGACATGGTGAGACCAGTCCTCTAAGAATATCAATGTGGCAGCTATGTCAATAATGGATAAGAGAGGAGAGGTTGGAAACACAGAGATTAATTAGGTTGTGATTTTAATGGTTTATGCAACAGTCAATCTCTAATTGGTGTCCATGAAGGTCTAAGCTAGGGTGTTTGTGATGCAAGTGGAACAAATGGGATAGATGTGAGAGAAACTTTCATTCTATCAGTGATGTCTGATCATGTGACTATTGTCTAATAAGCACACCTTTCCATATCTGTACTTCCAATATTCCAAAATGGAGATGACTTTTTAATAACTAACATTTACATAGCACCTTAAAGTTAGAAAGATACTTTCCCTTCATTATTTCATTTCAGCCTCATAACTACTTTGTGAAGTAGATATGATAGATATTGTTATGCCCATTTTACAGATGAGGAAACTGAGGGCATGTGAGTTACTTATGGTTTTACAGAAAATAAATAATAACAGATAGCATTTATATAATGCTTTAAGGTTTGAAAGTTGCTTTACAAATATTATTTTGTTTAATCCTTGCAATAAACCTTAGGAAGTAGGTGGTATTATTATCCCTATTTTATAGATGAGGAAACTGAGATGTTGCCCAAGGTCACATAGCTAATAACAGCTAACAAGGAGAGATTTATACTCAGGTCTTCCTAACTTCAAGTCTGATTTTTTATCTACTGTACTCTCTAGCTGGTGGTGATTTCAAAGGTTGGATTTCAAACCCAAACTTCTTGCTTTCAGGTATTTTACTATGCCAATCTGTCTGTTGATTTTTATCTACTTAAAATAGGGAATAATTAATAAAATCACCCAAAACCCCACAATTTACTGAAACAGAAACATTATTTGTTTTGTGTTTGTCCTTTATTTTCAAAGAGGACCATGGCATCAGGGAAATGATGACATGACTTGCAGTTGACTTTGATTTGAGTGAGGGAGGGCTGTGCAAAGTCACCAGCCTTGTGGTGTTACCAGAGCCATCTGGGTTCAGTGACCAGATATTCATCAGGATGACTAGAGATGGCCCAGGATGCAATGGGAGACCCTGGCCTTTTTAGGCTAAGGCCTTTTCATTTACTCACTTAGAGTGAGCTAACACCTATTCAGTGAGTAGACCTCTTTAAGAGGTGAGTCAAAGGATGGCCCCTTTAATTAGAAAAAAAGATAAAAGATCAAGCTGGGAGGGGAAAATCCTCAGGGTTGCTTTTCCAAAGAGAAATAGTTACCATTGCCATTCACTCTAAGCCAGAAGGGCACAAAATACAACCATTAAGTGGAGCTTGGGCAGGGACTTATTGTGGTCCAATCCATGAGATTCAGGTTGAACTGGGTTTTAAGGTTTTGTGAAAGAAGAAAGCAAGAAAGAAATCTAGCTAGTAAACCCCAAGTTAACTGATGCAGCTTCTGACCATCAAAATTGACCTTCCTTTGGACTGGAGGAGAGGGAGAGGATGAGCTACGTTACCCAACTAGCTGGGTTCTCCAGTGAGGCTGGTGACCTTGCACAGCCATTCCTCACTCAAATCAAAGTCAACTGCAAGTCTTGTCATCATTTTCCTGATGTCATGGTCCTCTTCTTTTTTTTTTTTTTTTTTAAAGCAATTGGGGTTAAGTAACTTGCCCAAGGTTACTCGGCTAGGTTTTTGTTTGTGTGGATTAAGTGTCTGAGGCCCGCTCCGAACTCAGGTCCTTCTGACTCCAGGGCCGGCGCTCTATTCACTGCGCCACCTAGCCGCCCCTGTGGTCCTCTTCTTAAAGGAAGGACAAACACAACCTGTGAGTAGACCAAGTTTCCTGGATTTGCTTAATGTGACTATTAAGGAACTGCTTTTCTTCCACAAAATCTACATTAAATTCCACTGGACTTGAACTTGTCTAGGGCAATCAGTGTTCCCAGTTTGGCCATAGTTATTAACTTAGGTTGAATTAGGAATGTTATTAGTATTATACTAGCTGGTTTGTCACCTGAATGTAATATTGAAACAGTTATGAGGGATCAGTTACTGTTAAGTCCTATTGAATTGAGTTGGTTATTTTCTATAGATTAGACTTTATTAAAGTTCCTTTCGATAGTCCTTACATAATGGAGCACATTGATTTTCACAAAATGTACATCGATTAAGATGAAATGTCAGTTTTCTGCCATGAATATAATCTCCAACAGTTATTAAGCAACATTATAATTTTATTAAATCAATTCCACTCATTCCCTTTAATTAAGAGCAGCTTTTTATTTGACCTTGTTTGTATTACCGTATTTGAAAAAAAAAAAACTTAAGCTAAAGTTAGCAGAGATAAGCCCTGTACTGAACTTCCTTTGCCTCTTCCAAATACTTTGTGGTGATGATTTTTTAAAATGTTACACCTGAAAAGCCTAAAGAGAAAACATACATTTATACACTTGATGATAGATATTGTTTTTGCAGGGAGATGAGTAAATGATTAGGTGGGCTATCTTTTGGTCAAGGCTAACCCAAGCCCCACTCTGTCAAGTTGATCTCACCCCTCTGTACCTCCTCTGGAGTCCTGTTCAAATGATAGTCGTTATATTTTCTTGCATCTTTGAGCTTTTCCTTTCTACTGGTGCCATTCCTTCCCCCTACTCAAATGACTCCATCTTAAAAAAAAAAAAAAAAGCAAAAAATATATTTCCTTGATTTTGCTGTCCCCAGTACCTGAAAGCATCTTTCTTTCTCTTCAATGCAAACTCCTAGAGAAAATACTTTTTCACAAGCCACTTTCACTTCCTTATCACCACTCATTCCTTAGCATTTTGCAATCTTGTTTTTATTCCCAATTACTCTATTGAAAATATATTTTTCAAGACCACAATTTCTCTCCTAATTGGCATATTCAATGACTTTTTTTTAGGTTTTCTCCTCTTTGACCGTTTTATTGGTGAAGATTGATATCCTTTCCTCCCTTGGGTTTCATGGCTTTGTTCTAATATGGTTCATCTCTATTTAAAAAAATACATATATAAATATGTGTATAATTATTCACCTATACATATACCCATGCACTGTCTGTGTGTATACAGAGAAGCAATGTGAATATACATAAACACAAATACAAGTATACATATGTATTCTTGTGGTCACCACATAGATGAAAGAATATACTCATGTACACATGTATATATGTATATATATATATATATATATATATTATAAAGCAATTGGGGTTAAGTAACTTGCTCAAGGTTATATGGCTAGTCATTATTTATGTGTGGGTGCTCATTTTCTGAGGCCGGATTCGAGTCATCCCAATTCCAAGGCCAGCGCTCTTACTCACTGCACCACCTAGCAGCCCCAACATGTATATATTTTTAAAATAGAGATTAATATATTACACATATGCATGCACACAGAAACACATGTACAAAGGCATATATATATATATGTGAATGTGTATATTACATAGTATATATACTACCTACATATAGATTACCTATATATGTGTGCTGTATTTACTATCTATGTATACCAAGTATATATACTACCTATATATATAAAAGTACGTGTGTAATATATTTGTATATATGTATTGTGAAGTTTATATATGTAAATGTGTATGTAAATTTAATATTTGTACAGTCTATATGTATATAATAAAGTTTAAAATGTAATAAAATTTATCTTCTGCATGTCTTTTCTCTGTGCATTAAAAATAATTTGTTGTTGCTCTATTTTTCCTAGTCTATTGCTACCCATTAAGTCCTTGTAACAGATATAGACAATATATCTGTTACAAACAAATCAATACAATCCTATTCTGCGATTCTAGTCTATCACCACTCTGCAAAGTGGTGAAAAGCATGATTCTTCATCAGGTTTCTGGAGTTATATTTAATTACTGCTTAGGCAGAATTCTGGGTTCTTTCAAAGTTGTTTCCCCTCACTTCATTTTTGTTATCATTATGCAAACTATCCTTCTGGTTCTGTTTATTTCACTCTGTATCAGTTCATATATATCTTCACATATTTCTCCTAATCTATCCTATTCATTTTTTCTCATAGGTCAATAAAATTCTATACATGCATATATTTGTACTTATTTGTGTTGTTTGGTCATGTCACAATTGATAAACACAGAGACCTCTAAACTGACTGTACCCTATTCCTGAAATGCATTCCCTCCTCAATGCTGCCTCTTGGAATTCCTGATTTCCTTCATGATTCAACTCAAACATGATTTTTTTTTTCATAAGTCCAGCTGCTAATACCTTTCCCCCCTTCTCTCAAGATTTCTTTGTATCTGTTTTGCATGTACTTAATAAAAATAATAGCTAGCATTTATATAGCACCTACTATGTACCAAGCACTGTCCTAAGTGCTTTATAAATATCTCATTTGATTCTTGTAATATCCCTGGGAAATAAGGCTGTTATTATCCCCATTTATAGTTGAGAAAACTGAGGCAAGCAGAGATTAAGTGACTTGCCCAGGGTCACAGAGTTAGTAAATGTCTGAGGATGAATTTGAACTCAGGTTTTCTTGACTCCAGGTCCAGCATTCTATATACTGCACCAACAGCTGCCTACATGCACCCAGATATATACACATTAACTCTAGCTTGAGATATAGGCTCCTTTGAGAGTATGGACAGTCTTATGTTTGTCTTTGTGGCCATAGTACCTAGCCCCGTGCCTAAATACAGTAAGCACATAAGTACTTAGGGTTGATTTTCATAGTTACATGCTACAGTGATTTTTATAATAAGTTTTCTTTTCTGGGTAATTTCTAGAGTAATTAATACCTCTTATGATTAAAATATTGGAAACACAGGGTAGCATAATTGAAAGAATACTTAGTGCCACAGGGACTTGGATTTGAGTCTCACATTGTACACTTAGTAGCTGTGTCACCATAGGTGTTACTCTTAGTAAAAAAAAAACAACAAAAAAACCCCTAATTCTTAGTTTTCTAATCTATAAAATGAGGAATGAGGATAAAAACCATTTCAATACCCAATTCTTAGGTTCATTGTGAAGAAAGTCCTTTGTCAACAATGTTGTTTTTAAGGTCTTCTTGGAAAAGATACTGGAGTGGTTTGCCATTTCCTTCTCCAGCTCACTTTTCAGATGAGGAAACGGAGGCAAACAGGGGTAAGTGACTTGTGTAGGGTTACACAACTAATAAGTGTCTGAGACTGGATTTGAACTCAGGAAGATGAATCTTCCTGATTCCCAGCCCAGTGCTCTATCCTCTATCTACTCTACCACCTAGCTGCCTTTGTCAACAGTACATTGCTGCATCAATGTTAATTATTACTATCTTTGTTAGATTTATTTCATAATACAGTAGAAGTGAATAGGGATTTTATCAAGATCACCAAATCTAAATTATAAATCTTTTCCTTTCAAAACTGACTATGAATTTCAATGTAAATTTCAAATCTAACCAAGAGTTCCTTCTTTGTATGAAAATGAGTGAAAATTAAATGGAATAGTAGTAAAATCTCATTTTTCTGAGTGGATCAGGAAAAATTAAATGGCACAGGGATAGGGGGAAAAATCTCCCTAAACCTGAAGTGAGAAGACTTGGCTTCAGGTCTTGCCCCTGACATTTTCTAGCCATATCACCTCATATCTCTGAGTCTTAGTTTTCCTATCAGGTAGTTGAGGACATGATATCTGCACCACCTACCCCCAAGTTTGTTGTGAGGAAAGTGTTTCGTAATCAATCTTATAACACTATATAAAAGTGAATCAGACTCAATCAGCAGCTGTTGCCTGAGGCCCTACCAGTTGTCCAACCTTGTGGTGTTGTGTGAGGCATATGAGGGGAAGAGAAGATGACCTCCCTGCCTTTAAGTAAAGGAAATTATAGTTTAGTTCAGGAGATGTGATTCAGAAACAGTCTGAGACTAGTTAAGTCCTCAGTGACTGAGAGAATGTGCATTGGAGTCTTCAGGGTAGATGTAGTCTGAGAAGACAATTAACCTCATGCTTTTCAGGTCTAGACTTTCTCAATCCAACTGGCACCCTATCCTTGCTGCTGTGGCTCTTCTCCAGAATACCTTCTCTCTAAAAGGCTCTAAGCCAGACATTTCCAGTTTTCTAGCTGATTGTTTTCTTTGCCTGTGACCTCAGGGCTGGGGAGCTAATCTGAGTACTGAGGACTCTAAGCAGGAAACCTCTTCTCCTTTTCAACATGTGGATGACCCTGATCCTGGAGTTGCTCTTAATTTGGCATCTGTCTTGCTTGAAAATGCTGATCTTGACATCATAATGAGTTGCCCTAGAACCCTTTCTTGGGTATAATGAGATAAAAACATAAACAGAACAGTTTGCAAACTTCAAAGTGCTAGCTATTATTATTTTTGTTATTCTTGTTGTTCTTATTTCCTTGTAGCTCCTGTCTCCCCCTCAGTGCTTAACTGCATGTTTGCAGTTTACCCAGATGATTTCCCCTAAGTATGCCAAATAAAGGGACTATAACTGTAGAGCCTTTGGACTGGCTTTTCTGAAGTTTTTTCTGCAAATTTTTCTGATGACGGAATCTGACAGGAAGGCTTTTTATGTTATACCTCAAAGAATATGTGATCTCATTAATATGGTGCCCCCTCTAATGGTGCAGATCACCAACCCATTACAAAATCACAGCTGAACATAAAAAAGCAGATTATTCTACTTAGTTAAAAGTTACATAAAATTTAACCTAGGTATAATGGCAATATGGGCCTTTGCAGATTTCCCGTAGCCCTTGCCAGCTTTGTACTTGCTGCTCCAGTGTTTCCAGGGCTCTCTCTCACTGAACCATGGAGTAATTTGCTTGCCCTGGTGCCAGTCTCTGTACCCTGCCTGTAGCCAGAGGTGTTAAGGAGGCAAAGAAAAGTCATTTGCTTTAACTCAGGTGGGAGAGCTAGGGACCTGTTTGAGGAGAAGTCTGATGGCCTTGAAGGCTACTTGGTCAAACTTTGTGTATGCTTGCTGGAGTTGCAGGACTGAGAAATAAATGAATTGGAAATGTGTTGATTAGCCCCAAAGCGTTTTGGCCTAGGGGCTCTCATTCTCAAGTTGCTGTAATACTTTGCTGTGGAAGTAGTAAAGGGCTCCAGAAAGTAGATGGCAGCTACAGAGGACCTGGCAACCTGTAAGCTCCTCCTGTTTGCTCAGATAGGAACTGTTCGTGTTCCTCAGGTCTGATTCAGCTTCCAAATGCTTCCTTCCTCTACTGCTTTCCCTGTTGCCATTTAAGAGCTGCTCATGTGACCTCCTTTGACTTTGGTTTTCTAATCTATAACCCGAGAGGGTTCAACTAGATGCCCTTTAAGGTCTTTTTAGCTCTAAAATTCTGTGTTCCTAAAGTTCTGTGATATAATAAATGACTCATTCATAAAACCATAGGATCTCAGAGCTGAAAGAGATCTCAGAGGGCACTTAGAATAATATTGGAACAAGACTCTTTTCCATGATGTCACGAAGTGTTCATTCAACTTATACCTGATGTCCTCCAATGTATAGAGGGCCAAGTAGGGCCCAAAGGAGCCCATTGTATTTCTGAACACCTTTGATGAATAGGAAGCTTCTCCTAACATCACATCAAAATCTTCCCCTCTGAAACTTCTACCCACTGTCACCCATTGATTGAGCTGCCTTCTTCTCCTAGAACTTCCTTCAGAGCCTGGGTTCTTCTCACCCTGAAACATCCCTTCTTATTTCTACCTCCACATCTCTTCTTGGTCTTTTTATTTTTATTTTTTATTTTTGGATGGGGGAAGATAAGTCATTTGGGGTTAAGTGACTTGCCCAAGGTCACACAGCTAGTAACTATTAAGTATCTGAGGCCAGATTTGAATTCAGGTCCTCCTGAATCCAGGACCCTTGCTCTATTCACTGTGCCACAAAGCCGCCCCTACCTTCACATGTCTTACAGCAACATTCTTTGCTACACTCACACTACAACCACCCTAGTTCAGATATTTATTACTTTTCATCTGGACTACTATAATAGCCTCCTTATTTAAAATTCTTTTTCCCGTCATTTCTGCCTCTAATCTCTCACATATCTGCCAAACTGATAGTCCTAAAACCAGGCCTGACCATGTCACTCCCCTGTTCAAATAATCCTGGTGGCTCTCTGTTCCCTACCAGATCAAATATAAACTCCTTTGTGGGGTATGCAAAACCCTTCACGATTTGGCTTCAGGCTACCTTTCCAAGCTTATGGTACATTACTCTCCTTAAAATCACTCTTCATTCTAGTCAAACTGGTTTACTAGATTTCCCACCATACAGTGTTCCATCTCCCATATGAGGTTTTGAGCATGCTCCTGTCTAAGCCTGGGATGCATGCTTCCCTCACATCTACCTCATGCAATTCCTTCATTCCTTTAAAGCTCAGCTTGAGTGTCATCTCCTTTGGGAGGCCTAATCCAACCCTGTCTGTTCCAGTTGTTTGTGCCCTTCACACAGATGTAATTTTGCATCTACTTCATATTTATTCATTTGTGTACACGTTGCTTCCCCTTGATAGATTGTAAACCCCTTGAGGGCAGCAAACCATGTCATTTTTGTCTTTTTATCTTCAGTTTCTAAAACAGTGCCTGGCACATAGCAGTCACTTAATGAATGTTTGTTTGTTTAATGAAGGAGTGAAAGCAAAAGCCACAACTATGACCATCTCTCCACGCTGGGCAGTCATGAAACTGCCATTGGTCCAAACTTCTTGCCAAATAGCTTAGCACTGGCTCTGATTACCGAGTACTTATGAGTGCTGCAGTGTACTAATCAGCTGCAATCAGAACTGTTCTGTAGTCATGAATGACAACCTGAAAGAGGAAGTTTGATTATGCTGATCTCTTTTTCGTTACAAGCAGCCTCCTCAAATTAAAAAAAAAAAAAGTGAAGCAGGTAGGTACAAGTATGTACTTCACAAAGGTACTTCTCCTAAAGTTTTTGGGATATGATTCTATTTACAGAATCTTAATTTAAACACAGATTTTTCCAAAACATCCATTTCTAAAAGCAAGATTGAGCTTCATTCTTTTATGTTCTGTCATCCAGTATCTTCTAAGCAATCAAAGCAAGAAATCTTAGGAACAACCACACCTTATTTTATTAAGTCATAGAATATGCTCAGAATTCCTACTGAAACATTTTTTGGTGGCTGGGTTGATGTTTCTCCTTTGAGCAAGTGCCCACTTTATATCCCCCTATGATCTAACATAGTAATTAAACTACAACGCTACAGCAGTAATAGAGGGGTTAGCTTTATTTTCTGCTCAGCAGGAATTTGCTCTGAAATGTATTTCCTTTCATGTTTAAATGAACGTATCACGAGTATTTTAGTTGAATAACTGAGGGGGAAAACCAATTATCTTCGCTTCAGCTAATTTTTCTCTTTTCCCACAAACAGGCATTTTCTCCATCAGGAGAGAATGAAATTGACAAGAACAGAAGGCCTTAGTTCAAATAGAAGCAGTAACCACATGGTGCTCTGTCAAGATAGTGACTTCTTCTTCTGTTCTAGCTAGAGACACAAGGGTCAAGGGTAACTTTCTTTACTTAAGAGAAGGAAAAGGAAAGCCCAGAACAATAAATTCACTTCCCCAGTGCATTCATTTCCCCAGTGTCAATAGCAAGGTGGTAGTCAGTTCTCTTTGCATCTATGTTCTCTTTATCTCTGCCTTTTAATGTTAAAAATAACTTAGATGTATAATAATCCTAATTTACATAGGACTTAAAGGTTTACAAAGCACTTTTCCTCCAGAAACACTATAAGGAAATCATTGCAAAAATTGCATACTCATTTCATAGATGAAGAACAGGTTTTTTCAGATATTATGACTACTTATGTATTGGGGAATACATCTTATATTTGTGTCATTTCCTCATAGATTATGGATGACAAATTTTAATCAGAAATAGTTACAGACGTTTTATTGTTGTTCAGTTGTTTCAGTCATATCTGACTCTTTTTGATTGCATTTTGGGGTTTTCTTACCAAAGATATTAAAATTGTTTGTCATTTTTTTCTCCAGCTCATTTTACAGATGAGGAATTGAGACAAATGGGATTAAGTGACTTGCCCAGGGTCACACAGCTCATAAGGCCAGATTTGAATTTAGGAAGATGAGTCTTCCTGACTTAAGGTTCAGTACTCAATCCACTGTGCTGGCCAGTTACTATAATAGAAATGTTTGCCCTTCCCAAGTAGGTTTCTTTCCTTTTGATTTTCTATGTGTCATATTTTGTTGTTCAAAAACTCTTTCTTTTCCTTTATTCAAACCCACCTATTTTTCTCCTTTGCCTTTTCCATTTATTACATAGATCTGAATTTTGCCCTTCTCTTTAACTGTGCATACATAGTATATATGTAATCTCACTTTCTTCAATTAAAAACATATTTTGATTATTGATTCTGGAATTTATTATGGAAAATAGTGTAAGATTTGGACCTAATCCTATTTTCATCACAATCCTATCAATTTTCCCAACAAAGGATATATACAGGCATCCCTGGAAGGAGAAAACAGAAGTCATCAATTAACATCCTGAAAATTAGTCATCTTCTGATAAGTAGAGAAATGCACATTTAAACAACTTAGAGGTACTGTCTTATATATGAATTGAGAAAGATAGTCGAAAACTGTAAAATTCAGTGTTGTCAGATTTGTAGAATTACAGGCACATTACCATACTGCCAGTAGAACAGGGATCTAGTTTTGATATTTTGTTTTCCAGTAAGAGCTACAAAACAGTTCATCTCCTTCAACCAAATGATCCCACAATGGAGACTATGCTTTAAGGTTGTTACTGTTCAAAACAAAAGCCATGAGAGCTATTTTATATTTATTCATGATAACCAAGCACTGTAGCAAGACCATGTCCAAGAGCTGAAGAATGGCTGAACAAATTGTAGCATATGTATGGAATGTTATTGTGCTATAATTAACTAATAATTACTAAAATATATGAAGAATACAAAGTAACATGTAAAGATATATGAGATGATGAATAAAATATACATTACCCACAATTACATTGAAGATTATGATGATGGTGGTGATATTGACAACAGTGATGATGATGTTGAAATCACCAGAGATCTGGAAAAGTACAGTGGAGAAAAAGTTTAGAAGGGGACCCAGAAGCAAACAAAATGTTTTATTATCTTATTGATATTAATGTGCATTTAAAATGTGTCACTATTTCCTTAGAGTATTGTGAAATTAATTGCATTTAAATGTCTTGAGTGTGCCTTAGTATATTGATTCCCAATTCTTGTGTGTTTTATATAGCTATTTTGAATAGGATTTCCCTTTCTGTTATTTCCTTATCGGTTTTGTTAATGCTCTATTAAAATTCTGGTGATATTTGTGGATTTATTTTGTAGCCTACTCCTTTACCAGGCAGTTAGGTGGTATGGTGGATAGAATGCTAGACCTGGAGCCAGAAGTTTTATCTTCCTGAGTTCATTTATTTTCCTGGACACTTATGATCTTATGTTGTTTTTTTTTTTAAAGGATTTTTAATATAAATAAACTTTAGTTTTATATTTTGTAAAAGGATTTATTTTCTTCCTCTACTGATATGATCACATGGTTTTTGTTTGGATAGTACATACTTATGTTGTTTCCATAATGATCGATCATCTTTCTGTTCCTGATATGTAGCTATAGTTTGGTTGTAGTGAATATTTTAGATTATTTTTCTGTTACCTTTTTGACAGGATTATATTGAAAAAAATTCATGTTAATATGCATTAGCAGTATTTGTATAAACACTTCTGTCTTTGCTTTATCCCTTTCTGCTCTAGATATTATTTGCCTCAAAAAGCAGGCTGATAATTTTTTAACTTTTTCAATTTTTGAGATTGGTTTATATAGTCTATGACTCCATTTGATCTGGTGGTTCCCTCCCCTCAAAGGCTTTGGCAGTTGCTTTATAACTTATGCAATATCAGGTTTGTGCTTGGGTTGTTTAAGATGTCCATTTCTTGTATAGTTAAATTATCAATTTGAAAATTTTATATTTTATAATCTACTTTTAAATTCTCATTTATGTACTTAATTTTATATAGTATGTCATGATAGTTATTTCTTCTGTTTATTTTTATTTTGCCTTGTTCATTATAAAACTTTTAGTATTTGATCTTCCTTTCTGCAAATTTTGATCACATTAGCTAAAGACATATTAGTTTGGTTAGTCTCTAAAAATCAACTTTAGGTTTTATTGATCCCTTTATAGCATTTTTCTTCCTTTTTTTCTATTTCTCTACTAATTTTTAAGTTTTCTTCTTTTATATTTTTTTGGCTATCATGTTTTAACTAAAGCTTAGTTTGGATTGAAGTTTGAGTAAATACTAATGTCAACAAAATGTATTTTAAAAACTTTCATTGGAGTCAAGAAGAGCAAAGGAGGATAAGCCTATTTGGAGAGGGAAATCATTATTATAAACATGTATTGACTCATTAGGAAGAAGTGTAGGAAAATGGAAAGAGCACTGGTTCTGCCAATAGAAGACCTGGGTTCAAATTCTGTCTCTGATGCTGTATGGCTTTAGGAATGTCACTTAAAGTGACTGGGTTCCAGTTTAATAAACTGAGAGAGAAAGGCTACGTAGCCTCTTATATCCTTTCTCCCTGAATCTCTAAGATTTTGTAATCTTCTTAGAAAAAAGTAATATAAGAACACTCTCATTTCCTATTTTTGTGTGTGAGTTGCTAAATCAGAGAAATGTTATAGATATTAATTCCAATCACAGTAAAGTATCTGACAAAGTATATAATGATATCCTTGTGTACCACCTGAGGATTTGTAAATTTGATGATAATACCATTAAATGGATTCTAAAGTGGTTTAGTAGCTATCACCAAAGGGTACCAGAGGGATTCATATAGTATGAGTAGAGTATTACAGGACTTAGTACCCAGATCTGATCTTTTTTGATACTGTAACAGTAAGTTGAAAGAAGGCACAGGTGATAGAAACAATTGCCAAATTTGTGCATGATAGCAAGTTGGAAGGAATACAGAATGGATGCATTTGTTTGGCAGGTTTAGAACTTCAAATGATTTTAGTAGACTGGGAGAACAGCCTGAAAAGAACAAGATGAAATTTAAAGGGATAAACATTCTGCATTTCATTTGAAAATATCAATTATATACACATAGGTTTGCATATACATGGAGAGAAGCAGAGACAGAGAGACAGAGAGAAATAGACACACACACAGAGAATATGTGAGTAGAAATCAATAATTCATTTGTTTAAAAAGACTTAAAGATTCTAATGAAATCGGAGGTAGGGTGACATAAGTTTAAAAAAAGTTATACAATTTTACTTCAGCTGAATTGTCTATGACATTATGGATATGGATGCCATTTGCAAAGATGCAGATCCTAAACCATTCATGCCTTTTCACGTTACATAACTCATCCATGTCCTTCTATCTGTCTCCACCAAGGATGTGAGAAAGAAAGTTGGGATGAGGATATTCCAAGCTTACACAGGTTACATTTCCTCCTGAATCTGCACAAGGAAGGAGCAAGTCCTCTGTTTGATGGAATTTATTTGATGTAGTCTGTTATATATTCAACAATTATAAAAAATGATTAATCTCTTCTTGACTTAGCTTGTGCTCCCATTTTCCCATTGTTACCCCTCACAGACACAATGATCCTCAATTCATAGTATTTAATTGTTCCCTACTAATTACCTTGTGGTTTATTAATATAACCAGAACACCAGAAATTTAAATATATGTGAAAAACAATGCTTCAAATAGCAGGCTGTCATAACATTACATCATGGCTTAATTTATCCTCTCTCAGTGGGTCTAGGAGGAATGGAAAGAAAATGGATTTAAAAGATTCAAAAATCGGTGGGGGTGGGGGTGCAGCTAGGTGGCCCAGTGAATAGAGCATCAGCCCTGGAGTCAGGAGTTCATATCCGGCCTCAGACCCTTGACACACTTACTAGCTCTGTGACCTTGGGCAAGTCACTTAACCCCAATTGCCTTCCCTCCCCCCCCTCAAAAAAAATAGTGGGGTTTCCACAGTACAGTGCTCCAAAGAGCAAGAAGGGGAAAGAACAGTGAGTTTGAAATTTACTTGTTCTCACCCACTGAAGCTGTTGGTTGGGTCTCAATCCAGTCTTGACTGCATTGCTAGCATCTGCCACTGTTTGCTTCTTCTGGTTATTGCTACTGAATCTGTTCCCACTGAGCAACTGCTTTTCTTTCACTCTTACCTGAATTTCTCCATGACTGTGCTATAAAGAGATTTAAATTCATGTTTTGCTTTCCATTGCTTGTGTTCACCCAGTGCTTCCTGCCAAGTACAGACAGCTCTCTCTTTAAGTCAGTAGACCTTTCTGCAAACTTCTAAGTAAAGTGATTTTTTTTTTAGTTATGTGAAAATGGCTAGAGACTTGGGGAATAGAGGGTGGAAAGGGAATCAGGGCCCATGAAGAGAGGGGGTTGGCACACAGTTCAGGGACACTTGGGGCTGGGGACAGAGAAGCAAGAGCAGAAGGAAGAATAGAAGGGCCAACCAAATTGGGGTGTGGCTGGCACCAAGAGAAAGAACACACAGGGAGCAGATCCATGGGTGGGTGGGCAAAGCAGGTCTCAAGTCAAGTCTAATTTGGGAGCAGTGGCAGTTGTCTGTCTGCCCATTAATTTTTCTGCTTTCATTTGGAGGGTTTATATTTTTTTATTTGAATGGTTATTTATTTATTTTTGTAGGGTGTGTGTGTGAGTGTGTGTGTCTGTTGAAGGCGATTGCTAAGCTGAGGGGCAGAAGCAGAGAGAGTGAAAGAGTGCAGAGCACTGTTCTGTATAGTTAACATTGGTATTTAACATGGGTGGATTTTTTTAAAATGCAGATTTCTTTCAGCATTCGTTACATAAAATTGAATTTGCATAATGCTAATAACATAAAGTGAGAACTGTCTGTACAACTGGAGAAGTATGAAAGCCAGGGTAGCTTCCTTCTCTTTGGGTGAAGTTTCTCCACGGGCAAAACAAAATGGAAACCTGAGAACTCTGGGAAATGTATCGACACATTCATTTTCCAGTTTACTCTTTCACTAGAATATGTTATGCTAGTTTTCTCAAGAGTCATAGAGGCTGTCCTACATAATTTTTTCCTTTTCTTGGATTTGAGGAGAAAAATAAAAGTTTTATTTTGCTGCTTGCTAGGAACTGAGTTGTGTAAAGAAGGCAGTACCCTCCCTAAGGATTTGGGATGGTTGCTGGTGATATCTGGGGGAAATTACCCACAATCCTAATGTCTACTTTTTTTTTTCCCAATAAATCACTGAGAGAGGAAATACCACAACTTCAGGTTTTGTATTTTTCATTTTTTAAATTATTTTGGAAACATATATCACTGAGAACTCTGGAGTTTTATTGAAGTCTTCAGTGAATTGTTTCTAAAATTTTGCAGATGAATAATACTGCATGGTATCTTGTAAAGAACACAGGATTTAAAGTCAGAAGGCCTGGGTTCAAGTGCCTACCTCTGGCAATTGGCTTAAGTTCTTTAACCTCAATTTGCTTATCTGTAAATTAATGGGATTAGATTAGATTATCTCCAGTATTCCTTCAGACTTTAAATCAAGGAGTTATGATTCTAGATTCTGGTCTTCCTGACATAAGAAAGGCACAAACTACATTTGGTGTTGTTAGTTCAGTGTATCCAGGTAGGTTTAGGTTGGAAACATTGCCCTGGAGTCTCTAACTTTTCTTGGAACTGCATGCATGTTGAATTGTACTGAGCTGATGTTGCTTTTGCCAGTCACCCCACTGCAACTTTAGGGACTCGGTACTTGGCCCTCCTATCTTACAAAATCCTTCCATCATTCTTTCATCCAGCAGATGATGGTTGGCATTCTTTTCACAGAGAAGTATGTATTTCATTCATTATTCATACAGAAGGAATAATATGCAAAGAAAGGGGAGAAAAGGGAAAAAAAATCCAACCCAGGACAAGGAACACTGGTGATTTAAATTAATTTTCACTAAAGTGTACAGTATCCAGTCTTTTACTGAGAGAATATTTTTCTTTGGTGGAGGCACAGGGGCAGATAAGGACATGGGACATTCAGTGTCTAAAAATAGAGGATGGAGCAACATAGATTAGGGAAATAGGCTGAGGAGAGAGGGGGATCTGAAGACAAACTTTGCTGTGATCCTACACAGAAAGAATGGGGAGTCAGGGCTTCTCCTCTCTTACCCTTCAACACTTTTGGATTCTGTCTCAACACTCCCTATCCTAGCCCCTCCCACATAGCCCTTCACTTCTGAATGGAATTCCTTCAATGACATTATCAGAGTATCTTAAAAAAAAATTTTGTTATTGCCAACTATTACACTCCCCTTCCCACTCATACACAGTTCTTTTCTTTTTCCTATTAGTAGCTTCAAAGGGGGACCTTTGATCTTGACGGAGATTTGAAGTGGCTTTATGGAGCCAGTAATACTCTTGGAGTGGCCTATATTTATGCAGTGGTGGAGCAATAGGGTAGTCTAGGCCTACTGGATAATGGGTTTATTTGACAGCCCCAAATGGCTGTACTTGAATGAACAGCCAGCTATTGCTGCATTCACTGGTAGATTTAATGGAGTTACTTTCTGAGTTAAAACTGCAGAACAGTGACTTTTGGAGACATAATGAAGCAGTTCCATAAGTGGAACTGAACTGATGAGGTCTGAGTTGTCCAACCTCTTTTGTGATCAAAATGAAAATTGATTTTCCCCTCTGGTCTTTTTCTTCCATGTTAACTTTTCCTAAGCCATTTTTTTTCAGCCCCACTTATTTCACTCACAAAGTAACTGGGCGGATTTTTAGGAACTGAAGAAACTCATCACTCCTATCACTGGGATATAAATGTTCAATGTGTTTCCTTCTCTCTCTGTCTCTCTCTCTCTGTCTCTGTCTCTCTCTCTCTCTGTCTCTCTCTCTCTCTCTGTTTCTCTCTCTGTCTCTGTCTCTCTGTCTCTGTCTCTCTGTCTCTCTGTCTCTGTCTCTATCTCTTTCTCTTTCCCTCCCTTCCCCCCTCCCTCCCTCAAGTTAAAGCTCTTCTCTCCTTATGCTACTTGCCTGTGATAGGCTATATCAGGGAAAAAAGGAATTTCTCCCTCCTCCCCTGCCTTTACCTAAAGAAATATGTCTAAAATTCTCCAAATTTAGGAGGCAAAATTTGAAAAGCACAACACCAAATGTGATATTGAGCCCAGGAGACTCAAAGATTTAGATCTGGAAGGGACTTTGGGTGTAATCTAGACTAAACTCTTTTCATCTACAGAGGAGGCTTCTGAGACCCAAAGAGTATGATTATCAGGAAAGGACTAAGGAGCATTGAACCCTTCCCTCTCCCCCAGATAGATGAAGTAGGATTGCTTATGTGGTGTGACTTCAGGGAAAGAAAAATGGCCCTACCTGCCTCTGAAATATATATTCAACACCTATCAGTTTGTCATGGAATGTGAAATTCTTCTTCTTCTTTTTTTTTGGAGAGGGAAGGCAGGGCAATCGGGGTTAAGTGACTTGTCCAAGGTCACACAGCTAGTTTTGTGTTGTTTCTGAGGCCAGATTTGAACTCAGGTCCTCCTGACTCAAGGGCCAATGCTCTATTCATTGTGCCACCTAGCAGCCCCCAGAATGCTAAATTCTTACCCCAGCCACTTTTAAGTTAAAGCATTGAAACTATCTGTGTGCTACATAGGGAAAGTGACTGGATATGAAATGAAGTCAGACTACCTGGATTCGAATCCTTAGATATGCCTTAAGAGATGAAGGAATTACATGGTTTTAGACCAGAACAGACATTAGAGATCATCTAGTCCAACCTCTTCATCTTGTAGTTGAGGAAACTGAGGCTCTGTGAATTTAAATGACCTGCCTAGGATGACACAAGTATATAGTGACAAAGCCAGGATTGAAGACCAGGTCTTGGACAAAGCACTTATTCTTCTTGGGCTTTAGCTATTAAAATGAATATAATTTCTGAAATCCCTCTTTGCTTTATCATTTTGTCATCTTAAAGAACAAATTCCAAAAGGCAAATCCAAAAGGCAAATTCATCATCACTAATTAATACTTAGGTATGAAATATGAGTTTGCTCACATAGCAAGACCCTGGAAGAATAGGATCTGGGATGGAGATTTTCATGAAAAGGAGTGAAGCAACATCTGGAGCCTGAATCACTTCTGGAAGTGGGTGGAGGCATACTTTGGAGCAGTAGAGGCAGAGGTGTCTCAACAGAAGCAGAATCAGGAGATGTAGGAAACAAGTTTTCTTAGTTCCCCAGCTTTGCAAAGGGCAGGCTCTGCTTGTATTCTAATGCACCGTTTGAGGAGTTATTTTAGGCAGATCTCTTGGCAGGTTAGAGAATACTGGGGCCCACATGGGGCATTTGGCTTATGTGTACAAAAGTTCATTCTAAATGGCATAAACCCTGACCCCCAGACATTTATGATTTCATATGAAAACAGCTTTGACACATAAAAACATCACAGGATACATTTATTCCACATTTAAAAGGAAAAGGAAGTATTCAAGAAAGAAGAAAAATCAAAGATCAAACTTTAAAGGACATTCTACTCTTTTCCATCTATAGCTTTAGCAGAATGAGGTATCTTAGGTGTCTATGGTTGCTTTTCTTCTTAATTTTCTTTTTAAGTCTCTTATCAAAAATTTCCAGCTACCTTGAGCCATAGAAAACCAATCCCCTACTTAAAAAAATATTGTGTTTTATTTCAATTTACCAATATAATGAAATTTCACCAAATAATTCTATCAATACCAAAAAGTAATTTGGTCATTCTGGGCCAGAAAATTAGCATTAACTTGGATAATGGCACATTTGTTATTTTATCTTGTACTGAAAATTTTTCAAATCTGAGATTTTGTTTGTGTAGCAAGCAGGGATCACTTAGGAGAGGGAAAAAAGGCTAAACTTCCCTCATCTCATTTTCTTTCACTACTCAGTTTGTTAAATTGGAATAAGTATATTGGTTTTCATTAAAATACAGGCACACTTCAGAGATACTGTGGGTTTGGTTCCAGACCACTACAATAAAGCAAATATCACAATAAAGTGAGTCACATGGATTTTTTGGTTTCTCTGTGCATAAGTTATGTTTACTTTATACTGTAATATATTGGAGCGTGCAATAATATTATGTCTTTAAAAAAGTATGTATCTGAATTTAAAATACTTTATTGCTAAAAAAAATGCTAACCATCACATGAGCCTTCAGGGAACTATAATATTTTTGCTGGTGGAAGAGGGTCTTGACTCAATCAATGTCTATGACTGTCGAGTGATCAGGGTGGTGGTTACTGGGGAGACTGTGGCAATTTCTTAAAATAAGACAACAATGGATGTTGCCTCATCAACTCTTCCTTTCACTTGAATGCTTAGTGGTCATTCTCGAGTTAATAATTGGCTTAATTTCAATATTGTGTCTCAGGCAATAAGGAAACGGGAGGAGAGGGAGAGAGAAGGGGAACGGGTAGTCAGTGGAGCAGTCAGAACATACACAACATTTATCAATTAAGTTTACTACCTTATATGGGCAGTTTGTTGTGTCCCAAAACAGTTACGATAGTAACATCAAAGATCAGTGATCACAGATAATCATAACAGAAGAAATAATAATGAAAAAGGTTGAAATATTGTGAGAATTACTGAAATGTGACACAGAGACACAATGTGAGCGCATGCTGTTGGATAATAGACTTGCTTGATGGAGGTTGCCCCAAACCTTTAATTTGTAAAAACCACAATATCTGCAAAGTTCAATAAAGTGAAGGGAAATCAAAATAGGCATTTCTGTATTAAGATTTCTCACTTAAATTGCATTGGAACTTGGTGGCCCCTAATTAATTCTTCCACTACAAGGCTTTTGTGTGTGCTATTGTTTATAAATATGACAGAAAACACATTTGAGCAGAAAGTGTGGAGATTATAAATTAATCAGAAGACAACTTCCTTTTAGGAATGCTATTCTCAGTGTGAGTGATTTCTCAAGACATTTGAAATTAACAATTTACATAGGGATACAAATATCTTCCCTCTCTCAAAACAAAATCAACATTTGTTTATGTGGGTGCAGGATGTGCCTAAACTCTCAGATGTGTTCATTTTGTCAGTCAGCTTGAGTTAACTATTTTTACTTTGTTAGGAAGAAGGGCCCACTATTCTCTGTGGGTAGTATATTGGAAAATGTTTTTGTGGTGGAGTCCCAATCACCCACACTGAGATTTCATCCATGTAGGTAATTCCTTGAAAGGAAACTCTCTATTAATGTAGATCAGCAACTAATCTGAAACTAGGTAGTTTGAGAGAGTTCTGCCTATGGCACTGAATACCTAGATCGGTCTGAAGTAGCATGCTTCTTGTATGTTTCAGAGGTCAGACTTGAATACAAATATTCCTGACTTCAAGGCTGGCCCTCTATTCAGTAAGCTAGGTTGCCTCTCAGGGAAATAAAATGTGGTCTCAGAAAACAAAAGGCATCAATAAAACTTAAAAAGAAATGCCTGCTAGACATTCCCATCTTGATGTCCAGGCCCTTCAAAGAAATGAAATTCAGGGATATGAAGAGATGTTTTTGCTGTCATATAGCCAGTAAATATGAGAGTCAGTACTCCCACCATTTCTTCTGACTCCAGGCCCAATACTTTGTCTACCAGAGAAGAATCAAAGTAACTTGCTCTAGCAAAAAGTTATTCTGTTAATGGTAAATAGATTTGTCAGACAAGATGTAGAACTTTTGAGAAATCCAGAGGAAAGCTGTCAGACCAGAGGGGCACAACCTCAAATGGAATGAACGTGGGAGTCTGTAGTCTACTTCTCGGTTGTACTCACACAGCTCTGGTTAGGGTTCAACAGCCATTATTTCAACTTCAACTGATGTCACAACTAGATTCAACTCAATGCCTATTTATTAGTGTAACGTGCTCAGCCACTTATTAATGTAGGAGGTGCTATATTAGGGATAGGAGATACAAAGATTAAAAAAGGAAACAGTTGCTGTCCTCAGTAGTTTATTTTCTACTGGTGTGTTCCTCCATGTACCCAGATAGAAAGTAATTTGGGAAGACAGAGGACATTAACCTTTGGAGAGAGGGGCAAGAAAAGATTTGTGGAGGAGGTGAAACTAAAGCTGGACCTTGAAGAAAGACAGGAATTTTTAGAGAAGGAAACTAATTTTGAGTGTAATATCCAGCTTGTATGAGAACATTTTGTTGTTGTTATTTATTTATTTTTATTCTAAATTTAAGAAATTGAAAACAGAGGAAAAAGAAATTCACATAATAAATTGATTATACACTTAAAAAGAATTCCAAGTTCTACATAGTAGATTTGCAGTTTCATGTGCAATCATCTTTTTTTTAGATGTTATGGAAATACTTCTTTTATTCCATAAATTAAAAAATAAATTAATTTAAAAAAGACACAAAACAAGCATTTTCATAACAGTAGAAGAGAAAAAGACGATTGTACACCAAACTGCAAATCTATTATGAACAACTTGCTATTCTTTTTAAATGTTCAATAAAAGGGCAGCTAGGTGGTACAGTGCATAAAGTACCATCAGACACTTAATAGCTCAGTGACCCTGGGAGAGTCACTTATCCCCAATTGCCTTAAAAAATATAAATATACAATAAAGGTATCATGTAACTCCCCTTTTTGTCTTTTTTTCTTCCCTCCTCTCCACCTCACCATAGAAATGGCTACCATTACACACACACATACACACACACTCACATGATACACACCTCTATTTATCAGTTCTTTCTCCAGATGCAGATAGTGTTTTACTTCATATGTCTTTAGTAGTTAATTTGGGTATTTATAATAAACAAAATCACTGTGTCACTCAAGGTTTTGTTTTTTTTTTTTACTTTTTGGAGGGCAATTGGGGTTAAGTAACTTGCCCAAGGTCACACGGCTAGGTTTTTGTTTGTGTGTGCGTTAAGTGTCTGAGGCTGGAACTGAACTCAGGTCCTTCTGACTCCAGGGCAGGCGCTCTACTCACTGCACCACCTAGCTGCCCTCAAGGTCATTCTTAAAACAGCATTGCTGTTACTATATACCACATACACACATAATAGTCTTTCTTAGAGTTAGAAGGGATGTTAGATAGATTTATTCTGTTTGGCACCAGGAGAAAGAACTAGGTGAAATTGATAGAAGTTGCCCCCTTGCACCCACTGTCCCACCAAGATCTCAATGAATGGATATGAAAATACAAAAAAACAATTAAGCAAACAAACAAGCAAAATTTGCCAGTTAGCACTCTCCAAGCTTGGAATGGACTGCTTCTGGATACAACAGGACCTGCCTCATTGGAGCTATTCAAGCAAAGACTGAATGACCACTTGTATAATGTGTGGTTTAAGGCATCTTTGTTTAGGTCCATTTCTTTCTTTCTTTCTTTTTGTAATTCAAAGAGCCTGAGCATCTGTCATGTAAAACAGGGACTAGAGCTGTGATTTTGGTTATATAGGGAGCTCCCAGGGAAGGATATCCTCTACCAAGGAACTTTGGTGCTTTCTTTATAAGTTACTCCTAGAGAGTTCCCTGGGGGCACTGAAAGGTTCAGGCAGTTGTCCAGGGTCACCACAGAGTTGAAACTTGACTCCATCTCTCCCTGGATTCAAAATCTATTTTCTATCAATTATATTGCCTTTCAGCCTAACACATAGTTATTGTTTAACAGATGCTCACTGATTAACTGATTGATACCCAGGGCACCTAATCCCTGAAGTTGAGTGAGTGGTATATTTCACAGTATGATGATATTGAACTAGAATGACCTTTGAAGACTTTTCCAACATTGAGTTTCTGTGATTCTGTGAAGTTTAATTTGGGGGTGGTATATAGAATGGATCAGAGGAGAAAGTCACTAGTTATAGGGAGACCAGTGAGCAGACCAGTGAGCAGGTGGGAAGGAATGAGGGTCTAGCATAGAATGGAAGCAAAGAGAATGGTGAGGAAGAGAAGAATAGAACAGAGACTTAAGAAGTTCCTGGAGAAAAACTCCCATATACAGCTGCAGCTTACTGGATACTTTGTTCCAGAAGAATTAAAGTGTCATCTCTGTACCCAAGGGGATCTTCCAATTTTAACACTATGGCCTTAGCTTATTTTTGATTTAAACCAAAATGATCAACAGCCACAGCAAGGGGCAACGGAGAACTAATCATCCCTTCCTTGGATATGTCTAAGTAGGATTTATAACTTCACCTCTATAAAGACAAAGGGGATTACCATCCATGACAACTTGTTACCTATTTATAAAGGCCATATGGGGACTAAGACACAAATTTTACCTATCTGAAAATTGCCCTGGATAATCCTTATTCACTGCAGAGATGAATTATTATCTTACTGAATCCTGGAAAGGAAAGGCAGAGACATCTAATCAGTCTTTCCCCTAAAGAATTAGTTTTTCTTCAGATCTTTGGTCTATAGTGCCTAGCATAGTTTATCCATGGGCATAAGAATTCCATCTTGTCTTGGAGGCTGCTTCAGAGGCTAATAAATGCTGCCAATATACAGAGTAAAATATACCTTGGTATAGAACTTTCAGTAGACTTGAAAACTAACATCAACTTTCATGCTTATGTGAGGCCTTCCCCAAAGCCCTTACTCCGTTTCTCTCTCTCTCTCTCTCTCTCTCTCTCTCTCTCTCTCTCTCTCTCTCTCTCTCTCTCATTTTTCTAGCTTTTCCCTCCTCTTTCTGCCTGCCTGTCTGTCAATCTACCTACTGTTTCCTTAATAGAATGTAAACTCTTTTGGGGGCAGGGACTGTTTCATTTTTTTCATTTTTACGTTTGCATTCTAAGTATTATCATAGTATAGGTTATATGGTAGGTGTTTAGTAAATCCTTATTGATTGATTGTTGCCTAGGGTATCCAATCCCCATAGTATTACTTGGTAGTATATTTCTCATTCAGAAGATAAAGAAGTTTTGTTTAATGTAGGACATGTATCCCTGAGTGTTTAAAGGAGAGATTTTTTTTTTGCCAAACTCTAATAACTACAGATTCAGGAGCGTGGGTGATTTTGTTAAAAAAAAAAAAAAACCATAGGTATGATGATGAGAAGAATTTATTTATATGTGATTAATTATGATAATTACAAATCTGACTTGTTTTTTTGAGCAAATAAACATTGGGAGCTGTCATTTTTAATAAATGGCATTGACACATCATAGAGAGACATCATTGCTAAGTGGATAATGAACCAACTTCAGTGTCAGGAATATATGGGTTCAAACATACTGATTGTATGACATTTGACAAGTCACTTAAAGTCTTGGTAACCTAGGCAATCCTCTAAGATTAATTTCCAGAGGAGGTACCAATCTGAATTGGTAAAGAGACTTTCCTGACTGTGAGTTCTCACCTGGTCCTTTCCAAAACAAAACAAAACAATAAAAACAAACAAAACCCATCAATTGATTCAAAGCATAAGAACAACAATACAGTCTTAGGAATGCTTAGGAACAAAATAATTAAGACAAATATAAATTATTTTCCTTTCTTTGTGCTAATCTCAACTGATTTAAGAAACAAACTTAAATGGCAACAGATCAACATAAGTCATGCTGTGTTCATTTGAACCAAGTATCATTGAAATAGGGACTTTTTCTGAAACTAGAAAGAACCTTAATGATTATCTAATGCAAGCCTTTATTTTGGAGGAAACTTCAAAAGGTGCAATGATTTTCCGCAAGGACATACACATTGTTAAGTTGGAGTCTTGGTGGGCCCTGCCACAGATAAAGCTCCGCTGGCATAGCTTCGAGACAATCTAGGAACATTTCTACAGCATGATGAAGCATCGGATCCAGTTATCAGTAGAAGATGGACGTATACACTTGTTGAATTGAATTGGATACAACCATAATTTGTTGGACAAACATTTAAGGTCAGTCATCTTAATTTACATTGCACATTGTTGCCAGATTAGCTTTATTATAAAACAGCTTTCATCATTTATTCCCCTTTGTCAAAAATCTTCAGTCTCTCTTCTCTACATCCTTCCCATTTAGTCAATTGGACCAAGTGACAGAGTTAAGTTGTGTTGTCTTCTCCGGATTTCAAGGTCACAGATATTCACCCCCTGATCCAACACCATCCAGCAGCATTCTCCTTAATCTGCTCATACATTATCTCCACATTATATACTGCTACATTTTTTTCATGTCTATATATATATAAATTCTTCCTAGCCTTTAAGACTCAGGTATAGAATCTATTCCATGAAGCCTTGTTTGGCTACCCTTTATATATGATGTACCTACCTATAATCTTCTGTAACATATTATAATCTATACACATGATTTAATCTTTAATTAAGTACTGTGTGATGTTGTAAAAGTAATATGTCAAATAGAAATGAATCTCTGGGACTCATATCGACTTAGAAAACCACAAACTAATATTATCTAGGTTGCATTGTATTTTTTAGACAGCTAGGTGGTACAGTGGATAGAGTGTCAGACCTGGAGTCAGGAAGATCTGAATTCAAATCCATCCAGCAACTGTGTGACTCTGGGCAAGTCACTTAATCCTGTTTGTCTCAGTTTTCTTATCTGTAAAATGAGAAGGATATGCCAAACCTCTCCAGCATCTTTGCCACGAAAACCCCAAGTGGGGTCACGAAGAGTCAGATGTGACTAAAACAATTGAACAACAAAAACTGAAATTTTTGTTTATTTTGTTAAACATTTCCCAATTACATTTTAAGCTGCTACCGTACAGAGTTGGAAACTTTTGGCATATTAGGTAGAGAGCTGGCCTCAAAGTTATAATGACCTGTGGTTCAAATCCTGTCTCTGACACTAGTTGTGTGATCCTGGGCAAAATCACTTTATCTCACAACTTTAAGTCACAGAGTAGGGGCCAACCTGTATTAGGAGAAGGAATTTACTTTCTATTTATCTATGCCAATTATCTATGCCAAAGAATTGACTAAAAATGAATATCACATGTTCCCACTTCATGTGCATCTGTCTCTGCCACCAATGTAAGTAGTAAGCTCCTTAAAGGCAGGAATCAGGGCTTACATTTCTTTATTGTTCTTCCACATAAACTTGTTCAGTACTTATTATAGAATAACCATTCAACAATGTATGTGTTCGTTGATTGGTGATTGAAAAAAAATTCCATTTCTAGAAAAGATTCTAGCTTTAATTTTATTTCTTGTTGAAGATAACCTATCAGTGAAAGTCTTAATAAAGGCAGAAGGAGGCCAGGGTGTATGCAAAGTTCATATGATTAAGATGCTCTCTTTTAACCACTTTCTTGCTTTCAATCTGGCTTGTCTGGCATTGATCTTAGAATATCTTCCCTCTATATATCCCAAGCTGGTCACTGGGTAATTGGGAAGAAGAGGATCAGAAGAAACAAGCTATATCTCTGAATATAACTCATTTTCTATTCCTTTCTCATTAGCAAACCTTCAGTCCCTAGTATTCACTAAGAATGATGGGACTTTTTTTTTCTGTAAATAGACTTCTGGGAAAAAAAGAGTACTTATCCACTGAATTGTCAGTTTGAAACTGCATGAAGACATCTGGAAAATAAGCAATTAAAGTAAATCTTAGTATTTATAAGAAGAAGTATTTGACTTGTATTGCTTAAGTTAGGATACAGGGATGAAAAAGACAAAATGTACGATATGTCATAGGAACTAACATAAACCCAAAGGTCTACAGTGTGAAAAGCAATAAGGCTTTGGGCAAGTAAGAACCTTAATAATAACCATAGAAGAAGTACTGTACTGTTCTCAGGCCACTGATGTTCATCACTTTCAGATACTTCATATTTATGATACTGATCAGATGTAAGAACATTGTACTTATTCATTTAATTGGTGTGATCAGAGAATGGAGACACCTCTAATTTCAGGCTAGGAAAAAAAAAGCCAAAGTATCATTTTCACATGAGCAAATGTTCCATTTCCTACTCATCTCCATCTCTTCTCATATAATACTTCTTGTGCTGTTTTCCCTGCCCCTGCCTGTGTTCCTCCTCCTGGGCCTTACTACAGATTGAGGGCACTGGAAGTCCTCTGTTGTATGGACTGAGTTTCTCAGTAGGCACTCTATGTCTGCTGAGATGATGTGAGGTCTTTCATTTATGATTATTTGCCTCATGAAAAGAATCAACCTGAAGTAATTTTATGTAGGTAATGACATCAGGGGTAGGATGGAACTAGGTCCTACTAGGCTCTCAAAAGCTGATTGTTAAATTTTCAGTGTGAACTTTCGCTCCTCATAAATTGGCAAATCAGGGCTTGATTTATTTTCTCATTAATTGTCTGTACTTAAGAATGTGATAGAGAAAACATTAATAATGCAGATAAATTTAAAAGGCAAATTGTACATGCTGGTTGTTAAACACTTATCAGCTTACTCCATATACAGGCATTTCTCCACTTCATCACCCCTCTTTCCTTTACCCTTACCCCTTCCCTTTAATAAAAATAAACGTTTAGTTATTCCCTTTTGGTTCCAGAGAGGGAGAACTAGGAACAAATGCTAAAAATTACATGGTGGGGGGAGGAAGAGGAGTTTCAACTCTATGTTAAAATAAAAAAAAATAATCTAACAACTAGTGCTATCAAAAAAGAAATGAGCTGAGCTTCATTATTAGAGACATTCAAAGAGAGGCTTAACTTGACAGGTGTACGTCCTCTGTCTAGATTCTCTTTTTCTGTTCCTATATTTCTTTCTCTATCTTTCCTTTCTTGATCACCTTGCTTACCCTAAAATACACCCCAAACTGGCATGTTAAAGTTTCCAAAGTTTTTCAAAGTTCTTGGATGTAACTCTGTTAAGTGACTTTTCTCCTATTTTTAGTTCATTCTTTATATGTTTTCCATTTAACAAATCAATCAAATCCATTAACTCTTGATCAAAACATTTACTAAGCAGAAGGGAAAGGAACGATAATTATAACATTCCACCTATGACCTGGCAGGAACTCTCCAACAGTCTCCATGGGAGAGTGAGCAAACATTTAAACATTTAATCACTTATCATGGTAGAGATTCTCATGTATGGGGGCATCTCTTTCCAGTTCTCCTCACGAAGGGAAATGTACACCTTGATGTCCTTTTACCTTTTGAAAAACTTTTTACACACAAGTTCATTGATAAGCAAGTGGTCAGTGTTATATGGGCTCTACATTGTTAAGCTAGATTACTATTTCTCTTCTGGCCTAGCAATTCCTCTTCACTGCTGAGGTAATAACTGTATTTTTTTCTCCAGGGAGAGACTTGGCCTAAGATAAGCAGAACTCTTACATTTCTGTTCTTTTCTCTGAACTCTACAAGCATTCCCTTCCTAGTCAATAGATTGAGAGAGATACAGCCTCTCTTTATCTGGCCAGCTACTCTAGGCAGCAGGAGACTGAAGAAAAAGGTAAAGATTTTCTTCTGCAAGATCTGAGGTCTTTTCTTATATTCCACTTACAGCTATGAAGTTTGAGCCTTTCAGTGAGTGATTTCAGTCCTAGCTCAGTTTTACTGACTGAGTCATAACAAGGCAAAGTACATTCGTCCAAAAGTCATAAAACAACTTCGAGGCTCAGAGCTTCCCACCTATAAGTTCCAAAGTTCTCCTGTCCTGTCCATCATATGCAGATTGGTGGAAGCTCCACAATACAATATTTTTATTTTACTGTTAAGGAAACTTAAACCCTTGATTAAATGTCTTGTCCAAGGTCATACAGGTAGTAAGCATCAGAGGAAGAATTTAAATCTAGCTCTTCTGACTCCAGCACTGGTGTTCCTTCTGGTGCATTTATCTTCCATTTAATTCTTAGATACCAAATATATAAACTCAGAAAAAATCATATCATGGGATAGAATGAGAGTCATTCAAACAAACAAACAAACCAGTAATAGTTGCCTAATGGCCTTCCTTTAAAAGTCTGAGCTTATGCATTCATTTATTCATTCCACCCATGCTTATTAAGAACCTGTTTTGTGCAAAGCACTGGGAATTCAAAGATAAAAATGGTAATCTCTTTCCTCAACAAGCTTATGTTTTTCTAAGAGGGGTCAAAAGAGCTTATATGTGTCATATGATATATACACACATACATACATACACACACACACACCCTTACATAGTATATACGTCTTTGCAAACCTTAAAGCATTCTATGAATGCTATTATTATGGTTGTTATTGTTATTGTGTGACATGTGTATAGGTACAATAGAAGATGTGAGATGATTAAGGCAAAGGGACAATTCAGACAATGTGCTCTAGGATAATTTGAGGAGGGAATAAACACTTATAGGGGTTGCAGGTAGTTCTGGAAAGCTTTATGAAGAGGTGGTACCTGGTTATACCATGAAAGAAGAGATTCTAACGAGTAAGTGAATTCTAGGCATTCACAGAGAGATAGGATGTGGCCTGCAAAAATGCAAAGAGATGAAAGAGGTCATGTAGAGGTCTAGTAATTGTTAGAGTTGTTTGATTGGAAGGCAGTAAGGGGAGGTTTGAGTCAGATTGTGCAGAATTTCAAGTATCTCACCAACTTTAAATTATATATACATAAATACACATACACATGCACACACACATGCATATGTATGTATATTATACACACACATATATGTATATAATTTTCCTAGAGGCCACAGGGAGCTATTGAAGGTGTTAGAATAGAGAAGCGACAAGGTCAGATTGGTGTGTTAGTGAAGATTAGCTTAGTAGACATTTTAAGGATTGATTATAGGTTCATAGGTTCATTGATTATAGGTTTATAGGGAAGAAGACTGGTGGGTCAGGGCATAATGAATGTCTACTATATTTGTATAGAATGTGATTTAACTCATTTTTACTTTTAACAGCAGCTGCAGCTTTAGCTGACATTTACCTAGCATCTTCTGTCTGTAATGGGCTCTGGTTTACCTTATCTCCCTGAAGTGGTGGTTACTGTCAGCAAACACCTTTCCCTTCTACCCCACAAATTCTTTTGCATAATTATTCATATCTATATTTGGCAGCCTCATGATAATCATGGAAAAGTAGATGACTGTGCAAATAAATTGTGATACTGAATTGTCTGTGGGCTGGTCATTTGAGTAGTGGAGTTTTATATACTCCTGAGAAATATTCAGTAGAATATATTTCCTTTGAGTTTTCTGCTCCAGAAACGATCACTTTCCCTGGTGGCAAGGTGGGGGTGGAGGGAAGATATGATGAGCTGGTAAGAGGGAGGAAGAAAAGAGATGAGTAGTTAAGTAACTTTTGTATAGCAACCTACAAATAATGACCTTCACTCCCATTTAAAAAAAATGGCCTAGAAACTGTAAGATATTGAAATCAGACTAATATTTTTCTTATTTTCAATTTTTTTAACCTAGAGCAGTGGGATTGGAATTAAATCAGTGGTTACCCAGTGCCCACACATCTTTCAAATAATAATTTCTTTCTCATTTACTTTTAAAAGATTTCTAGTTGTACAGTTATAGCAATAAGATGTAAATACTGGCTTGAGGGAATAATTTTTCCATTCAAAGAAAGCCAGAGCACAAATCAGTAAGCTATGAATGTCCTTTCCCTACTATTTGGAATATCTCAGTTAAGACTTGCCCCAATCCCCTGGGGTCATTGCTTCCAGAAGGCTACTGTTAAGTTGGACATAATAGATGCTAAATATTTTTTTTTGTTGTTCATGATGATTATGATTATATCGCCAATGTTTTCTTAGAAGGGAAGAGGTCACAGGAAGGAAAAGGGGGAGATCTTCTCTAGACTTTTCCTGTTAGAACATCAATTGTTAGATGAGCTAATTTTCACCTATAAAACAAGAAAATGTGACTCTGAGGGTATGAAATATAAGTAAGAAAAAATTCACTGGGTAGTTGGAGAGTTTGGTGGTGAGAGAATGGCAATTGCTAGATGGCATTTAAGGCATGAGTTCCCCCTTTCCTACCTAGAATAGGGGAGATCTCAGGTACACTAGATTGGAAGCTCTTTGAGAACAGAAACCAGCACTTATTTGCATGTATGAATCTCTCCTGTTGCCTAGCACAGTGCCTTGTATACAGTAGATGTTTAATAAATGCATGCTATTATTAGACCAATGGGAATGTACTCCTGATTGAGGAACTAAAAAAAAGTATAGCTGAAATTTTGTGTTGAGTCTAGGGACTCACATTTTGGAAAATGTGTCCCAAGATGGAGAACATTTATAGCAGATAAAAACGAGGATGTTGAAAGGCCTTGAGATTATGTTATATGCGCATGATCAGAGGAATGGTAATGCTTGGCCCAGAGAAAGGAACAAGGTCAATTTATCTCATCATAGAGAATGTAGAATGAGGTTAAATTTAAGAATAGTGTAAATGTAGGAAGGATTTTGAAGGACTTTAAATACCGAATAGAGGATTTTATATTTGATCCTGAAGGTAATTGCGAACCACTGACTTCTATTGATTTGGGGTGACATGGTTAGACATACTCTTTAGGAAAATCACTTTTACTGCTTAGTGGGGGCAGACTGAAGTAGGGAGATGCTTGAGGCAGGGAGAACAACCAAAGCTATTGAAAATTGTTTAGGTTTAAGGTGATAAGGGACTGTACCAGTAGCTGTGTGAGTGGAAACAAGAGATATTGTGAAGTTAGAAACAAGCAGACTTGATAACAGATTGGCTATATAGAGTGAATGTGGGTGGGGAGTTGCAGATGATACTGAAGTTGAAAGCCTGCGTAACTGGGAAAATGGTGATACTCTTGACAATAATAGGAAAGTTGGGAAGAAGAGAAAAAAATGGGTTGGGGGGATAATGATTTGTTTTTGACAATGTTGACTTTGAGATATCTATAGAATATTCTTTTTTAAATGTTCAAAAGATGATTGGTGATGTGGAACTGGAACATAGGAGAGAAATTAAGGCTGGGGAATATCACGTAGAAATAATGCTTTAATTCAAGGGAGGTGATAAGTTCACCCAGTGAGATAGCAGGAGGAGAAGAGGAAAAGGAAGGGAACTACTAGAGAATCATGAATATCTAGAAATGAGTGGCCCAAAGGACTGAATCTAATAGTGGCGTCCTGAGGCTCTGTGTGGTAGTTGGGGCCTGGGAGGCTCTTTTGGAGTGGTGGGGGTTCCAGAGATGACATCACATAAACTGCAGCTTATTTCTTGTAAGATTGGGTCTTGCCTGTTTATATTGTTATGTTTAAGAACACAGGAACTTGCTTTCAACCTTTTGCATATGAAACGAAAGAAAAAAATGACTTTGCTTAAAGGTTTTTTAGTTTTTCTGGGACCTGTGAGCCCTTTCTTTAATCAATGTGTATCTTTCTAGAGTTTTTATCAGGGGATCACTAAAGGCCTGATCTACCCTCTTCTATCTACTGTGATGTAGTGAACAAAGGTGGGGGGAGGTTCAGTTCAAAGATTCTGTGGAAGGAAGGAGAAGGGAAGGAAGGTGTTGGGGACATGCTGTTAGATAGAAGAAACCAGAGTGTATCTGTGTCCCTTGGCAGTAGAATGGGCTTCCCTCTTCCAGCCGTGTTAAAGAAAAGTGCAAAAGTAATTTTATCAGGCTTTAAAGAACAGTCTCTGACTGCTACTACTTCTGTGCCTCTGATGTCCTCTCTGAGGAAAACTGCTCATTAAACAATTTTCAATAATGTGGTGAAGAAATATAGCAATGTTATTAAAGAGATGATGACTCGCCCAGGGTATATATACCACAGAGACCAGAACTACTCTTTAAATATATTTTCATTTGAATTGAGCTCCTAAGAAGTGCACTAATATTACTTTGCCTAATAAAAAATTTCCTTTTTAATGGGAAATTTTTCTTTTTAACAGGGAATGACAGAGGTCATTCTTCTTACCAGAAGTTGTTCTCAGTATAATTCTGGAACAGCTCTCCAGCCAGATGATTTAAAATTCTTTTAACCCAAACTCAAGGAAAGCACTATATATGGGGCAACAGAGCTGGACACACACATAGTGTGATTTAAGGGACTCTAAGAAGACTCTTATTTTCCATCACCTTCTTGCAAATTTCTGAACACAGTATAATTTAATTCAATTCATTTCATTCCCATTCAGCTTGACAATGAAGCGATTGCTATATGTCAGACACTATATTGGCAATATAAAGACAAAAAGACAATCATCTCTGCCCTCAGAGAGCCTACTATTGCCAAATAGGTAAGTTAAAAAGCTCAGTGGTGCAGTTGATGGAGTACTGGGCTTGGAGTCAGGAAGGCTGATCTTCCTGATTTCAAATTCAGCCTCAGACATTTAGTAGCTGTGTGACCCTGGGCAAGTCACTTAATTTCATTTGCCTCAGTTTCCTCACCTGGAAAATGAGCTGGAAAAAGAAATGGTAAACCACTCCAGTATCTTTGCCAAGAAAACCCCAAATAAGAACACAAAGAGTTGGACCTGACTGAACAATTGATGTGGGTGAGTCAATTCAGAGTAGAAAAATAATTTTAAAAGAAAAAGAGTGCTAGTAAGTAGGAGGAATCAATAAAAGCTTTGATGTAGGGAGTAGCTCCAGAGTTCTTCTTTGAAGGAAGCTAGAGGTTCTGGGAGGTGGATATGAAGAGCAAATGCATTTTAGAATGGGAGAATCACTTGTATAAAGACAAAGAGTTGGGAAATGATCTGTTGTGTACAGAGGACAGCTAGTAGGTCGTTTTAACTGGAATGATGAATACCTGAAGGGGAGTAATATGAAATAAGATCAGAAAAGTAGTTAGGGAACCAGATTGTGGAGGAATTAATTCTTATATCACAATTTAGTGAAATGATTTTTGACCAGAGTCAAGTGGTCAGCAATATTTTAAGAAATGAATGGACTGGTAGCAATGTACAGAATACATTGACTCTGAGAAAAAAATGAAGGCATTTAGACGAGTTAGGAAGATGTAATGGGTAGGCCAGTTATGAGATTCTAAGTGCTTGAAGTAGGACAGTAGCAAAGGAGAATGAAAAGGAAGGGTCAGATTCTGGATAATTTAGGCCATCATGTATTTTCCACCATTCATAGGAGGCCTGAGTGCTGACTCAGTGCTCACAGCTCAGAGTAAAATTGTCCAACACATCACTACCCTTGCCCATTTCCTCTCCTTTCCTTGTTCTAGGAGAAATTTTAAAGTTCTGTCATATTTGTCAATGAACATTGATAGCCAGCCTGCTGGATAGCCATCATGACAAACTTTAGATATTCATAGCCATGGGTAACCTTCCTACTGATCCTCCATTGGTTTATGTAACTTACAAATACTGCATGATGGTTCAAATATCACTGGATTTGTATGCATAAGGCAGCTGATCTATAAAACATATGGCATTTTGAAATATTGATCTCTTCAGAGCCAGCAAGTAAGAGATCTTAGTGTAGCCTGGGATTCCATTTGTAACCGTGGGATTAAAGGCAGGGAAGTGGAAAATTGGAATAGACCAAAATTCACATGAAGTGGAAAGTACAGCTGGCAGAGGTGCTAAAGAAGGAGAATAACAAATAAGGGAAGCATTATTTTAAAACTTGAACAGTCAAATGAATGGTTTATTACTGACTGGGTTTAATTTTTTCCCTCTTGGTTTTACTGACCCCATTTGGTGAAACTGCTAGCAGAGGGTAAACTGAACTTGGGGCAGAAGCAAGATAAGGTGATGTCACCCCTGAGTCCTACCACATGCCCCAGGCAAATAGTTGTAAAGAATTTTAAAAGGTTAAATAAATTCAAGGAAAATCAAAAGCTTTCTTAATACTTGGAATCTGGTTTGTGGGGAATTTTGAAACATTTAGTCCATTTTCTTTAGCTTTTCCCTATCCCCTCTAATTACCTTATTTTGAGTTGTTTAGGAAGCAAAGCATGGAAATATGTATTTACCTAATTCCCATCCCCCACCATCCACACCTCCCCCCCCACTTCAAGCTAGCTTTATTGTCAATCTATGAAAAAATAATCAGTAGGCTGTTGGACATTTTAAAAATAATCTTAGGAACTCAGGAAGCCAAGGGGTATAATGGGAAAGAAACTGGGTTTGGAGCCAGAAGAGCTGGGTTGGAATCCTGACTTTGATCTGTTTCCTATGTTATCTTCAACAAATCATTTAACCTTTCTAGAGGCCAGTTCCCTCATTTATAAAATAAAGGAATAGAGCTAGGTAATTTTTAAAGTCCCTTTAGAATGAGATAAAAATTATAGCCTATAATTTTTTTAGGTAGGATTGTATAGTAGATAGAGAGCTGGTCTTGCAATCTCTAACACCTACTGGCCATGCGAGCCTAGTCAAATCATTAATCATTCAGTGCAGCTCTTAGAGACTTAAGTTGTAGAAAAGGTGCTGACTTTCATAGGCATAGGAAGTCTCTTCACCCAGAAATTCCTTGTACCAATGAAATTACTAGCCCAGTGCCAATCCCTGTCCCTGACATTTTCTGTAACAATGTGATATTTTGATGGTTTTTTATGATCTCATTAATGTGGATATTCTATCCACCAGAACAGATTGCAACCTTCCCATGCTTTCTCCTCTTGTCTATTCTTATTAATGTCTCTTCAAATATATTCCAAAGAAGTCCTTCCCACTGTGCTAGAGGATTTTCTCTGATTCTTTTTATTATTTTATTTAGCCAATATTTGTTGGACAGTGCATCTCCTTTTGTTGTCATATGCATTCTTAATAAAGTCCTTTACTTATAAGTCAGTGTTAGGGATATATTGTAATGAGAATGGGAATTTGAAGATCTTTCCTGCCCCTTAATAGACCTAGGGGGGAGTTTGAAGATCTCCCCTGCTTTGAAAGTAAACTCTACCCCCAATAGACTGAATATAGTCACATGGAGCCTGTGGTGGGAGGAGTTTTACTGAAGGGAAGCAGAGCCCACAGGAAGCTGGTTCAGAGTTAGCCCCGCCAGATGGTGGGGGCAGAGGAGCTCAGGCAAGGAGATAGTCTTGTGAATAAATATTGATCTTGTATTGGTTTGTGGGAAGGCTGAAGGATGCTGTGGCTCTCAGCATTATTACAGCTTCTGAATATCTTTGGTACTATGATGGAATTGGCTTACTTGTTTTGGGATTCAGTTTTCTGGTGTCTAAACAGATCCTTCAGTTTTATCTTCTACCTGGAGAATCTGGTATATTTTGCAATCAAATGTCATGCCATACTTATAGTCATGGTCTTTATCATGATCGTGGTGCTGTAAATATTGCATTGGTCCTACATATACCAAAGCCTACTTTCCTCCTCTAATTGTCATTCCATTGTCCTTTGTAAAACCTGGAAGTTTTTTGGCCCTAGTAACCCACAAAATAGAAGAATAATGCTAAATTTCCAGGACATACAAAGATCTAATGCAGTCATTTCTCCCATGCTGCTGAAAGCAAATTAACATTTGTGTATGGAAAGAGAGGGGCCTGAGAGAGACATTTTATAACAAGATCAAAGTAAGAAACATGAATATTTGAACTTGTGACACGCATTATTCCTTGCTTCATCCACACTTTTTTTTTCTATTTCAAAATATATGATGTAGGAGCCAAGATGGCGGAGTAAAGGGAGCATTCAAGCCAAAATCTTCCAACAATACCCTGTAAACATTGTCAAAATAGTATGTCAAATTGGATTATAAATCAGAATAACCAAAAAAAAAGTCAAGGGGAACCATTTTTCTCCTTTATTTGTCTTGCCCTTTTCTTTTAGCAACATGATTAATATGGAAATGTTTTGCATGAGTTCATGTGCATAATGAGTGTCAGATTGCTTATCTCCTCAATGGATGCAGGAAGGGCTAGATGGAGAGAGAGAATTTACAACTAAAAAATGTTAAAAAAGAGAAAGAAAAAGTAATTGAAAGGAAAAATATATATGTTGCAAAACTATGGATGGAATTTTTTTTGAAACCAATTTACCTCTACCCATGTGATACATACTCTAACACTTCAATGATCTTTCATTTCATCATATGTAGGAACTACCTCCACCATCACAAATCACAACCATTCTATAACATGTTACATGACTTTTTGGTGGCTCTGAAGTTGAAATAGACAGTGTCTTGCAGCCCATCATTTGGAGAGGTGACGTACCTCTCCAAATTTATCTATTCTGTTCCTCAGATATTAGACATAAAAAGGATAACATAAAAAGTCCTGTATAGAAAGTCTCTACACCTTAGTAATTGTGAAACCATAGTCACTTCCATGACATTAGAAGGTATTGGAGGACTTTAGTAGATATGTCCATAAATGTTCTCCCATAGTCTCTTCCTATTTTTTTCTCATTGAATTGAACTAAAGGAATTCATTATTTTCAAGTACTACCAAGGTGATTGGAGTGTTTAGAAGGTTGAGTGGTCTAGTGGGTCTTCCACGCTATCCCTGAAATAATGCCATAATGAATAAATATGTACATATGAGTCACATGCACATTAGATTAATCAATGGGTAAGCAATACATGATGAATTATTTGAAAAAAGTTTGAGATGGAACCTTAACTTTTAAAGAGAATGTCACAAAGAACAAACAGTGTGCTCTCATACAAATAATCTCTTGGTCCCTTTATGAGAGATGGAGTATTAGATGGATTATTATTATGACCTATTGTGGCATTTCAGTTCAACAAATATTTATTGAGAACTTCTAAGCCTGTGTCTAGCCTTGTTCTAGTTAATGTAGGAAGGAATGGTGGCAAGAAAAACAATAGAATTATGGTGTCATACATAGATTTAGGGTTTGAAGGGACTTTAGAAGTCATCTAACCCTTACATTTTACAAATAAGGAAATGGAGGTGCTAAGGAGATAACTAATTTAAGATCAGAGAGATCATGGTAGAACTAGACTTTAAACTTGGTCATCTACATCTCTTATTTTTTTTTAAAGCCTTACTTTTGGGAAAATGGAGAATGAGAAAATTTACTACCTTAGTTTAGGAATAAACGAGATCTTCCTTACCAATCTGTTCACAACATTCTCTTTCTCCCTAGATTTTGAATCTTCTCCTCTTCTGTGCTCTTTCAATATTTCTCTTTCTGCACCTCAAACTTACTCTTTCTCTGTTCCTCAGTCTTACATACTTCCTTTTCTAGTCTCTCTTTAAGGTTCTCCCAATTGGCTAAAGCACTCCCATGGTTATGTAAAACTCAGTAAATATAAGACACATTAACAGTCTTCAAAGAGTTTGAGGTTTTACTGGGAAATATGCTATTCCCTCAATTCTATTTTATCAAAAGCATATAACTAGATATTGGTATAAAAAAGCCAGAAAGGAAATTATTAAGTGCCAAAAGTGATTGATAACAAAAAAATGTCTTGGTTTATCAATGCCAGAAAGAAATAGATTATTAGAGACCAGAGAGTTGAGGACAATTACTCCAAACTTTGTCAAGAAGCTGAAAATTGAACTAGACTTATTCTTGAGAATCTAGATAAGTAGAAGTTTGGGGAGAAAGCAAAGGGGAGGAAAATTCAGACTAGTGTGAAAAATAAAAGCGGAGATGTGCAAATGGGAAAGGGAATATGTTATATGAAGAAGAGGTGGTCAGTTTGGCTAAAGTAAGGGGCACATGATAGTTTCTTACAAAATAATGCTCTTCCTGGTTTAACCTTATAGTCTCTTACATTTTCCAGTATGAATTGTATAGGTTTAGAAAAAAATTATTTATTGTGGAAATGAATTGTTTTATATTTGGCATTGTATTTCTTTGCTGTACCTCTCCATTGGTCCATTATTCATTCTCCCTCTACCCCTCCCACCCCAAGTACATCGCTCATGTACACACACACACACACACACAAACATACATGTACCACTTATCTCTATTTCTCACCAGTCATCATTTTCTTTTCCTTAATATAATTGCTACCATCTCTATCCTACCCTATCAAAAATTTGTGAATAGATTTAGGATACAGTGACATACCAAGAGCATCTTGGTAGGAAGATGATACTATATCTGTATCATAAGTGGGATGAAAGCTTTGAATTAAAAAAAATATTTTGTTAGGAAACTTTTCTTAATATGTTTTAGAAGCTAACGTCCACAAATTAGGAGTGTAGATAGGATTCATCTGTTATTTTACATTGGCCAGGACTGATGGCTCTGACTAAAATAAAATGGGAAGAATTCTGTCTATTTCTAGATAGAATAAAGGCTTAAGATGAAGCCTGAGTACATCTGAGAAGAATAAAATCTGTCTGGTAACCCAGGATTAGCTCTCAAATTAAGCCCTTGAAAATGTCAGCTTCTGAAACTGAATCCTGACTTCCTCTAGATTTGTTGGTCTTGGCTGATACAAAGCATCAATACTAGCTGTGGTTTGGACTTGAATTAAAACATGAATGGAATTCCTTTTGTTCTGTCTTAATTGAAAGTGACCAGTTGGTGACCAACCCCTGTGAAATTAATTTAATTTTCCAAATAAAGATTTTTTTTTCACATTGGGTTGGCAAATGATTAACAAGCTTTCTGAAAAAGAAATGTATGCATGACACACTTTTAAATTTAATCAGTATTATTATATTCTCCACCACTTTCTTAAATATAGATAATCAACAAAACAATAAATCAAGTCTTTATTTGTGCCATTTGCCAGTTTCCCACATGGAAATACTCATACTGGAAACTTAACAATCAGCTCTCATAAACTAGTTCAAGCTGGTTCTCACCCACCCCTGAGCTTATTAAACTCCTTCTGTGTGTCAGGAACTGCAAAAAAGTAAGAGAGATAGGATTAAGGACTGGCCCTGTGATTCACATGGTAAAAGTTTGCTCCTTATCAGTGCCTAAAGTAGACAGATTGAATGACTTGCCTATGATCACAGCTAGGGTGTATCAGACATAGGACTGGATCTGAGGCCAGTTTTCTATGCTTCGTCTTAAGTGATGGGTATATAATGACAAAAATAAAATAGTTTGATTTCAAGAGACTAATCTATTTCTTAAAGTTGTCTTTTTAAATGTTCTGTTTTCTTGTCTCTTATTCTTCTTTGTTGCTCTCCTATGAACCTTCATAACATGCCCTACTTCTTTCTGGTTATGAAACTTGAAAATTCTCACAAGTGTGGTATGGAATATTGGTTGGCTAAACTGTCATTGGGATGTATCATTGTCTCCGACCTGAAAGTCGAACTCATCAGAGTGCAGCCACCCTAGCCTCTAGCATATTCAAAGGCTATCAACAATATTAATGAGCAACTTCTGAGCATTTATCAATCAGAATCAAAGGACTTTGCTCATTGTGATTGAAGAAGCTTCAACTCAAAACCCTTTTAATGTAATCAGTATTCACAGTTAGTTAGATTGTTGCATTAGAAGTTTGGATGAGGGTCCAACTAATCACTTTAATTATTTATCTAGAAAGTTGCCCTCTGACTTATTTGCATTTCTTTCAAGTCTTTAACCCTGTGTTTTATTTTTTTTTAAATTGACTTTTCACAAGATTACTTAAGAAAATATGCTAAAGAGCAGAAGGCTTTACTGGAAAGGCCATTTCAGAAGGGTAATTCTTTTTTTAAGAGGACTAAAGGGCACTGCAAACTATTAGTATGTATGTTTAAAATGTTATAATGGAGACTAAAGTAAGTAATGAATAATGAAAATGCAAATGAAAATATGTATGACATTGAATACTCAGCTACACAGATTAATTTATCACGACCATGTAACAGGTGAAAATCTGATTAAGTTTAATATTCTCTAGCATTATGTTTTTGGGTTGGGTTTTCTTATTTGGCCCAAATTTGTTATTTTGCTGGAATAATGATGTCCTGATGAGGAAACTTCTTTTAGCAACATTGTTCAGTACCAGATCTACAATATACAGTCTTAGAGAATTGCCCAAGGTACTAAAATTACTTAATCTGCCCAGTCTCATTCAACCAGAGTGTGCTAGAGACTGAACTTGATCCCAAGCTGTCTTGACTGAAGACTCTGCTCTATACATTTCACCATTCAATCTCTTATTTTTTCTTGTTTAGGATGAAATAGATAGAGGATTTTATGTCTCTATCCAAACTTTCACATCCAGATTTGCGGTCTTTGCTAATCTTTTGGTTTTTTTTTTTTTTTGTGAAAACTGCAATGTAGAAAACACTTTCAATAAGGATATGCCAGGAGAATATTTAGGAAGAGTAGTGACATGCTAAAAACAGACTTTAAACATTTTCCTATAGTTATTAATGTATGTGAATCATATAGATTTAGAACTGCAAGGCATTTTGGATGCGATTAAGACCAACCTTCTTATTTTGCAGATGATATAATACAGATGTAAAGAGTTTTATTTTATTTACCCAAGGTCACACAAGCAGTAAATAATGAGCCTGCGATTTGCAAGAATTGTAGGAATTGCAGAATCATAGAGCCTCTAAGTTGTGAGAGACCTCAGAGTCCATGTAGTCCAAACCACATATGAAAAAAGGACCCTTTTATCAACTTTGATAGACTTAGATCTTCTCAGCAAAACAATTATCTAGGACAATTCCAAAAGACTCATGATGGAAAATTCTATCCACATCCGTGGAGTCTGAATGCAGATTGAAGCAGTCTATTTCTCTCTCTCTCTCTCCCCTCTCTTTCTTGTGGTTACTACCTTCTGTTGTGAATTTTCTTTCACAACATGATCAACATGGAAATATGTTTTATATGATTGAAATATGATTTTATATGATGATTTATAGCCTATATCAGATTCCATGTCATCGTGGGGAAGGAAGGAGGGGGAAAATTTACACCTCAAAATCTTATAAAAGCAAATATTGATAACTAAAAATAAAGAAAAAAAGAAAAAGGATCTTCTTATCATTGACAAAATCTAACAAGTGGTGTATTGTCAAGGCAATATTCACAGCACTGACAGCAACTGTGAATATGTTTTGGATTACAAAATATAACAGACTCTCTATATAGAAGACATTTATTCAGATGCCAGAAAGCCAGATCCCTAAACCAGAAAGTCAAATTCCAATACCATAAAACCAAATCCATCATATCAACAAAGAAGTTAATACTCTTTATTACTGCAGGAAGCAACACCATCCCAAAGTCTTCCCACAAACACTTACAAGCTTAGCTATCTGCTTGACTGTGTCCTTTCTCCTTCAGCTCTAACTGCTCTGACTCCCTGCTTCCTCTGGGCCCTGCTCCACCCTTCTAGCTCCACCCATTCAGCAAACTCCTCCCACCAGAGGTTCCATGTGATTATATTTGGCCTATTAAGGGGAAGGAATGATCTTCAAATTCCAATTATCATTGCAAGTTGTCATCCAGCTTTTACTGAAAGCCCTTCAGGTAAAGGAAACCTAACACTTCTTGTGGTAGCCATTCCACTTTTGGACAAATAGGTGGCACAGTGGATCAAGCACTGGGATTGGAATGAGGAAAACTCCTGTTTCCTGAATTCAAATCCAGCTTCATACACTTGTTAGTTGTGTGACCCTGGCAAGTGATTTAACCCTGCTTGCCTCATTTGTAAAATGAGCTAGAAAAGGAAATGCCAAAATACTCCAGTATCTTTGTCAAGAAAACCTCAAAATGGGGTCACAAAGAGTCAGCTGAACCAGAACAATGGTTAGGAAGCTTTCTTACATCAAACCTAAACGTGTCTCTTTTCAAGTTCCAGCTATCATTTTTAGTCAAGCTCTCTCATGCCAAGCAAAGGAACTCTAATCCTCCTTTTCTGTGTCAGTCCTTCAAATACATGAAGATTACAATGATGTTCTCATGAGTCTTCTCTTCTCTAGACCATACGTCCCCAATTGAAGAAGACATTGACTATCCTGGTTACACTTCTGTGGACAACCTCCAGTTTATGAATATTCTTCCAAAACTATGGTCTAGACCAGAACACAAAATTCCAGTTGGGGCTTCAGTGTGGAAAAGTACAGTACCTCATTACAATACTGATCTAGTTATGGACATTCTTCCTCTCTTAAGGAATCTTAAGATCACATTTGTGTAGCTGGCTGCTATATAATGCTGTTACTTCATTTTGAACTTTACAATGTTCTAAAACCCCTAGATCTTTTTCTTTTCTTCCCTCACACATCTTTTTCATAGAAACTTTTATCTAGACACGCCTTTCCCAAATTAAATTTTTTAACTCAAGTATAAGACTTATCCATTTGAATTTTATATTTTTAGATATGACCTGTTATAGCCTGTCAAAGTCATTGTTAATCTTGGCTTGACGATCCTGATTCCGTATCCAGCCTTCCTTTCATTGAACCACAAACTTTTGCTAACACAACCAAATACATAGAAGAAAAGGAAAATAGACTATGGTCTTGTCCATGTGATGACAAATAGTCATACAGAGCTTGAAAATTTTAGTCCAGTTTAATAAGGACTGTCTCAAGAAGATTCTACATTCACATAATCTATTACAGAATCATCAACCAAAAAAAAAAATAATGCATCCAGTTTTTAATGGCAAAGCTTAAGTAGTCAAAAAGAAGTTATATCATTCAGTACTTTTTAGTGGGGGAGGAGAAATGATCCTATTATCAATTGCATAGGGTGATGCCAGCAAGGGAAGCCTACCAGCAGTGAAGATTGGCAGGTGTTAGGAAACTTAGAGTTTTATAGAGTTGCCTTGTGGCACTATAACTTTAAATGACTTTCTGAGCAATACACAATCACTATGTGACAGAAGAAGGAAGGAAAGAAGGGAAAGAAATAAGGATTTATTGTGTCTACTATGTGCTGAGTACTGCACTGAGCAATTTACAATAATATCTCATTTTATTCTCACAACAAACCTAGCAGGCATGTACTATCATCATAACCATTTTACAGCTGAGGAGACTTGGGCAGACAAAGAATAAGTGAATTGCCTGGGGTAACACAACCAGTAAGCATCTGAGGCCACATTTGAACTCAGGTCTTCCTGAATCCAGGCCCAACACTCTATCCCCTTGTGCCACCCATCAGTCTCCCAGATAGGACCTGAGCTCAGGTTTCCCTGAATCTCAGGCTAGCTCTCTTACAGGCTGCCTCTAATGTAATACTTCATAGCTTACAAATTACTTTCTTCACAAAATGGTGTAACTTAAGTAATGCAAATATTATCAGTCCCATTTTACAGACGCAGTGGAGAAGAACCAGGAAGAAATAATTTTTTTTTTTCCATTTCTCCATCAGTCTGAAATAGCCATAGAAAAGTGGACACAGTCAATGTCTCCTTTAGTCTAATTCTGCTTGGCTGCTTATAGTAAAACTCTAATGACTACTTTCAAAATGACATTTTTCTTGGCCTCATCTCCAATATTAGCAGACTAAGTCAAGTGAATATTGAAGTTCTGATTGGTTGGTTCTGGTCCTCTACAATAGTCAATTCAATTGACCTAATCTTTACTTATTTCTTCTCTTGTGTGTCAAGGGTTCACAGTAATTACTCACTGTCAGGAAGTCTATAGCTGTAGATTTTTTTGGACCAGACCCATGATTTCCTTGGTATGGAGAATTTCTAGTGGAAAAAACCCTTTCTACCAATGTAAAAAATGACAACTTATTTGCAATTTAAGCCTTAGAGAACTTCCCAGGGTACTGAGAGGTTGCCCAGGGCTATGCAGATAGTAGCATGTGTCAGAGGTAGTTTTACTGACTGTGGGCTAGTGCTATGCTACATCACCTGGTGATCTTATCAGCTTCCATGGGCTCAATTATAATCTCTATGTAGGTTATTTCCAGATCTACAGTCTTTCTCCTGCCACTGTAGTCACCTATATTACCTAACTTTTGGATATCTCAAAGTGGCATTTTAAACTTAGCATGTCCAAAATAGGACTCATTACCATTTCTCCCAAATCCTCCTCTCTCCCCAACTTTCCTTTTGCATTGAGTTGTTGTTCTGTCATGTCCCACTCTTTTTGATTCCATTTTGGGTTTTCTTGACAGATATAGAAGTGGTTTGCCATTTCTTTCTCCAACTCATTTTCATCTGAGGGAACCAAGGCAAACAGGATTAAGTGACTTACCCAGGGTCACACAACCAGTGACTGTCTGAGGCCAATTTTGGACTCAGATCTTCTTGACTCTAGGCCTGACACTTTAATTGCTACACCACCTACCTGCCCAAGCAAAATGTGTGTCATATAGAGAAAGTTTAATAAAAGCTTGCTCTCTCTAAGCTACATATGATGTCATTGGGAATCTTCTATTCTTTCAAACCCTACTTCCTACTTAAGGCCTTTTTTTCTTCTTTTTGGAGGGCAATTGTGGTTAAGCAACTTGCTAGTAAGTATTAAGTGTTTGAAGCCAGATTTGAACTCAGGTCCTCCTGACTCCAGGGCTGGTGCTCTATTCACTGTGCCACCTAGCTGCCATTTAAGGCCTTTCTTGACTCTCCTTGATGCTATTTCCTCACCACCCCTAAATTAACGTGTGTTTATTTTTATGTACCTATCTATGTATACTATACTCTTTAATAGTATGAAAATACCTTGTGGAGAGAGCTTGTTGTATCCCTAATATCTAGCACAGTGCCTGCTAGGAGCAAAAATGATGCTTAATTAAATAATTGTTTAGAACAGCCTGAAGCCCTTCACTTTAATAGCTCACATTTTCATAGCAGCTGATTATTCACAAGACCCTCTTCCTTCTTGTCGATAGCCTTGTGAGGCATGCATGTAGCTCAAGAATTGGCTCAGCAGGTAGATTTGAAGGACTGTCATTTTGGAGAGCGAACATAGATGATAGATGGAGATTAAATGGGGCTAAATTTGATGTCAGGAGACCTGGGTTCATATTCCAATTCAGGCATTTACAAGTTGTGCAACCAAAGGCAGGTCACTTAGCTTTCAAAACCTCAGTTTCCTCATCTGTAAAATGGGGATTAAAAGACCCATACCACCTCCTTATAGAATTGGTATGGAAAACATGGTTTGTATGCTTTTAAACACTATATAACCATGAATTATCATTATTCCAGAAAGGACTAGGAATAATAGGTTGAGGTTTCAGAGGCAGATTTTTGGCTTAATGAAAGGAAAAATTTCTAATAATTACAACTGTACAAAAATGAAATGGTCTGCTTTGTAAAGCAGTGATCTCCCCATTAATGTCAGTGTTCAAATGGAATCTGCATAATTGTGGGGCAGTGGTGATTGAAGGAAAATTTTTGCAATGAATGGGAGGTTAGATCAGATGACCTCTGAGGTCCCTTTCAACTCCCAGAGATGATGTTTTTATATATTCAAAAAAAGGTCTCTTAGCTCTTACTCCAGAAACTTTTAGATGAGCAACTAGCTGAATATATTGGTGTTGAAAGCCTAAGAGACAGGGTAACCGGATTCTTTAGCTAATTATCTTGGATTGAGGCACTGATGCAGCTGTGTTTGCTTCTGATGATAAGGCCTTTTCCTATAAGTATATACATGTTAAACAATCCTTTCAGAAGGAAATTTTAAATTCACTTGCAATCAACTAGATGAGAGCACTCACCTGAAAGGTATTTAGAATCATTTCAGATAATATTCTAAGATGCCATCTATACAGCAAAGCTGATGTACTTTATGCTCTGAGAATACTATGGGAAAGTGGAAAGATTCCTGGAATGGGAGGGAGAGGATCTGTATTCAAATCCTATTTCTACTGGCTACCACCAGTTTAACCTTGGGCTAGGCATCTGATCTCTTTACTTCTTAGTTTTCTCATCCATAAAATAAGGAGATTAGCATAAATGGCTTTCAGGGTGTCTTCCAACCTTAAATCTATGGTCCTAATGTTTGCTTCTGTGGTCTACCGACTTGACAATTTGGTGCAGTGCTGCTAAAGTCATTTAATCCTGCTTTCTGGCCAGAAAGTACTTTTTAGCTCCAACCTCACATCTGAGCCCTTCATTTCATCAGCAATTATTTGCCTAACTAAGGTTCATAACGAAGCATTGTAGTTTTCCTTCAAGTATCTCTAAGTCTCTTATAATAATTGTTATATTCTTTCTCAAGAGATAAAAGCAATTTTTGGTCTAATTATCCTAGGTTGCCTGAGGGGAATCATTACAATACATGAATGACATCAATGAAAGCATCCTTTCTTTCACCCTCCCCGCCTTCTCTCCAAATTCTGAGAGATGATTTCCCAGGCGAGATTCCATCTATTTTGATGTCAATGAAATTTAGGCCTTTCCAGCCAATTAGTTTTATGTCTGATATCTGTTACAAACATGTCCTTTGTTCAAAGCCTTGCTGATCTATAAGCTGTCTATTTCTGCCAGGTGTTCAAGAAATTAGACATGCCATTTAGAATGAGATGATTATTCTGGGCCCAACTAGACAAAGCTTGAAACTCTGCCCAATGCTCAAAGCAAACAAAGCTCACACCTGTGAGCCTCGAGCCTTCCGCTGATGTGCTTCATGATGTTTTGCATTGGTTACCTGTAGTCTGTTCTGTCAATGTGGGAAGCAATGCTGGTGCCACATCTGGTTTTTCATTCATATGTCCAGGCAGAGTCATAGCCACTTGAGCCATTTTGATTCATACTTGCCAGATTGGGTTGTGTTTTTGTAATTGTTCCTACTCTGGTGCTATGAAAGGTATTATTTTCCAAAGATGCTCTTTGCATAGGCCTAAAGAATTGCTCTACTAGAACAATATGCATTTATTAAGCATACCCGATGTAGCTGGGCATTATTCTTGGCACTAGGATTCCACAGAAAATAATGCAAACAATTCCTGCCCTTAAGAAACTTCCATTCTATTGAGGGAGAGGCAGAGAGAAACAACGTTCAACTCAATTTAAATCAACAAACATTCATTAAACAGCCAATTTATGCCAGTCACCAGGTGAGATGGCTGATAGAAAGCTGGTCTGGAAGTCAGAAAAATCTGGGTTCAAGTTCTGTTTATGATGTATGCTGGCTATGTGACCCTGGATAAGACACTGGAACTCTCAATGTTTTAGGGAGCTCTCTAAGGCTATGATAGGTAGAGAGGTACTATCCTGCATTGGCAGAGGGAGTTTATTTATCTTGGAGCTCCCTATACCAATGGAATGGGTAGTTCCTTTCTATCTCTATGTGATAGATACCACTGGAAATGATAATAATAATAAAATAAATAATAATATAATACACTAATAATAAAAATAAATATAAAATAGATAAATTATAATAAAAAAGAACAAAACAGTATCCCCATCCCCCGAATCTCACATTCTCTTTGGGAGAAACATATAAATAAATATGAAACATATGCAAAGTAATTTTTGGGAGGAGCACACAGACAGGCAGTTTGCTAGGGGTTCCAGAGGTCTCAGAGGAAGGGTAGCAAAGACTGGGATGAGAACACTAGAGCGATAGGGGTGACATGACTGTGAGAAAGGTGGTCAGGGAAAGAAACGACTTCAACTTAGATCACCTAGAGTTCGTTTTCACAGGAATTCAGAGGACGTCCAGTCAAGAAGACAGTCAATAAGTATTTTAAAGCACTTACTAGCTGCAGCTAGACATATGGGCCTGGAGTCAGGAAGACTCATCTTCCTGTGTTCAAATCTGGCCTCAGATATTTACTAGCTGTGTGACCCTGGACAAGTCATTTAATCCTATTGACCTCAATTTCCTTATCTATGAAACAAGCTGGAGAATGAAATGGCAAACCACTCCAGTATCTTTGTCAAGAATACCCCAAATGGGGTCACAATGAGTGGGGCATGACTGAAATGGCTCAACAACAAAATCACTTTCTATGCTAAGTTCTGGGAATACAATGAAAGGCAAAAAAACAGCTACTGACCTCAAGGAACTCTATTCTAATGAGGGATGGGCAGCAGGTTGCCATACCCTTCATGAGAGAGAAGGTAGTGTGGATTTGATTATTAATCCCTGAGAAAGCTATGTGCCTATATGAAGTATATCCACTACTGTGGGATAGATGTCCATTTCTTCTTTTCTCATGACTGCAGAGACAGACTGGAGGAAAGAGTGAAGCTGACAACTTTGGGCAGCTCTGCCTCACTTAACTCTATCTCATGCTTAAGTCAAGACCACCCTTATGATGTCATTGATTCTCTTTGAGAATGGAGGATGAGTAACAACAACAGCAACAACAACAACAACAATGGATAGGGGTATGGATAGGGGTTCATCACATCCCGAGTTCTGTCTTGTTATAGAAAGGTGAACCATATTTGCAGATACCCTCAAACAGGTGATATGTGCTCTAGGACTTATTCCAATGCCTAGCAGATTCATTGGGGGTGGGGGTAAGGAAGGTGTTGAGACTGGGAAGGAGCTTTATTCCTCAGGTATTGACTGTTGTGGATTGTGGAGGTCTGGAGGGCGGATACACAGTTCATATTCCTTTCTGATGGTCAATAATAGCCAACATTACCAACTTTCATATACATACCACACATGCATACACACACACACACACACACACACACACACACACACATATATATATATATATTTAATATTTACAAAGTACTTTACAAATGTTGTCTAATTTATTCCACACAACAACCTGGTGCTATTATTTCTCTCATTTTACAGATGAAGAAACTGAGGTTGTGGATTAAGTGATTTTCCCAGGGTCACACAACTAGTCAATGTCTGAAGCAGGATTTGAACTCAACTCTTCCTGACTTCACATCCAGTGCTCTTTCCACTGTGCCACCTAGTTGCCTCTGACATGTACATAGCTAAACAAATACCCATTATATATAATGTGAATATAATACCAACTTTGGAAATCATGGGGAATTTTATATCCAAGGTGGCATGGCACTCCCAGGGGCTGAGAAAAGGAGAAAGAATTTTCCAACAATTCGGGAGAGATAACTTTTGCAAAGGCAGGGAATTGGGAAATGAATATGATATACAGGGAGGGGATTGCAAGTAAGCCAGCTTGGTAGAAGCCTAACATGTGTGAAGGGGAACAGTTGGCAAGAAGCCTAGAGAGGGAGGCTGCAGCCAGATTGTAAAGGGCTTTAAACACCAAATGGAGCAGTTTCTATTTTATCCTAGAGGCAACAGGGAGGCACCAGGGTTTCATGAGCAGAAGAGTAACATGGCCATGCTTATGGTTTAGAAATATCAGTTTGGCAGCTGTGGAGGATGAATCAGAGTAGGGAGACCCTAGAGTGAGGGAGACCTGTTAGGTTACAATTAGGTTAATTTTCGAAAGTTATCTGAAGTATCACTAAGCCTAGCCTACAGTGTATTAGGATCATAATACTAGAACTGGAAGGATTATCTAGTAGTCATTTAATAAAACCTCTTTATTTTACAGATGAGGAAACTGAGGCCCAGAGAAGTCAGTGACTTGCCTAATATCACACAGGCAGTGTCAGAGGTTGCATTTGAACCCCAATAAATTGCCTATTCAAATTGCAATCTAACTAGCTTATTGTTAATGTCAGGTCCATTTGGAAAGGCATATAGTATACTGGTCTTGGACTCAAAAAATTTAACTATGTGACTGTGGGCAAATCCCTTCACTGCACAGTTCCTTATGGGTAAAATGGGAACAATAATACATTGTCTACATCACAAAAGCATTGTGAGAAAAGAAAATACTTTGTTTTAAAGGATTATGGAAATGTGAGTTATTATAAGCAATTTATTATCTTTACAGGGATATTGTGAAGAAGAGATTGTAAAACATAAAATAGGTGTGTTTGTTTGAACTGTTATTTATGTTAATCCTTAAGTGGTTGATCACTGAAGAGCAAAGTTTGCAAGAAGATTAGAGCATCATTTGTGAAGTTATTTTAAGCTCATCAATGTGAAAATATAATCATTGCAGGGCAAGTCCATCCCTTTCCAGGAGGAATAGCTGATTCTTCTATATGTTTGATTATGGAATTCAAGGATCAGTTACCCTCCAGTGACTGATAAACTTGGTCTCTGGTAAAGTAATCATTGTGAAAGAATTAGTCAAAATCCAACTTATGATTCCAATTGCCTCAATAAATAGGTTGCCTTGTTTTGGCCAAGGAAATTAACATACGTGCTGGCAACATGCCTAGAGAGAATATAGTAGGTTTTACTTCCCCTCTTTGTCATCTCATAAGCTTTTAGGAAGAATTTTCCTTCAAAAGAGAGTTCATTGTGGGCTAGGCACTGAATATTGTCTTTGTTCAGTAACAGAGAGAAGAAATGAATCATCCCTTTCTAAGTATCAAAACCACCTTCCTGCACACAAATCTAATAAACAAACTTGGCACCTGAGTATAATTTGAAGGTGAGAGAAGAAAGGCTATCAACAAACCAGAGGATAATCTCATTGCTCTTGATGTAAACATGCCAATATACCAGTAAGCAAGTCCAAAGACTACTTTGAACATCCCCACCTTATACAGCAAAGATCATTAGCCAAATAAACACATTTCAATTTGTCTGGAATGTTAACCCACTTCCACCCTTCCTAAGTTCAAATTCAACCACTGACACTGCCTGTGTGATCTTGGGCAAATCACTAAATTATCTGGGCCTCAGTTTCCTTATTTATAAAAAAAGCTAGCTCAAGATCTATGATCTTATTATACTATAGGTTAGGCTTAATGATACTTCAGATATTTTTCAAAGATGAAAATTGGTAGAAGCAGGACACCATGGACACCAGGACACCAACACTTGAAGAAAACACACAAAAAAATTAAGTAAATTTTTAAGTATAAAAACCTTGGATTTTCCCAAATTGCCTTCCCTCAATTATATTTTGCGTCTCCATCAAGGACTCATTCAAATATCACCTTCTCTCCAAAATCTTCTCTGATTATTTCAGTCTGTAATGATTGCTCTTTTTTCTTATCTCCTATAGCACTTTCCTCTCGTGCTGTGTAGTTGAAAATCGTTTGTTGCCTTCTGAAATTTCCTCTACTATTCCTTTAAATTGATATATAAATCTTGCATTTTAAATATATCTCCATAAGTTTTATATCTGTTCTCTCTAACTGGACTGTTAGCCTTGAGAGACTGTGTCTGACAGTTTTCTTGTATTCCCTCATAGTGCTTAGAATAGTGTCTTGTACTGAATGGGTGCTCAAAAATTATTTATTGATTTAATTGCAATAAGCAAAAAGAGCAAAATTTTTATGAGCCCAGATTAGAGCTAGTCAACCCCATTTAAATTGGTTTTATGGTTTACATATGATTGTATGGGATTTACTCTCTCTGCATGCAGAACATTCCTTCCCAGTTGGTGACTTTCTGAAGACAGAAAATATTCTAATTTTGTACTAATGGTGCCTTAAATGAGTGATTGAATTTCTGTGAGTGCAAGCAAGGTGGGGTTTTTATTGTTGTTGTTTTTCCCTTGTTTTTGGAGTTCAGTTTCACAGGCTCATGCTAAATTGTAAGCATCTGAAAGATCAGTCTCCTTTGAACCCTGGTAATTCACAACTCTACTGAATCACATGGGTTTTGGTGCCTTCAGGCTCTGAGCCTATTAGTTGAAAGAATATTCTGAGGTGAGATATTGCCTTGGGACTCACTCATGGAAAAATGCTTTGCCTAAGAACTCTTGATTTCCTGGATGAGACTCTGGGTAGGTGTTGTTAAGGGGTCCCCTGGCTTTGTGAACACAGATATCGGAACACTGGAACACTGGACTGATAGAAACTAGGATTATTAACCCCTTTGAGGAAAGTATGGGGTTTAGTGAGATTAGGATAGCTGTCTGTTATTTACCAGTTATTGTATTGTATTATATGTCCAGAGCCCAGACTGTAGTGGCTTCTCCCCAAGTGAGGTTGGAGGAGGACAAACTGTCCCAGAGTTGGGATAGTGTGGGCCAAAGACTGAGGCTGGAGAAAGGAGCCTCTAGAGCCTGCTGGACTTGTAGTCAGGCAGGAGCAGGGAGAGCTTGGAATACCTCTTTTGTGAGGTAAGACATGGAACAGGAGCAGAGAGTTGCCTGTGTAGGAACACAGGCAAGAGCCAGGAGTGGTCAGCCCACAAACCTGCAGCAGGAGGAGCCATGGGGCTCGGGACTCAGCCCCAGGTCAAGATGAAAACTTTGCAGCAAGGTAAGAGCAGTGAGTGTGCTTTTCTGCTATGTCTCCCTGGCATGATTTGGGACCCAGGGGTGGAACTGTTTATGGTGGGATGGTGGAAGTGCCATGGTGCCTGGGGACTCACCCTGTTGACTTTGTCACCCAGACACCCCTCAGGACTTGGAAGTAGGGGCTTGTGCAGTGTTAAGACTCGGACACTTTGGCTCATTTAGAGCATGTGTACACCTGAGAGTGTCAGGTGGGAGTCTGTAATGGCACCATAGGGAGAAAGACACATGCTCAAGAGGACTTGGACATACCTTTTGGATTGAGGTGATTGAAACCTACTGTGATGTAGGGGTGGAGGGTGTGGTGTTCTCTGCTACCCCTGGGGATATGCTTTGTTGAGGGAAGACCCTGACCCGGGATCCCCTGATTGTATAAACAAGTATTTTGGAACAATACCTGAGTGAGGAGGGGCTGGTTGCTCACTCCTCAAAGATTTTGTCCTCCCCCCCTCCCCAAGAATGTATAAAGTGGGGAGTGTGCTATGTTATATTATATATTGTGCTATGTCACTGAATGGTATGTTTTGTTTTAGGCCTTGTGGTCACCCTGGTAATAAGTTGTTATGTTGCTGTGGATATTATGCTTTAGTTTCTTGGCTCAAGGTTTAGTTTTGAATAAAAAGAGTGCTCATTATACCTTGCAATTAGACCCTTAAAATAGTTCACAGTAGCAGCCTCCAACTGTGCTGTGGTGATTGGCATTGCAGTTGACTGAGGCATCAGAGAAATGTCCAGCAGGACTAAAGATGGAGGATGAATGTAAGCATTTTGTTGAATTTTTTAAAAGTACATTTCTTTCTTTTTTTTTTTTAAGCAATTGGGGTTAAGTAACTTGCTCAAAGTTATACCGCTAGTCATTTTTATGTGTGGGTGCTAAGTAACTGAGGCTGGAACTGATCCCGGGTCCTCCTGACTCCATGGCCAGCACTCTTACTCATTGCACCACCTAGCCACCCCAAGTACATTTATTTCTAAGGATCATATGAGCATAAATTTATAACTCGAAGGAACCTTCATAAGTTATCATTGGCAAAATGATGTTATCTCATTATGCTCAACTTGAATTGTCCATGGATTTTTGTTTTATGTGAAGTTTTGATTGTTTGGAGACCATGGTGTTCCATGCTCTATTGTCATGTGGCATCACTCTAAGCCATTGGTGTTAAAAAAAAAAGAAGTCTGTGTGTGTGTGTGTGTGTGTGTGTGTGTGTACACAACTTGGGAATGTTGAAAGTGTTACATGTTTAAATATAGTCCAGTCCATTTTCTTCCTGCTATCCACTTGTGGGTCTAAATTATTATCTATCTGCTTTAGTTATATGTCAAGACATGCACTGAGTGACTGAGTGGGATGACCACCTAAGTGTTTTTTTTTTCTCTTAGTTTATTCAAAGTGGGAAATATGCATACTTCATACACTTGGTTTTTCTTATGTAGATTGCTTAGACTGATGCCTTTTGAGTTGATATCAGATTGAGTGAAGGTCTGAAGTATTTGGAACCTTATATAATCAGCACAGTATAAACTATAAAAAAAAAAAATAGAGAACTTCCAAAATATAGACTGTCCCTTTACTTCGATTCTGTGCAGGACATCTTCTATGTCAATGAAAAACATCTTTGCTTGAGTGTTTTATGCTTTGCATGATACAAATCATTTATCCATTTCTCATTTTTCAGAGTCAACATCATTTTTAAATAGTCCAACTTGGAACTGTTGTAACTGAAAATAGTTTTGTCTCATCTTTATCTGTTTTTCTAATCTAATATTTATTTTTTACTTTTGCACTTACAGAAGATGTTTCAGAAATGTTACACATTTCAGCAACAAATTACTTCTTGTATGTTGATATAGTTATTTGGCTTTATAATGCTTAGGATTTCCTATGACTAGTGTTTCTTTCTTAAAATTATCTGCGTATGTAGGTGTGAAGCTCTTGAACAGCCTTTAGCCTTTTAACATTTTTCACTTCTTAATATTGGTCATATTTTCTGATATATTTTCATGCCTTTTACCTTCATCATCTGTACCAACTGTGGCACTGTAGGTCGGTTCAATTTCCACGTCTAATGGTGACTACCAGTGCAATTTGAGGCAAGTCACTTAGACTTCTTGAGTGTCAATTTCCTCATCTGCAAAATGATGGACTTTGACTGGATGCCCTCTGAGTTTCATTCTAGCTTTAGATTTCTGACCCTAATGAGGTCTTGACTATATTTAGGAGTTTTTTCAAGTTTCTTTTTCTTTTTTAGATTATTTCTACTTCCTCATTCTCACATGCAGATATTGATACACGAGCTTCAGTTATCTTCACAGTGGCATTTTTCTCCATGTTCATATTGAGCACTATAGGGCAGGATGATGCGATTATATTTCTTCTTGCATTTGGGTATGTAATGACACAAACTTTGCCAACTACTTGATTTGCCTCTTTAAGGAGAAATTACGAGCCATCTTTGTATTTATTCTCAACTTCATTGGTTTTTTTTTCTTTTTTCTTTGCTTGTTTTGTAACCAATGGTCTGGTAGGCCTAAGAACTCAGAGAAATGTAGTCTCTCCCCTTTAAATCTACTACTGATTCTACTTCCAGTTCACCCTGGAGCCACCATTTAGAGCACAAACTGCTATGGTGAAGACCTCACCATTCCTGCCACCATCAATAAGAAAAGTGCTAATGAACTGCCACCATAAGATCAGGCAAGTAGTAGCAGGGCACTCTGAGGGAGACGTAGGAGGTGACATGTACCAGGTATGCTAAACTATCAGCATTCCTTCTATCAATGCTTTCCCTCAGACCCCAGTGTTTACAGCACAGGATGCTATATCCAAGAGCTCAGGGAATATAAATCACTGACTCTGAAGTCATCACATAAGGAAGTAACTCTTACAGCAATGTCACCTGGAAACTACTTTTACAAATTCAACTGCCTTGTTTCCTAAACAGTCATAGCTAATAAAGACAAGGAAAAGAAAATTCTCACCACTAAAGTCATCAAATGGTTTAATATCAGAAATCTCTGTATGTGTGTATACATATATACATTTGTGTGTGTGTAGAGAAAAACATAGGAAGACTTGCACAACGTGGTGGTATAATTAATGGAAATGACTCTAAAGGAGATGCATTATCTTCTGTCTAGTCACTCTAAGGTTCACTAGGCCTTTCTATCTGACCTGCAGCTGAAATCTCCTCTATATATTGTCTCTTTGCATTAGAACATAAGCTTCTTTTTAAAATATATTTTAATTTTTTTTTATTTATGGAATAAAGCAAGTATTTGATGACATAGTATAATAAAAAGATAATTATATATGAAATTGCAACTCTACTATACACAACTTGCTGTTCCCTTTAAATATATAACAAATTATTATGTACATTTTCTTCTTTTTTTCCTTCCCTCACCCCCTGATCTAGAGATGACTACTGTTAGACACATAAGTATATGTGTGCGTGTGTTTGTGTGTGTGTGTGTGTGTGCGTGTGTAAACTTATTCTATATATTCTTTTACTTATAATTTCTTTCTCTGGATGCAGATAGCATCTTTCTTCACATGTCCTATATATGTTATTTGGGTATTTAAAATAAATAAAACATTTATTCAGTCAAAGTCATTCTTAAATTTTATTTTATTTTGGAGGGCAATTGGGATTAAGTGACTTGCCCAAGGGCACATGGCTAGTATTTGTGTTCAGTGTCTGAGGCCAGATTTGAATCCAGCTCCTCCTAAGACTCCAGGGCTGGCTCTATTCACTACGCTACCAACTACCCCTGTCAAAGTCATTCTTAAAACAGTATTGCTGTTACTTTATATACCATTCTCTTGGCTCTGCTAATTTTGTTTTTCACCACTTTGTGCAAGTCTTTCTACATTTTTCAAAAGTCAATGAGCTCATCATTTCTTGTAGCACAGTAATATTCCATCACAATGATATATCATAACTAGCTCAACCATTCCCCAATTGATGAGTATCCTTGCAATTTCTAGTTCTTTGCCACCACAAAGATAGCTACTATGAACATTTTAGAATATCTAGGTTCTTTCCTTTGTTCCCTAATAATCTTTGGAAATAAGTAGGGGTATTGCTGGGTCAAAGGGTATAGGTAGTTTATTAACTCTTTGGGCATAATTCCAGAATGCTCTTCAAAATGGTTCATTTTACAATCTCATCAACAATGAATTAATGTTCCAGTTTTTCCACATCCTCTCCAACATTTGTCACTTTCTCTTTCCATCATTTTAGCCAATCTGGTAGGTATAAAATAACATCAAGGTTGTCAAGGTTGTTGTAATCTGCATTTCTCAATCAAAAAGGATTTAGAATATTTCATATGACTATAAATGGTTTTGATTCTTCACTGGAAAACTGCCTATTCATATCCTTTGACCATTTATTATTTGGAGAATGACACCTATTTTTATAGATTTGACAAAATTCTAACTACTATTTACCAATTTCCCTCCATTTTATTTTTACTCACTATTTTCCTTCTAGGGCTTTCTTTAAACCCTGTCTCTGTTACCTTATCTTTTCCTCTTGCCCTCTTATTTCTTTTTAACTGATCCCTCTAAAATTCTCGCCCTTATCCTTATCCCCAACCTTCCCAATCTTATTCTTTTTTTTAAACAAATGGTTTATTTACTTCTGTTTTACATCATTCATTTCCGCCAGATTTTGAGTTACAATTATTTTACCTCCCTGTTTTTCCCCTACCCACTCTCCCAGAATAGCAGTCCCACAAGATAGTCCTTCCTCCAATCTGCTCTCTCCCATACCTTCTCCCATACCCCCTTCGACTTTTCCATTAGAGGAAGGTAAATCTCTGTGTTCCAATGCTTGCACATTTTATCTCCCAATTACAAGCAAAAGAGTATTAATAATAGTATTTATATATATTTGAAACATTTAATTTTAAGACCTTGAAATTCAGATCCATTCCCTTCCTCCCTTGTCACCCATTCCCTCTGGGAAGATAAGTAATTCAGTATATGCTGTACATGTCTAGCTATGCAAAACATTACCATAGTAGATATATTGTACAAGGCTGCTTATAATTCCCTCCCACTCATCCCACCCCCACCTGGTCCATTCCCTACATGATCCTGTCCCTCTTCTATACTGGGTACTCCCAACCTCCCCTCCCCCCAAGGATGCCCTCCCATCCATCATCCCTCCTCTCAACCCCTTCCCTCTATTCTGCTGCAGGTTGAGATATCCCATTTAGTATGTATGTCATTCTCTCCCTGAACCAAATTCAATGAGAATGAGGTTTTGCCTTTTTGTCTTCCTATTCTTCTACTCCCTTGCAGCCTCTTCCCCTTGCTTCTTCCACATGAGATAGTTTACCCTACCCTGTCTCTCCCCATCTCCTCTTGCCACTTTCCTCTCTCACCTCATAATTTCACCCCTTGAGTATACTCCCTTCCCAACAAATTCAACCTATGCCCTCTATCCATATAACTGTAAACATATATACACACATTCACATATGTATTCATATGACCACACACCCTTCTTCCATTATTTTCATACTGAGAAAGATTTCATCAGTCACAGTTATTGTTTTTCCATATAGGAAGGTAAATAGTTCAACTTTGATAAGTTCCTTTTGATTTCTTTTCCCTGATTACCTTCTCAGGCATCTCTTGCTTCTTGTGTCTGGATGTCAAATTTTCTATTCAACTCTGGTTTTTTCCTCAAGAATGCTTGAAAGTCCTCTATTCCACTGAATGACCATATTTTCCCCTGAAACAAAGTACTCAGTTTTGCTGGGTAGGTGACCCTTGGGTTCAGTCCCAGCTCTTTTGCCCTCTGGAATATCATATTCCATGCCCTTCGATCCCTCAGTGTAGAAGCTGCCAGGTCCTGTGCTAATCTGATTGTGTTTCCACAATATTGAAATTGTTTCTTCCTGGCTGCTTGTAGTATTTTCTCCTTGATCTGGGGATTCTGGAACCTGGCTATAATATTCCTAGGAGTTTTCTTTTTGGGATCTTTTTCAGGAGATCGGTGGATTCTTTCAACCTCTATTTTGCCCTCTGGATCTAAAACATCAGGGCAATTTTCCTTGAGAATTTCTTGAAGGGTGATTTCTAGGTTCTTTCTTTGATCATGGCTTTCGGGTAATCCAATAATTTTTAAATTGTCTCTCCTGGATCTATTTTCCAGGTCAGTGGTTTTTCCCATGAGATATTTCACATTGCCTTCTAATCTTTCATTTGTTTGGATCTGCTTAACAGCATCTTGATTTCTTATAAAGTCATTAGCTTCCATTTGCTTCAGTCTAACTCTGAGGGAATGAATCTCCTCAGTGAACTTTTGAGATTCTTTTTCCATCTGGCAAATTCGACTTTTTAAGGCATTGTTCTCCTAATTGCCCTTTTGGCCTCCTTTGTCATTTGAGTTAGTCTATTTTTTAAGGTGTTGTTTTCCTCAGTCAGGCTGTTGACCCTCATTTCATACTTTTCCTGCATCCTTCTCACTTCTCTTTCCAATTTTTCCTCCACTTCTCTCATTTGATTTTTAAAGTCCTTCTTAAGGTCCTCTATGGCCTGTAACCCTCTCATGTTTTCCTTTGGGGCTTTTGGAGCAGGATTTCTGACCTCACAGTCCTCTGACTATTCCATGCTTCGATCCTCTTTGCCCCCAAAGTAGGAGTCTAAGGTTGCACTTTTCTGTTTAATTTGTTTCCTTTGCCTTGGCATGTTGCCACTTAATTACTTGACTTTTGGGTTTGTTGCCACAGTATGGCTCTGCCGCCAGACAGGGGAATTTTCGTCCCGAATGTGTGAGGGACAACTTCCGTTTCTGGAGAGCTGGAAACCCACCCACAACCTCCACCCCAGATCACAATCCAGATCCGGGGAGGTTAAAGCAAGAGCGATTACCCCCCAGGACTGATTGCTGGATCTCCCTACAGTTCGCAGGCCAGGAGCTGGAGCTGCCTCTGCAAACTACAAAATGGCATGTCTCCTCAGTGGCTTCTAGCCCCCAGGGGAGGAAGCCGAAGCATTCCCCAAATACTGGTCCCAAAGTCCATAGGGCACTAACCTCTCACTTTGTCCTAGACATGTCTATGTTGATAATTCTGGAATCGCCACAGCTGCTGGTGTTCTGGGGTCCCTCTAGCTGGCTGCTGGTCCAGCTGCCCTGGGGCTAAAACTGCTCATGTGGACCTGGGCTCGTCTCTCCATGCTGTGCACTGCACTGCCAGCTCCCAGAGCACTGCGCTGGTCCTTCCTGCAGGGCTACTGGGCTGTCCTCAGTCGGAGGTTATCTTCTCTGTGTCGTTCTGTGGGTGCTGGGGCTCCAGAAGTTGTTCAGAGTCCCCTTTTACATATTTTGGGGGTGATCTGGGGGAAGAGTGCCTTGGACAAGCTGTTTCTACTCTGCCATCTTGGCTCTGCCCCCCAAGTCTCCCAATCTTATTCTTTACATTCTTTTAAAAGTCCCTCTCCCAATCCCCAGTTCAGAAAACTTCTAAAATTCTTCAGTTGTATACTTTAATTCCTCTTCAACCCAAATGAGACTAAGGTTCCAGCATTACCAGCCTTTTACCCCCACCTATTTGCTCTATATTAGTTCTTTTCACTCCCTGTTTTTATGAGATAAATTATTCCTTTTTACCTTGTCATACCCAGTTTTGTTTAATAGAATCAATCCATCATATATCTCAGCTACAACCTTTCTTTCAAACTACCTTAGTAATGATAGCAATTTTAAGAATACTGATAATATTTTTGCGTATCATAAGTAAGCAATTTAACCTTTATCAATGCCTTATAAACTAGTCTTTAATGATTTTCTTATATTTCTTCTGGATTTTTTATATTGGATGTTCAGTTGAGTACCGGTATTTTTGTTACAAATACCCGAGTGTCTTTCAGTTCATCAAGTGTCCACTTTTTTTCTATTCAGGATTATACTAAACTTTGATGGGTAAGTTATTCTTGGATACAAATCCAGCACCTTTACTATTCAAAATATGATGTTCCAAGACCTATGGTCCCTTAGAGTAGAAACTGCTAGATCTTGATTGCTTTTCTGCAGTATTTAAATTGTTTTTTTTTTTTTCTTGTTGCTTGCAATCTTGGGAATTTTGAGAATTGGTTATGTCATTCCTGTTAGTTTTTTTTCCTAGGAGCTCTTTCAGGTGGTAAGTAGATTCCTTCAATTTCTACTTTACCTTCTTGTTTTAGAATTTCAGGGCAATTTTCCTTAATCATTTCTTGCAATATTTTATCCAGGTTCTTTTTTTTTCATGATAACTTTCAGGTAGTGTGACAATTCTTATATAGTCTCTCCTTGATCCATTCTTCAGATCAGTTGTTTTTCTAGTGAGATGTTTTAGATTTCTCTTCTAGTTTTTCTAGTTTTATTATGTCTTGGTGTCTTATAATGTCATTCAGTTCCACTTGCCCAATTCTAGTTTTCAAGGAATTATTTTCTTCCTCAAAATTTTGTATCTCCTTTTCTAATTGGTTAATTTTCTTTTCATGATTTGCTTTTATTGCTTTTCTCTTTGATTTTTGAATTCATTTTAATTTTCTTCCTTATAATTTTGCATCTCTCTTTTTTTAACAAATGCTTTATTAACTTCTGGTTTACATCATTCTTCAAATTCCAGATACATTCCCTTTCTTGCTTGTCACCCTCTCCCTCTGGGAAGATAAGCAATTCAGTATGTGTTATATATGTATAGTTAGGCAAAACATTACCATAGTAGATATATTGTAAAAGACTGGCTATATTTCGCTCCCACCCATGCCTCCCCCCACCTGGTCCATTCCCTACTTTGATCCTGCTGTCCCTCTTCAAAAGTGGGTACCTCCAACCTCCCCTCCCCCCAGAATGCCCTCCCCTCCATCATCCCCCCTGTCATCCCCCTCCCCCCTACTCTCCTGCAGGGTGAGAAATCCCAATTAGTATGTATGTCATTCTCTCCCTGAGGCAAATTCAATGAGAACATGGTTTTACCTTTTTGCCTTCCTGTTCTTCACCTCCCCTGCAACCACTTCCCCTTGCCTCTTCCACATGAGATAATTTACCCCACCCTGTCTCTCCCCATCTCCTCTTGCCACAATCCTCTCTCACCTCTTAACTTCACTCCTTAAGTATCATCCCTTCTCGCCAAATTCAACCCATGCCCTCTATCCATGTATACCTGTAAACATATATACATACATTTACATATGTATTCATATGCCCATATACTCTTCTTCAGTAATTTTCATACTGAGAAAGGTTTCATCAATGACTGTTATTGTTTTTCCATGTAGGAATGTAATAGTTCAACTTTGAGAAGTTCATAGTGATTTCTTTTCCCTGTTTACCTTCTCAAGCATCTCTTTCTTCTCATGTCTGAATGTCAAATTTTCTATTCATCTCTGTTTTTTTCCTCAAGAATGCTTGAAAGTCCTCTATTCCACTGAATGACCATATTTTCCCCTCAAATAAAATACTCAGTTTTGCTGGGTATGTGATTCTCGGTTTTAATCCAAGGTCCTTTGCCCTGTGGAATATTATATTCCATGCCCTTCTATCCCTCAGTGTAGAAGCTGCCAGGTCCTGTGCTATTCTGATTGTATTTCCACAGTATAGAAATTGTTTCTTCCTGGCTGCTTGTAATATTTTCTCCTTGACCTGGGAATTCTGGAATCTGGCTATAATATTCCTAGCAGTTTTCTTTCTGGTATCTTTTTCAGGAGTTGCTTGGTGGATTCTTTCAACCTCTATTTTGCCCTCTGGGTCTAAAACATCAGGGCAATTTTCTTTGAGAATTTCTTGAAGGGTGATTTCTAGGTTCTTTCTTTGACCATGGCTTTCGGGTAGTCCAATAATTTTTAAATTATCTCTCCTGGATTTATTTTCCAGGTCAGTGGTTTTTCCCATGAGATATTTCACATTGCCTTCTATTCTTTCATTTGTTTGGATCTGCTTAACAGCATCTTGATTTCTCATAAAGTCACTAGCTTCCATTTGCTCCAGTCTAACTCTGAAGGAATGAATCCCCTCAGTGGGCCTTTGAGATTCTTTTTCCATCTGGCAAAGTCGGCTTTTTAAGGCATTCTTCTCCTCATTGCCCTTTTGAGCCTCCTTTGCTATTTGAATTAGTCTATTTTTAAGTTGTTATTTTCCTCAGACTGTTGAGTCTCATTTCATACTTTCCCTGTATCCTTCTCATTTCTCTTCCCAATTTTTCCTGTACTTCTCTTATTTGGTTTTTAAAATCCTTCTTAAGGTCCTTTATGGCTTGTAACCCACCCAAATTTTCATTTGGGGCTTTTGGTGTAGGATTTCTGACTTCATAGTCCTCCTCCTGTTCCATGCTTTTATCCTCTTTGTCCCCAAAATAGGAGTCTAATGTTGAATTTTTCTGTTTATTTTGTTTCCTTTGCCTAGGCATGTTGCCATTTAATTACTTGACTTCTGGGCTTGTTGCCACAGTAGGACTCTGCCACCAGACAGGGGAGCTTCCATCCCAAACGTTGGGGTCTTCTCACCTTCTGGAGGTATTAGTTGGGTGGCCTCTGTGAAGCCTCCACATGCTCTGGCAAGCTGGGCAGACACCCCAAAAACTCCACCCCAGACCGCAATTCAGATCCAGGGAGGTTAAAGCAAGAGCTATTACCCCACAGATTGATTGCCGGATCCCCCTACAGTTTGGAGGCCAGGAGCTGACACTGCAACTGAAGCTGCAAACTGGCAGCTGTGCTGCTGCTCCTCAGAGGCTTCTAGCCCCTAGGGGAAGAAGCTGATGTGCTGCCAAATACTGGTCCCAAAGTCTGTAAGGCACTAACCTCTCACTTTGTCCTAGGCATATCTGTGTTGATAATTCTGGAATTGCCACAGCTGCTGGTGTTCTGGGGTCCCTCCAGAGGGCTGCTGGTCTGGCTGCCCTGGGGCTAAAACCTCCAACTCAAGCAGTCCTGTGCTCTGCTCCCAGATTGCTGCGCTGGCAGCTCCCTGCAGTGCTTCCAGGCTGTCCTAAGTGGGAGGTTAGCTTCTCTGTGTCGTTCTGTGGGTGCTGGAGCTCCAGAAGTTGTTCAAAGACCACCTTTTACATTGTTTGGAAGTAGTGTGGGGGAGAGTACCTTTTAAGTGCTGTTTCTACTCTGCCATCTTGGCTCCTTTTTTAAAATTTAGGTTAACTTTCTTTTTATAATTTTCTTGAATTGCTTTTAAAAACTGTTTTTCCTCATTCTCTCATTTGATTTTTAATTCCTTTTCAAGTTCTTTCAAGATTTTTTTGGCGGGATTTGTGACTACTTGACATTGTCTTCCTCTGAATATGAACCCAGATCTTCTTTTTCACCAAAGTAGCTATCTATGGTGAGGTTATTTTTCCTTTGCTTACTCTACTTTTTTTGTCTTTATTTTTAGCAGACTAATATTAGTATTTTCAAGTTTTAATTCCAAGTTGTGAGTAATGTTTCCTTAGACCTCAAGTTCTTCTTACTGTGTTTTCTGAATTCTGTCCAGGGGCTCAATCTTAAGACTCTTCTTTCTCTCATAAGCCCTAGACATACTGTCCTGAAAATGTTCTTGCTCCCTGCAGTACTGCACATTAGACCCTCACTGGCTTGTGTTCCCTCCTCTACATCCACAGCCAGGGACCATGTTGGGCCAACACCATTAGGCCCGGCATCTGGAAACAGCAGGGGAACCTTTAATCTTTCCTCACTTTACTTTCTGCTGTTCTGTAAATGAAAGTTTGTGAAGTGAAAGTTACTGAAATGAAATTTCTTGAGACCTAATCTGCTTTTGCCATCACTTCCTATGTGGTGATGTAGTGGGGTATGCCTGGAAGTGTTTACACTTCATTCAGACCAAACTACAGCCCCTGGAATCTTCTCTGAGGTATACTCAAATTGTCCTAGGAGGACAACTGCTTTACCCCTTAATTTTGCTGCTCTGCATTCATTTCATGGTGATTTTTTCTCTCTGTTTGTACAGAAGATCTAGAGAGCCTGGACATTTCTGACCTACTCTGCCATCTTCCTATAAAAGCTTCTTGAGATCAGAGATTGTCTTCAGTTTTCTACTTTTATCCCCAATGTTCAACATAGTGAGTTTTGTATAGTAAGTCCTTTATAAAAACATTTTATTAATTCATTATTTATTTGTTTATTCAGATTGAAAATGGCAACGTTGATACAGTTCATTTCCTCCTAAAGTTTATCAACTTGGTATATCATTAGGTGGTTATCTCACATCTAGAGTACCAGGAGTTAAATGCATATTGAAAGGTAGCTTAAAAAATGAAACAGTGGGAGAACAATACAAGACCATATGCAACAGCATTAATTTATGTACTACAGAATGTAAGGAAACCTTCATTAGATTTGGCTATGCACAGCTCCCAGGAAATAGATATACAATTTTAATGAAAGTACAAATGAATTAATGAGAAAATGAGGGAATGAATGAATTTGCTGTTCTTTCAGTTCTGTTGGAATTGCTGTCCCTGGAAAAATTCCTTTTAAAACTCTCTTACTCATTGGCTTAACTAATTCCCTGCCTTTGCAGAACTTGTTGCTTTGAGGAATGTTTTTGCGTCCTCTTAACAACTTTAGCTGTTGTTCTAAGGTTTCAGTTATGGAGAAAAGAGTAAAACTGTAGTTTTTTTTCCTACATTAGGTTAATGAACGTGATAGAGGACTGAAACTCTAATTTGTTCTCTGGTACTGCTATCATCTGGGAATGAAAAAGAACTGTCCAAAGTAAACACTTTTTAAGTCTTCTTATTTAATCTTAGAAACATTTCTGTAGACAGGATCTTTGTATATTCTATAAGAAATTATTTACTTTTGATACTAGAGTAAATAAACACTATCTGGCTGCAGTCTTCTTGAGTATCTGACTGTAGCTAATCTGATCTTGACCTAGACTTTATTGATGAAATCTGTACTTAAGTCATAGAGCTACAAACTGATGTTGTTTCCCCCTCTATCATAAGGAAAAGACATACACTGTTGGGAAGAGAAACTTGAAAAGGGTTGACCTCCATCTGCATCCAGGTGGAGAACTGCATTCCCCATATTTTATTCTCGGCAGGAGAGTTATCTTGCTATAAGTGGTGGCAGCAAGATGGCAGCTCCCACTGAGAGACACTTGTACCATTTACAGATGAAAAAGATGTAAAAACAAAGGTGGGCATTTCTGCTGTGAATATGCATGTACTTGTCTAAATATATACAACATCTGCAGGAGTGGAAAACCTCACTGTCTCCATTTTCCTTAACTATCATTTTTGTGAGGGCTTCCAATGAGTATAATATAGAGACCCATGTCCATTATTGGGAAATGCTTCTAAAAATGCCTTTCCTGCAAAGAAGGAAATTTCAAATATTGTGCTCTTCTAAGATAAATATTTATGTTCAAACATTTAAAAAATGTAAAATCAAACTTCCCCTTATTTTGGGAAGGGCAGAGCTAATGGGTCTACCATAATAAAATTCTTTAGTACAATTTTGAGTTATTTCTATTATGGGCTTAATTTCCTGCTCAGGAGAGACAACATAGTATAGCAGGAAGCACACTGGGGTTGTGTCAGAAAGCTGGTTTGGAGTTTTACCTCTGTTACTTGCTACCTGTGTGACTTTCAGAAAGTCATTTAAATTATCCAAGCTTGAGTTTCTTCACCTATAGTTTGTAGATGACAATATTTGCTCTAATGAGATTTTGTAAGCCTCAAGGGAAATAATTAATAGTTCATATTTATATAGCTCTTGATGCAGCACTTTTCCCAGAAAAAAAACATAAAAATTATTATCCCTTTTGACTGATGAAACACCAAGGTTCAGAAAAAGCTAAGAGGTATGATGCCTGCATCAAAATGGACACAGGCCGAATGGAGAAGTGTGGAATGATAGATACGAGCCAGGCAGGATCTGTCATAGCAGTTCTGATTTATTGATCAGAGGGCAGGGTTTATATAATGAATGTAAAGCAATTATCTCTTAGGTTCCCAAGAGAAAATGTTTAATGCCCTTGTTCATTTACACACATCTGTATGTTTTTATATCCTTGTTCCCTTGCATGCATCTATGTCTAGGTTACTGCTTGGTTATCACGTCCTAAACTCCTGAAAGTCAGGAAGAGATAGTGAGCCAATCTTAAGATATAATATATCCTTCAGGGGGAGCTGGCTTGGGAGAAATCCTGGACCAGAGTCTACCCATGTATGGACTGGGTAAGAGACTGGCCCAGAGGTATGATGGGTGGGGAGGGGAATCAAACCACCTAAGATTAGGGGGATGATCATCTTATGTCTATTTCCCCCAAGAATTGAATGACTATTTTAGTGCTACTAAAAGATAAGGTAGGCAACTGATGTAAGCAAGTATGATTTCTTGAAGAGTACAATACAACTAGCTAGGTTCCTGGATGATGGAGAAAGATCCTAGAGATATTGTTCATAGGCCTTTGATGAGTTGTCAAAACTTCATTCATTATTGAGGTCCTAAATCTATGAAGGACTGATAAACAGCACAACCTGGAATTACCTTGATTAATCTACTATTCGTTCAGAAAAAGTCCTGCTTTTAAACTACCAGCATGATACTTTTTGCTATTAAAATGTTGGTGTTTCATAGGATCCTGGATCTTGAAGTAGAATGGTCCTCAGAGGTCACATAGTCCAATGTCCTAATTTTACTGCTGAAGAAACTGAGACTCAGGGAAGTTAAATTACTTAGGTGACACAGCTAGTAAGTATCAGAGGGAAGAGATGTTTCCTGGTCTTCTGACTTCTGAGTACTGATTATGTAGTGTGTAGGTGGCAGAGTTCATTTTTGGTCTTTGTGGCTGCTAAACTCTTGGCATAGATTTAACAACCTTAGGATGTGACTCTCGTCTCAACATAGGTGGCCTGACCAGTGACACTTCTCACAACTGTTAGAAATGATCTTGCAGATGGCTGCCAGTTAGATCAGTGGATGATCTTCTCACCACAATCTTAGGTAATAGCTGTGGAGATGAACAATATTATTTTGGTATCCTTGTAGGTGATTTCTTAAATAACTTGAGAATATGTCAGAGAGCAAAAAGCAAAACTAACAATTCTTAAAATTTTACAAGTAGCCCAGAAGGTTGCAAGAAGTTATAATGGACTTCACATTCATAAACCATTAAACACACAGGAAGCAAGGATATTATATTTTAACAGTATCTCTTATCTTGCCTTCAGTATCCCTTCTGGTATATATTTTAAGTAGTAATATTGTATATACATATATAAATATATATATATATATATTTATATATGTAAATATACATTCACTTAAAATAAGTGGTAATAATGGTCTGGACTTTCAGTTTCATCAATCCAAGGAAGTATTGTAAAGAAATTCCTTTCACTAATGCAGATTGGTCAATTTGCTAAGTATCTACTATGTGCTAAGCACTGGGGATACAAAAAGAGGCAAAAGACAGTTCTTACCTCAAGGAACTTATAATTTAATGGAACTTATTTAATTTGATAGGCAAACTGGCCTATAGCATAGAAAATGTCCAGGGGCACTAAGAAGTTAAATTACTTGCTTGGGGTCACTCAGCCAGTGTGGATGATAGGCAGGACTTGGATTTTAGTTAACCATAAGCACATTCTTTCCACTCTAGCATACTTCTTAATTCTGAAGTTGTGGGATGTATTTGTAACAATGACCAACCAGTGGTGTATAAATTGGAATCAGTTAGGTCTTGGCCACTTTTGGTGACATATTCTAGCTGAGACATTTACCATGAAATGCTGAGCCTGCAACCTGGTCATGTTAGGGGACACATACACTCAGCATGGAAGGATTGGTACTCTGGGATGGTGTAGCAATTTTGGATGGCCTCTTGGTGCTCTCGCCCTCTGATGGCAACAAAGGAGAAACTATGCCTCAGTTGGGTCTCAGTGGATTGGCTACTGATATGGGAAGAACTGCCCACTCAGTAGATGTTAAAAGGAATACAGACTCTCTTGAGCTTTCTCTCTCTCTTTCAACTCTACACAGGACAAGAATCTCTCTCTGGGATTTCTTAAGATGGATAACAGTAGATTGTTCTTCCCCATCCTAGAAGAAATATCCACTTTTTACATGTGACAGATAAAGTACTCAGTTAGGCAAGCTTAAGCCTGGGGACTTTGGTTGTTTCTTGTTTTGTGTTTCTTGAGCATAGGCAATCCTGAATAGTGATCCTGAGATGGATGCTTCCAACATTGGAGGCAACCTTGTGAATTCAAGAAATCAGGAGTCTTGGGTTCCTCAGTCAGAGAAACTCACTCTATTTCCCATAGTAATCATTAGAGAAGTTAAAACAGGTAGGAAGATAAGGCTAACCCTGGCCTGGCTTGCTAGAAGAAATATATCTAGAGCATCAAAGGAGAGAGAAGGAAGTGGGTCACTCCTTTTTAATTCTACTGAGTGGATGACTCTTCCTGGTTCAGTGGCTAGTTCTTTCTGATACCTCTGGCCCAGTCCTCCTCCTTTCCATAATCATGGAAGGGAGTGGAGACCAAGGGGCTACCTCATATTTGTTGTATCATCCCAAAACAAGTCCTTCAGCACTAAGCATATATGTCCCAGGATGTGACTAGGGCTCAGAATCCAGTGGGAACTTCCCCAATCAGAATACATAGGGCACAGGACTATTTACAAATGCCCTATGGGATGACTATTGTTATATGGTGAAAGGAAATGCATTTCATGAAAGTTCAGTAACAAATCTTAGTGATAAAGCATGAAATGCCATGGTGTGTAACAAATCTTAAATTTCTAGCCTCAGATTCTCTAATTGTGAGGATTAGCTGTAGTAGCAGAGGATATTCTATAAGAATGGCAAATGGCCAGGTAAGTGGCAGATCTGTTTAACATCATCCTGACTTAGATGAGAATTGAAGTGGTTCTACTTTTATAGTGTAAGACGGGTGGGATCAAAGTGGGGACCACTGTGTCAGGGTAATATTCTATTTCAGCCTTTCCCTTGTCTCTGGTCCTCATTTGACAGTACTAGCATTATTTGGAATGCAGATTTAGGGCACATAGTTACATATGGAGTTGAGTATTTTAGGATCCATTTGGATAATCACTATAATTATACAGAATGTAATGTAATCCTGACTTATGCCCTACTTCTGGTCATCTTTCAACACTTCATGCTGGTAAACATTTTCATCCTGTCTAAGGATTATTTCCAGGTTTTAAACATCTTATAGGGTGCACTGTGAGACTAATTAAGTCAGAGTATAATGTTAAGTCAGATTAGCCCTACCTAAGCACCAATCAAAAAAAACCCATTCAATTTAGCAAATATATATTAAGCACTTACTATGATCAAAGGACATTTCTAGGTACTAGAGATCCAGTGACAAAGATGAAAAGATATCTCTCCTTAAGAAATTGGATGTAGAACAAGAAAAACATAACTTTCTCTTAGCATACAACTATAAACTCTTTGCTACAGTCTCAAACTGCTATAAAAGTAATAATTATGGGGTATGAAATAAGAAAGCTATGAAAAAAAAATTCAAAGTTTTCAGATTCCCCACATAGTATTTAATATATAGGCTTTCTTGAAATGGAAATTTATTGCTATATATTTTGAATCCTCTTTTATGTTCTGTTGTGCTCATGATATTTTTCTTTATTTTATATTTAAGCTTATAATGTTTCTTTTATTATTGTGTATATAAGTTTTAGTATTTAAATCTAAAAGAAAAAAAAAGAAAAAAATGTTATCAGACTCTCATCATTTGTCCTGACACCATTCATGTTAATAATAACTGACATTTATATGCTACTTAAAGGCATGTGAAGTAAACCACTCCAGTGTCTTTGCCAAGAAAACCCCAAATGGGGTCACAAAGAGCCAAATACAACTGAAATGACTGAGTGACAATGGAAAAAGGATAGCTGCAGGTTGCACATTGACTTAATTTCAAAATGTGATATTACCTGTTTTATTATACATTTATTTATTTTGTTATATATTTCTCAATTAGCATTTTAACTTGAATTGAGCTGCACTTGGGAATTTTATGGACTGCATGTTTATAGGCTGGGTATTTGATAAATCTCTTGTGTATACGGAGTGGAGTAAATTGTTGTTGTATAGTTGTGTCTTGCTTTTTGTGACCCCCTTTTTTGTGGCAAAGATATTGGAGTGGATTGCCATTTTGTTTTCCAGATCTTTTTACAGATGAGGAAACTGAAGCAAACAAGGTTAAGTGACTTGCCCAGGGTGAAAAAGCTAGTAATTGTCTGAGGCCAGATTTTAACATAGGAAGAAGAGTCTTCCTTATTCCCAGTCCAGTACTCTATCCACTGAACCATCTAGCTACCCCAGAGTAAATTGTATGATGACTTAAAAGTTAAGAAAGGGCCAGATTTCTATGGTCCATAAATGCCAAAAGGAAGATTTTTATTTGATTTTGGAGGTAAAAGGGAGCTACTAGAGTATACTGAGTTGTAGAGGTAGAAGTAGAAGAGGCACCATTGGACCCCAGACCTCTTTCCACTGAACCACGATGCTGTCATAAGCTACTCCAACGACAAGTGAAACTTCCTTGGATACTCTATGTTTATGTCAGATACTGCCTAAAGTAAATATATCATGATTGAATTTTTAATAACAGATTTTTTTGCTTGCAATGAAATTTATTATCATATACTTTGAGCTATGGTGGCAAGATTTATTTCAAGAAATCTGAGCTGACATTGCAAAGTTATAGAATGTAAATTAAATATTAACCATTTTCTGTCTTAATAATATTGAGTCACATCATGTCAGTAGTATTCTTTTATGTTCTTCCTTCTCATCAAACTGATTGGCTTTTTTTAAGGCTGGCCTGTAGTTTGCAATAAAATGATAATACTTGTTGAAATATTTCTATTTTCTGATGGATTTGTATTTTATTTTTAATTTATTTTTTTATTTTTTGCTTTTTGGAGGGGAGAAAGCAGGGCAACTGGGGTTAAGTGATTTGCCCAAGGTCACATGGCTAGTAAGTATTAAGTGTCTGAGGTCACATTTGAACTTGAGTCCTCCTGACTCTAGGGCATGTGCTCTAATCACTGTGCCACCTAGCTGCCCCCAGATTCGTATTTTTACACCAATCTCCACACAAACAGGAGTATGTAAATTAAAAAAAAAATATTCCTACCATTGCAGGGCTTTAGCTTAGTTGAATAAATCAGCAGTAGTAGGAATTTCAGGAGGGAAGATTAAAGCCAGTGGGAAAAATTCAAGGGATGGGGTGGGTGGAGGGAAACAGGTGTTTCAGCAACTTCCCTGCAGTCATGCTATAGAGGCAGCTATTGCTTTACCTTGTTCATAGATCTGGGACCAAACTTAGCTTGTACATAGACAGGAGGCTGAGCTTTTAGAAATTTCAAGGAGCATTCATTAACTAGAATTTAGACAAAACATTAGCTAGTGTCCAGCTGTCAATCCCATTCTTCTCAATGGCATTTCTTCTCCTGAAAAAAAAAGGAGGGATCATTAGCATATCCTGAAATGGCAGATCATCACTTAACTTAACCAGGATGTTAATCTCAGAAGCAGTACCGGGTAATGGGTTTTTAACATTTGTTGTCTATGACCAAGAAAGGCTTATGATTTAACATCTCAAACAGAAGCCAAGGGGTAGTTGAAAAACATCTGTGAACCAGCATGGTGGCAACTGGGCACCCTGAGCTGAGAAGGGGCACTTAAGCAATGCATCACCCCATGGCAGATCTGAATCCAATACTAATTAGAGTTTAATGATTTTACAAGAGCATCCAGGAGTTCAGACCTCCTATAATCATGACTCACTCATATCATATCTGCATTTGCCCTAAAAAATGCTCTTCTCTGCTCATCTCCAGGCAGAAACTTTGTCAGAATGTGTAAAATATTATGCAAAGCTGCACATTTTTTATAGTATTGATATGGTTTGATTCTGTACAAATTAGAGACACTTCTCTTTCTGGTCTTATTTCATGCTCCTAACTTTCACTGTAGGAAACCTTGTCTTTCCGTATTACTCAGCACCAGACATTTATACACTCACGCATAAAGCTTGTTACAATTTGACTAAAAATGACATTCTCAGGCTAATTACACATGGTTTCCTCTCACAATCTTCCTTGGAATCAAATGTGTCTATTTGCTGATCCTCATAAACACCATTCTGTTTTTCCTCTTTGTGCCTGGAATTCACTCTCTCTTTAACCCTCTCTTAAAATCCCTAGCTTCCTTTCATAGCATTGGGGAAGTATATTTCCTACACAAAGTCTATTCTGATTCCTCCAGTTACTAGTGCCCTCCCACAGATCTGACATTACTTTGGATTTACTTTGCAACCAGCAAGTTGGCACAGAGATAGAGTGCTAGACCTGGAGTTAGGAAGACCAGAGTTCAAACCCAGCTTGGGGTTCTTGCTAGTTGTGTGACCCTAGACAAGCCTTTTAATCTCTGTTTCAGTTTTCTCATCTATAAATTAGGGATAATAACAATACCTATATTGTTGTTGTGAGGATTAAATGAAATAATATTTATAAAATGATTTGCAAACCATAAAACACTATGAATGCCAAGTATTATCATTTATATTTACTTATCTTCATATTTTGTTTCCCTCGGGAATTTAAGCCCCATGAAAGTGCCTAGCATAGTGCTTGCCATATGGTGGAGGTAGGGGGAGGGAAGGGGAAGGAATATTAAGCACCTATTATGTGCCAGGCATTGTTCAAAGCAGTTTTTGCAAATACCTCCTTATTAATAAATGCTTTTCATGTATAAATAAGCATTCCAACCACATCATAGGTCTTGCCCTTCCCTCATCTTATTTGGTGCTTTATACCCCTTTTAAAGACACCTAAGTGGTACAGTGGATAGTGTTGGGCCTGGAGTCTGGAAGACTCTTCTTTGTTCAAATCTGACCTCAGACACTTACTAACTGTGGGAACTTGTGCAGGTCATTTAATTCTATTTGCCTCAGTTTCCTCACCTATAAAATGACCTGGAGAAGGAAATTACAAATCACTCCAGTATTTCTGCCAAGAAAGCTCCAAATAGGGTCACAAAGAGTTGGACACAACTAAAAATGACTGAACAAGAACAAAAGCAACAACAAACAACGATAACAACAACAAAATTTTATGTCTCTGCTCACACAATTCCTGTCTCTGAAGTAACCTATCCAATTTCTCTGTCTGCTAAAATATCACCACCTTACAATACCTATTAAATAGAATTTAAATGCTATTTTAAGTGCCTTCTTATCCATGGTCTTCCCTAATTCCTCAAGTGAAAAATGATCTCTTCATTTTAAAAGTTTTTATCATATGCAGTGCAGTGTACTGGAAAGTTGGATCTGGAATTAGGGAACCTTGTTTTGGATCCTGGCTTGGCTATTTACTATTGGTGTGACCTTGGGTCCTTTACAATCCCTATGGGACTCGGTTTCTTTATCTATAAAATGAAGGGTTTGGACTCTATAACATTTCCTTCCAGATATAAACCTATGATACTATTTTGCCTGCCATTTGGGTATAAGTTGAATGTCCCTACTATATTTTAAAGTTCTTAAAGGTAAAGGATGTATCTTAGAGATCTTTTTGTCTCCTTTAGTTCCTAGCCTATTGTCTTACACAAAGTAGTTGTTTAATAACTAACGGATGGGTGATGAGGAAATAAAATTAAATATGAATTAAGTAAACAACATACTTGGAGCATATTTAATTAGTTTTTTTAGTTCTGGTTTTAGAGGTTTTTTCTTTTTTTTTTCAAATACAAAGCCTGATGCTTAATTGATCTAATTCATTACTCTTTGTTTAAATCAACCCAAAACTTTGTTTTCATTAAAAGTTCTCTATAAACTTAAGGTTTCTTTTTTTCATTAAATTACTATCTCACTTCTTGTCCATATAGTTCAATGAAGGCAACTTCATTTTCCTTCCTTGGGATGATTATAATAGGCAACAAAAGAGAAAGCAGAACTACTCAATTTCTATGTTGCTATTGTTTCATCTTTTAACGAATGTGATTTTCAGACTGGGAAGTATGAAACAGAAATTGTAGAGAGAATTAAAATTCAATGTAAGCAATGTGATGATACAAGACTCCCTAGATATTTTTGCTGTGTTTAAGTCAAGAGGCTCAGATAAACTTCCTCCCAGTTTCCGAAAGAATATTGTTTCATCTTTTAATGAATGTGATTTTCAGACTGGGAAGTACGAAACAAAAATTGTAGAGGGAACTAAAATTAAATGTAAGTAATGTGATGATACAAGATTCCCTAGGTAATTTTGCTGTGTTTAAATCAAGAAATTTCCTCTTAGTTTCTGAAAGAATTGTAGGATGTGTTTGCTGAGCTGCTGTCAAACACTCAAATGGATCTATTATCTCATCAATTTAGAAATTCTGTCCAGTGATGAAGATCACGGCCCATCCACGCCTGATCAACCTGGACTACTCTCACTCATTGTCTCCCATAAATTCCCATCAGATGTCTATTCAATGTATTGGAAACTTTCCTTTTATCATATGCATATCACTGTAGCACTCAAACTTTTTGCCTATTATCTCTTGCCCTTTCCATGTGACCAGCCCATGTTATATTTGAATTATGTGTTTCTCTCATCATGCCCTTTATTTTTGTACTTTGAAGTTTATTGTATGTAATTTGTTGTGCCCTGCTCACACCTAGCATGTGCCTTTTTCTTGCCCTCTGTGGGATATGCAAGTTCAATTCTTCAGAAATTATTTCATTATATGTCTTAAAAATACAAAGCACCACAGGGAGAATGTTGGAATAAAAAAGATGAGCTTTTGTTTCTGGGATAGGTTTGGGGTATTAAAGGACTTTAGCAATTTTCTGAAGGCTGGAATTCTGCTTCATCTCCTCTTATTTAATTTGGGCCCAATTTATCATTCATTGGTACTATTTGTTGCACATTGATGGGAGAAGGGAGCTAATATGGCAGAAGGATGTTCCAGGACAGAAAGGAACATATAAGCACATTTATAAAATACTATTAAGGACATCTGGGATTGGGATGTTAAGGTTGAAATAGAATGACTTGGTTGTCCTTGGTGACCATAGTTTGTAATAAAAATCTGCGCACATCTTTTTCTCTGTTTCTTCTGTTGTCTTATATTCATTTTCATCCTTCAATGCCCTTGGGATGACTCTCTTTAGTTGGATCTCTTGCCAAACTTTTCATCCTCTACTTCTCTCTGCTTTATGAGGCAAAGCTACTCCTCATAATCTTCCATTGTCCTTCCTAAATTTTCACAAATTTATATTCTAAGCCAGTACTGACTTTGAGTGCTATATCTGTCTACTTTGGAAGAAAATAAAATATTTGCTGACTAGGACATCATTTTTGGGTCTCTTTGTCATTGAAATTGATTTGCATCAGTTAAATTTTTGTACGAAATGATTATAATTGGTGTGGTATCCTTTTTATCATCTATAACCCATTTTTCTTCATAAATAACATTTTAGTAGGTCAAGACTGCGTTGTTTCAATTGTCTATGATATCTTTTCCTCGTTATAATACTTTCTTTTAGTTGCATAGTTATTTTGATCTTTGCATTCAAATAAGTCAGTAGTTTGACTGTACATTTAGGAATGACTCATATCAGCAATGAGTCTTTTCCTGTCTGCTAAAATATCATCAATTTCAATTTTATGATCCTTTTTGGTTTTTGCCATGTCCAGCACCTACCAATTATTATCTCTGAAGATAATATTGGTGATGGAGAAACATTAGGCTTCAGCGGAAGCTACAAACTTTTGGCCCCACTCATTCCTCATTCCTGACTCATTTTCAAATATATTACTCACCATCCCCAGGTATTCCCACTTGAACCACTGTCAGTGATCTTTAAAAGATTAAAGAGAACAGCAGAATGCTTCAGGACTAGAAAAGGGCAGACATCCCAGTATTTTCAAAAAGGACAAGTGTGGAGTGCTCACAATATAGGGTAATGAGCTTGACTCTGATTCCTGGTAAAATTATTCAATGTATTATTAATGGGATGGTTTGCAAACATTTAGTAAGGGAAGCGGTGATCACTAAGTGGCATCATGGCTTCATGAGAATGAGGTCATGCTTTATTAACCTTATTTCCTTCAATGATAGGACTACTAGACCAGTAAATCAGGGGAGTGGTATAGACATGCTAAATGAATGAACATGAAAAATAGCACTTACTTTGTGCCAAGCACTGTGCTGAAAACTGTGAACACAAATAGAGAAAGTCAGAAACTCCCTGGTTTCAAGGAACTAACAATCTAGTTTAGTGAAACAATACAAATGAATAATTAACAATAATAATTATTAGGAATAATAAGTAACATTTAGGTGGCACTCGAAGGTTTGTGAAGTGCTGTACAAATAGTATCTCATTTGATTCCTCACAACAACCCTGAGAAGTTGGTGATACTATTATCCCCATTTAACAGATGAGTAAACTTGTTAAGTGACTTGCCCATGGTAACACAGTTAATAGTTATTGGAATCAGGATTTGAACTGAGGTCTCCCTGAGTCTACTTGAATGCTTTATATATTGAATCACCTAGTTACCATTAGAGATCATGCATAAGATATGTTGCATGGTGTGGAAGGCCTAATGTTCCAATGGTGGTGCAGATAATAAGATCCGGTGGACCTCTTTCTTACCAGAAGAATTGTACTGAGTGAGTCCCAGCTAATTCATATATGGTGAGCAGCTATTTCTTTTTTCTTTCCAGTAAGCTCGCCATGAGGTTTAGGCAGCCCAGGGATCACAAGAGATGTGCAGGGAATAAACAGGGGAAGGGCATCCATTCTGGGGATAGTTCTTCCCACTTGGTAATACAGGATCTTAAAAGTAAAATTCAAAAGTAGTCTACAGAGTGTTTTATATTATTGTTATACACAAAATGGAGAGATGTGGGTGAAACAGATAATAGTACTAATTTGACTCACAGAGTTCAGTCTGATGTCACCATGAGGAAGATACTTAATGTAGTGACCCAGAGATCCACCATTTGTTCTGTACTGTTTAATATTTGTATCAATATACATAAATCAGCTGCTTCCTAAATTTTCAAATGATACAAAACTTGGAGGAATTGCTACCATGTAGGATGACTTAATCAGGAGCCAACAAATATCTTGACTGACTCAGAGAATGGAGTGAATTAAGAAGATGGAATTTATTAACAATAAATGTAAAGCCTAATGCAAGGTTCAAAAATCAGTTTCACATGTACAAGATAGGAGAGCTGGGGCTAGGCAATAGCTCATTTGAAAAAGATCTGGAGGTTCAGGTGTTGGCAAGTTCAATATGATTCACAACAAGGTGACATGACAGCCAAAACAACTAATGTGATCTTAGGCTAAATGCTGAGGGAGAGAAATGCTAGTCCTTGTATTCTCTGTTATACCCTACTATAAGTAGAGTGTTGTTTTCACATCTAGGTGCCACAGTATAAGAAGTACATCGACAAATTGGAATTCATGCAAAGGAGGGTAACCAGCATGTTGGAGAGACTGGAGACGCTAACAACAGTCAAGGAGCATTTGAAGGAATTAGGAATGTATAGTGTGGAAAAGGAAGCCTGGGAGGGACATAATGGCTGCCTTTAAGCATTTGAAGAATTGTCGTGTGCAAATAAGAATAAATGATTTGTTTAACCCAGAATTATTAGAATTCTCAAAAGGTTTTCTTGGGATTAATATGAAGAAAAAATTCCTAATAATGAAAGCTATCTCAAAATGAAATGAGCTGTCTGAGAAGGCAATGAACTCCTGCTCAGTTGAGGTCTACAAGCCAAGTGAGAGACCTATTCAGGTACAAATGGGTCTAAATGGAATCTGAGGTCCTCATTATTTGAGATATTTCCCTTCCTCTCTCTGGGTTTCATTTTCCTCATCTATAAAATGAAAGATTTGTACTGGACAATCCCTAAATTCCTTTCCAGCTCTAAAGTAAGAATCCTTTTAAATTATGGTTTGATTCAAATTCTTGGTATGTGGGCTGGTTTTGTATGTAGTTCATCTCTATCCTGTGCTTTGAGAAGTTTCTAGATTGGATCATTACCCTAAAATCACTCTCTTGCACCTTTTTTCCCATTTCACTTTGTCATACTACTCAGAACTACAATTAGAAATTAATTTAGATATATAGGGCAACCTTTCAAATGGCAAATATCTCTTGGTGGGTTCAGGGAACTATCAGTCTTTTACATATTAGTAAAATTTGTTTAATCAATTTGCTTTTGTCTAAATACCTAGATTAACTCTATGGAATTTATGGCTTAGGGGTTTCAGGTGTTGGAGGAGTAGGATAAACAAGGGTTGTTTTGGAGCATGGACGCACTTCAGATGACAGGTTTGGTTTGGGCACTGTAATGACAGCCTTTGGAACGATAGGGGACAGTAGCGGGGCACTGGCTTCCTAGGGAATCTTAGGGAGTATTGGAGAGAGTGACTCCAAGATAAATTTCACTTCCTTTGAAATGTTGGCCCTACCTGAACAAATAACCTAATTTAGATCAAGTCTCATACCCCTGTATACACTCAAAGGGATTTTGATTGAAGGGTGATGACAAGTGGGAATTACAGGTCAGAGAGTTAACCTGGTTGTTCCAGGAAACACCTTCTTTCTCAAAGCCCTGAATGTTCACCGATGTCAGCTATAAATAATGAACCCACTTCTCTCACTGAATTGACATCAACTCTTGAGTGAAGTACAGCAAATGGACTGCTCACTTGGTTCTCTAGAAAAAAGAAAAACTTCTCGTTTTGGACCTTTTCATAGCTTGCATTGATGTTTAAGAGAAATCTCTAAGTTTACAAAATGTTCAGCAATTTCGTTCCCTGAGAGAAAGCTTGGCTTAGTGTAGAGTGTGCTTAACTTGGAGTTATAAAGATCTGAGTTCAAATCCTGCCTCTGAAACTAACAAGCTCTGTGGCCAGGGTGAAGCAAGTTAACTGGTATGAACTTCAGGCAATTTCAAAAGACTCTAAGTTATGGATAAGTTGAGATCCAGGGGGTTCCAATACCTAGGCAAACACAGGTCAATAATATATATATATATATATATATATATATATATGTATATATGTGTATGTGTATGTGTATATGTATATGTACATGTATATGTATATTTCTTCTTACCTGAGCTTCACTAGTATCTTGGACAGAAGAGGTTGGTTGTGTGGACTTATTCTGGACTCCTCACTCTCTGTTACCCCATATGACCAGTCAGTATTCCACTTGATAGTTCAACTTCAATAATCTCTCTCTTATCTATCTCATTTTTCCTACTTATGTGACCATGATTCTAGTTTAGGCTTCATTACCTCAGTCAGGAGTATTATAATAGGGCCCTAAACCTCTCCCCTTCCAGTCTATCCTCCATGCAACTGCCAAAGTAAGCCCTACAGACTGGGTCAGACCATTTAGCTCTCTTGCTCAGTAACCTCTGTGGCTTACTTTTGCCTCCAGGATTAAATGCAACCTTAGTTAAAGCTCTTCCAAACCCATCTCCAACCAGTGTTTCCAGTCTTATAAGGCTTTATGGTCCAGTCAAACAGCCTATTGGTGTCCTCACCTCTGAAATTTGATCTCCTACCTCTCTACCTTGTCATAGACTGTCCTTTTGTCTGGAAGGCAATCCTCTCTTTTCTGCCATATGCAATTCCTGCTGTTGTTCAGTTGTTTTAATTCTGTTGGACACTTCCTAACCACATCAGGGGTTTTCGTGGCAAAGATAGCAGAGTGGTTTTCCATTTCCTTCTCTAGCTCATTATACAGATAAGAAAACAGAGGCACAGTGAATTGTTTAGGGTCACGCAGCTAGTAAAATGACTGAAGTCAGATTTGAACTCAGGAAGATTCACTGTGCCACCTATTCACAACATTCTATTCACAGTACCACCTAGCTGCACTCTGTCCATTGTGCCTTCTACCTGCCCTGGAATTCCCATTTACTTTCAAAACTCAGCTCAAATGTTCCTTTTTACATAGGGTCCTTCCTAGTATATCTAATTACTGACATCTCACCTGAAATTGCCTTGTATTTATTCTGCCTGTTTTAAATATACTTCTCTGAATGCTTTTTTGTTTTTATCCTGAAAGAATAAAAGCTTCTTGATGGCAAAGATATTTCATTTCTGTCCTTTTATCTGTAGTAAGTACTATTAAAGTGTGTGACAGACAATAAGTTTTCCTTATTGATTGAAGGTACTTGCTTACCCTAATTTAAGGTCAGAACAATACAATACATTATATATTTTTCTGCCAGCAAATAAATAAATGTTTAAAAATACACCAAGTGGTTTATTGATGTTTCACCTTATCCTTGTCACCAAAAGGATTGATGTGTAACTTTGACAACCTTACAATGGCTCTGTGGAGTTCCTTGGCTGACAGCTTTTTAATCCTTTGTTGATATAACTGTTATTGAAATTGTGCCTAAGCAATAACTGAAATATGAAACCTTAAAAATTCAGTCAGTTGGGGGCAGCTAGGTGGCACAGTGAATAGAGCACTGGCCCTGGAGTCAGGAGGACCTGAGTTCAAATCTGACCCCCAGACACTTAACACAAAACCTTGGGCAAGTCACTTAACCCCAATTGCCCTCCAAAAAAAAAAAAACCCCAAAATTCAATCATTCATCTCCTTGGTTCTCACATTTTATACATTTGATGATTAATAAACTGTCTACCTGAAATTAATAAGCTGTCTATCAAAGCAGCAACAACAAAGTTCTTTAACTGAGGCAAGAGAACTGCAATTCAGAACACCAAAGGGCAAAGCACCAGAGTGCAGAAGACCCGTAGAGGAGCAGAAGGGACAGGGTTTAAACACACTTCAATAGGGAGGAGTGTTCAGGGGGGGCGGGCAGTAACAAAGAGGGTTAAGTTGTTTTATGAAATAATCAAAGATTGGAGATGGGGAATGGTAATATCTGGCCAGAAGAGCAAGATCTAGGTGTAATGTTTTTAAGTGGCTTGGGCCAGCTCAATCATCCTCAGGCAGTTTGTGGCTCTGAGTTCTGGCAAGGTCAGCTCATAGCTAGCTGTTTTCAACAAAACAAAACCTATATTTTAAAAAATGTGGCATATGTGCCCTCGTAGGAATGTGAAAGAGAACAGGGCTCTGGGTTCCAACTCTTCTTGTCCTAAATTTTCCTAGAACAGTTTCAGTATTTTCTTTCAAACTGCCACTTTCTGCAATAGACAAAACCAAACTGAATATCATAAGTAATTCCAAAGCCTACTTCATCGTTTCTGGATTTCTCATCATTTTGGAATATCCATGCCAATGAAGAAATCAGTCCACACATGACTAGAAAGTCACAGGGAATCTAGGAGGCCCTATATTATGTGGTTGTTATGATGAATCTACTGGTATAATAACTGGAAGGAGATGTCACTGGCTCTAGAATCAGAGAACCTGGTTTCAAATACTGCCTTTGAGATTTTCTACCTCATTGCATTTCAGTTGTCTTATCTACAAAATGGGGGAGTTGGACCATCTTGGTTTCTTTGGCCAATTTCAGTTCTAAATATATATCTATAGTTTTGTTTTGTTTGGTCATTTTTCAGTTGTGTCCAACTCTTTGTGACCCTTTGTGGAGCTTTCTTGGCAAAGATACTTGAGTGGTTTGCCATTTCCTTCTCCAGCTCATTTTATAGATGAGGAAACTGAGGCAAACAGTGTCAAGTGACTTGCCTAGTGTTACACAGGTAGTGAGTGTCTGAGGCCTGATTTGAACTCAGAAAGAAGGGTCTTCCTGCCTCCAGGTCTGGTACTATATCCACTGCACCACCTACATGCCCATGTCTACACTGGAAGGGCTTAAAATAGATTTGGAAAGGCAGGTGAAAATTTAAGAATGTAAAGTGTTTTTATTAATATGTAATAATAATAAATAATAGCATTTCTGTTGTGCTTTAAGGTTTATAAAATGTATTTATTATATTATATTATATACTTGGATTATATCTTGACAAGTATTATATCATTTTATCTTTACAACAGACTTGGGAGGTAGGTGCTTTTATTTTCCCTCTCTTTGCATATGAGGAAACTGATGTAGGCAGCAGTTAAATGACTTATCCCAGATCATGGCTAGTGATTGAAGTAGGATTTGAACTCTCGTCTTCGTGACTCCAGGTTTAGTGTTCTCTCCATTATAGAACCTAGTTGTTTCCAGGCATCTTTTTTTTAGAAAAATAGCAAGCATTTAGAGAACAATTTAATGTTTAGGGAACACTTTTTATTCTTGACTCATTAGCACAAGTAATTAATACTTGAGAGTTCAGACAAGGAAAATCAAAATGTTCAGAAAAGACTCCACAGATAAATCTTGACTTCAGAGAAGTGGTAAGGCATACTTCTCTCCTTCCTGGAGAGAGGTGGTGGAATATGGATATAGAGTGAGGCATACATGGTCAGACATGGCTAATAAGTTTATTTTTTTTTCTTTTGAGTAATTCCACTTCTTTATAAAAAAAGTTGGGGGAAGTTCTGTGATTGTTGTGGATCACTGAGAAGCAAAATTAATGTTTAAAAAAAAGCAAGAATAAAATATGTATTAAAAAGAAGATTTCACAGAGAAAAGACTTTGAAGATGTAAAGGAATTAATTATATGATGGGCAGAAAAAGGAGCATTTCAGGACAGAGGCAACAATGTGAATATAGTTATTGATTCAAAAATGTTCAAGGTATATTTGGGGGACCATAAATAGACTGGTTTGACTGAAATGATGACTGGTGAGAGATCAAGATAAGACTTTGAGTGTCACACTCATGAATTTTACCCTTTGGTAAATCTAAGAAGGGGAATAAAATGTTGAAAACTTTATAATTCCCTGCCTCTGTTAATAATTGAGAGTTAATCTTAATATTAGAGAGAAATCATGTATCATAGCAATATAAAGAAGTTGTTAACATGCTACTTTTTTGTCTCCACTGGCTTAGCAGTTAATGCTATGCCATAGCTGACATCTTTGTGTATGTGTCAATACTGGGTGTCTTCAAATCAGGAGAACATTCAAGACCACAGTACTTAATACTAGAGGACACAGTGGAAGACACATACTTTGGGATACAAAAGCCACAGCTGCCATTTATATGATAAATTCTTGGTACAATAGGTGTTATCCCTTTAGATCATGAGCTCTTTGAGCAAAGGCACTGTTTCTCCCCCTCCCCCCCGCCCTTTATTGTATATCCAGTGTTGGACACCAGAAAAACAAATCCCAACACCAAGAAACTGAATGCATCATAGCAACATATAAGTTGATACACATAACAGCAGAAAGCCACACCATCCTTTAGCTTTCCCACAAACCAGCACTCACAAGTCTAGTTGTCTTCCTGGAGGCTTCCTCTCTCTCCCACCATCTAGCTGGTCTGACTCCCAGCTTCCTGTGGGCAAACTCCTCACACCACAGGATCCATGTGATTACATTCGGCCTATTACGGGGGTAGGGAAAATCTTCAAATCAGGGAAGATCTTCAAATTTTCTTAGGCCTATCAAGGGGCAGGGAAGATCTTCAAATTCCTATTCCCATTACAAGTCTCTGGACCCAGGAGCTTGAGCCATGGAGTTTCAAAATTGCTGCCAATCCAGGAGGGAAAATCTGAGAAGCTAGGGGGCCAGACTTTAAGCTCAAGGGGGTGGTGGAGATGTGGCAGGTGGGTGGGCTGTATAACTGGGACTTGATGGAACTGTATTGCACAGGAACTGAGTTAAGCTGTGAAATTAATCTTCCTCCCCATTCCAGAAACTGAGTGGGATATAGGAGTAGATTCACAGATATTTAAGAGGTTCTTTTTGTATGATCGTTCTTGTTTTATCTTTGAAATAAATATTAATTCGTGAGAGCTAATCTGACTGTTAAGTAATTAAATGGAACTGGTATATGGGCTCCCCCTGAATTTTGGGGAACACAATTAGTAGGGTCCTGAGTCAATGACTAACCCATAAATGGCACCAGAGTATCCTGGGAAGAGGGTTGAAATGTAACATGCCTAACTTGTAGGTAGTGAGGGCCAGAAAACCACTATTACAATGGGATTAGAAATTTAGAGCTAGGTAGAAGCTACCTCAGAAACTCTCAAGTTCACCTTCCCCATTTTATAAATGAGGAATCTGAGACTTTCGAAAGTGAAGTGACTTACCTATCACATAAATAAGAAATGTCAAAGGTAGGATTTCAACCCAGGTCTCCCCTACCAGATATAAATTCAGTCTGAGTGTTCCTTCTTCTCACTCTGGCAGGAGCTGAACCCTGGTGCAATGGACATTCAGTGGTAGCTATAACACCAGGGATCTGGAGATAGGTAGAGTAAAGGGAACATCTGGGTCCCAAGGCTAAGGTGTAACATTGTCACCCTCTTGGACACTATCCTGTTTGGTATAGATTGTCTTTCTTAGGAGTTAATTAGTAAATAGATAGGCTGTGCCTAAAATAGTTTAAATAAAATCCTTCCTAGTCTTAGCAGGATATTCTTACTTCAAATACTTCCAAATACACACACACACACACACACACAGTGCATATATGTGTTTGTGTGCATATGTAGTCATATTCACAATCTACATATATACATATGAATATATGGGTATATAGAAATATGAACACATATATGAATATATACATATATGGATATGTGCATATAGGAATATGAATATGATATATATGAAATTCCATATCTCTGTCTCTCTATCTTCTTTTTTTTAATAATTCCTGTCTTTTATGTTCCTAGATTCTTTTGGATACTTGACCTAGACACATTGATCTTAGAGAAATCTTCATGTTATATTCCTAATTAAATAAGTGCAATACATTTTATGATTAATAATAGACCTAATATTATAGTGTCAAAATATTAGATTTCTGTGGCTTTAAATTAGAATATAATTTACACTGTTTTTGGTCATTAACTGAGATTTTAACTCATTTAGTTATGTATGACAACTTAAATATTAACTAATACTTTATTAGTAAGAATATTTGGATGAATCAAATATACTATTTATGCAATATGTATTCATACAATTTAATATATGCATGCATGGATATTATCCTCATATACTTTGGTCATTTTAGCAAGAAAGCAATTTAATTTGTCGCACAATTTTCCCACATAATAGTGCTATTCCTTGCTCATGAACTGCTGTTTGAATAGTTCATATGGGGTGGGGGTTGGGGGAGGAAAGAAGATTATAATTTTCTCCCTTTACAGTAGCCAAGGATTGACTTTAGATTTTTTTTTTTGTAAGGTAATTGCCAGTTTTGATTTACTCTAGTTAACTTCTAAAATGGTGAGCTTTTTAAAGACATTTCCCACAGGACATCTATTTTTTCCAGCATTGTTTTGCTAGCTAGACTTTTAGTGTTTTTATAACCTATGATCTCAATCATTTCTGTGCATTTTTTGTTTGATGAATAATAATTTTTAGATAAAATATTGCAAAGGCCATTTTAGTTTGATCTTTTCATTCAGGATATTTTATAGATTACAATTTTAGCTACTTTGTGCGAAAAGATTGAGATCAAAAACTTACCTTAAAAATCATACAATGGGCAAAGCTTCTGTTAGGCAGTAATATAAGATGTAACCACTGATTTCTATTAGTATTAATGGAGTCAATAGATTTTCTCTCTCCCCTCTACTGACCCATTTCTGTCATGCCATTCAAAGACTTTCTTAGATAACTCCACATTACTTATTTACTTTTTCTCTCAGAACATAAGGGTGCAATTTATATGACCTTGTCTTGCATTTATTCTTCAATAGTTGCATTTTTCTCTATTTGCATATAGATATTTAATCTCATCAACTAGATTGCAAATCCTTGGAGGTCAGGGTATACATTTTCCTCTGTGTTCCTTAGAGTACATACTGCTGTGATTGAGATGATGCAACTATTTGTTAAATGCTCATCAAATAAATAAATATGTCCATTGTTCTCCACTTTCTTTGAAACTGATCCAAGGTCTGTCTTGAGTCCAAACCCCCTTTGCAGAATCTCAGAGTTGGAAATGATATCAGAGGCCATCTAATCTAAATCCTACTCAAAACATGAGTTCCATCTGAGTATACTATCAAGTGATTCCAGCTTCCTCAGCCAGTGGAAGGTAACTCATTACTTCCCATAACAGTCTATTCTACTTGTACATATCTCTTATAACCAGGAAATTCTTTTTTATATTAAATCAAAATCCATTTCCACACACCTTCCACTCAGTTCTAATGCTGTCTTCTAGGCCTAAGTAAAAAAAAATCTGATACCATTATCATATTAAAACAATCCTTCAAATATTTGAATATATCAATCACATGCCTTCTAAGTCTTTTGTTCTCCATCTTGAATATCTCCAGTTTCTTCAAACAACATTGTTATTTCCCCAGCCTTATCTCCAGAAATTGACCTAATTATTTTAGTCCACCAAACATTTTCTTCTTCTGAACTCTGACACTTTTTTGTACCACTTATCTAGCACTAATTATATTTCACCTAGATTACTGGTTATTTTTTAATGTATGTAGATGTTTTGTATCTCCAACTAAATAAGGCTTTTAAGGACAGGACTGTTTCTTACAATTTCTTGTGCAAGAGGACACCCAGTAGAGTGCCTTGAACATAGTAAATGTTAATGAATATCTGTTTGAAGTTCACCTTTGACCTTTTGAAGTTGACATGTTAGAAACAAAACATGATACCCTACAGAGGAACACTTGCTATCATTGTCAGTGATAAGACTCCAAGGTTGGATGAGTCTGATAAAATATGTACAATTACATGTTGAAAACTGGTGCTTGTCTCATCCTGTAAACTGTGAGATTTCCTTTAGGTCTCGACTAGCTCCTAAATTATAATGCAATATCCATCCCTTGCAATCTTATTTGCAGATGACTGCTCTTTGGCTGGGGGAAAATTCTAGATGCTTCATAGCTTACCTTAGTCTATTGTTCAGATAGCCTAATTTCTGATTACATTGGACAGTATTAAAGTTGACACATTGGGAAAGAACATGTTGACTTCATTAGTTCAAGTTAGTTGAATTGGATGAGATCCACTTGCTTGAGAGTGGATTAAAGACATCCGAGCATTCCCATGGATGCCTTTGAATATGTATGTCTTTACAAAGGACTTTGTAGGAGGTCATGTGTTGTTTGGGGAAAAGAAAGGCAGGGGAGGGAGAAATGTCAGTATGTCCCAAATCCTTTCTAATTATATTAAAAATAATTTAAAAGGGTTATTTCTTCTTTGGTCCATTTGGGCAATTTGAGAACACACAGGGGGCTGGCTACACAGCTGCCCTTTAATTAATTGGTCTAAGTCTTCAGAGAGCTACTTGTGCCAATTAATTAACCTGCCTGGGTTAACCTACCAGCTACTCTGATTGTCAGTCTCACTTGAGCTGTGGAGATGCTGTCTCTGGATTTAGGCCATCCCCATTCAATAGAGCATGTATATCCCTATCTAACTGTGGAGTTGGCATGCTTCATGCTCATACTCAGATCCTAGGGAGTTGGGAGGGAGAAAATGTGAGTTTCCATTATTGTCTATTCTATTCAGTTCTTTGACAAACAATCTCTTAGCACAATGTTCTATAGAGATAATTAAGAAATACATTGGTACAAATGATACCACCAAAAGTCTTTCATTTAAATCTTGGCTTGACCAGCACTAGATCCTTCAATGTTATTTTAGCAGTATCAAAAGACCCAAGAGTGCAAATAACTGTAATTAAAGGTTTCCAGTAACAGCCCTGTCAAGCCCTTGTGTGTATCGCCTTTGGCACATGCTTCAAAACCTAGAGTGATATTAAATAGACCATCTGTTGGTTTTCATTAGGTTTTCTCTCATCAACAGCACTATTAAATATAACTGAGCATGCTAGGAAAAAATCCCTGACATCTGTGCTTTCAATTGGAACATTGATCAATATTAATAACAGTGCTACTTCACCTGAATTTATTATTAATGAAAAGTTAAATATGGTATAAATATGAATGTGTGCCCTACAACACTTTTAATAGTGCTTATCTAAACAAAGCAGGGAGATGTACTTGGAACCCTGAGAGTAGAAGTTGTTAATAGCAGTGGTAGGAGGGTACTTACTCATGGTGCTCTGATTCAGTCCCTTGATAGGCTTATGGTCCAGTAGGAGGAGGTTTTCTGTTATGACATTGATACCTTGAGAATGCTTACAAGGTCAGAATGATAGTATTATACAACACTTAAACTAGCTCAACCAAAAAAAAGCAATGGAAACGAATGCTTAAATGATCATATTTCCACATAGCTAGGGTGACCTTCTAAAGGTGGTTTTGCATAGGGGTCACCTTACAAATAGGTAGAATAGACAATTACTTCTCATGATTTTGGTGAATGGAGGTATCTGATGCCTTTAAGTGTCTTCTTATATTACCTGGTTGAAATTTCATCTTTGGAGACAAATGAAATTGATGCAGAACAAAGAAGGGAGAGTCACTAGAACAATTTACACAATGATTATAATGGTATCAAGGAAAACACCAATGTAAGATTTCAGAACTATGATCCATGCAATGTTTACTCATAACTTCAGTGGACTAAGGGTGAAAAATACCTTTTTCCTCTTGGAAAAGAAGTGAGGAGCTATAGGTGAGAAATGAGGCATGTGTGTTTAGCCATGGTGAATATATTGATCTATTTGGCTTCATTTTCTTTTTCTGTTAAAAGAGAAAGTCCTATTGTTGTAAGTTGTCACTGGGAAACAATATCCACAATTTTAGAAAGAATGTTAATAAAATATATTTCGACAGGCCAACAAGTGGTGCAATGCATTGAGTGCTGGACCTTGAGTCAGGAATGTCTGAATTCAAATTTGACTTAGGATATTTACTAGAAATGTGACCCTAGACAAGTCATTTAATCTTTCTCTGCCTCACTTTCCCCATCTGTACAATGGCGATAGTAATAGCATCTATCTACAAGGGTTATTGTGAGGATTAAATCAGATAATATTTATAAAATACTTTGAAAAACTTAAAGCACCATATAGATGCTATAATGATGATGAAAATATACACATTTCATCAATATATTTTAAGAGTAGGTAGAGAAGATTTTCCTTTAGAATTATACTATTATTAAAGCTGTTCAGGAGACTAGTGATTAACTAACCAAACTATTCATTTTCTCAATGAGGAAAATGAGGGCCAGGGAAATTAAGCTTAGTTTCACACAGATAATAAATGGCAGGGTGAGGATTTGAACCCAAATTCTCTGACTCTGAATTTATTATTGAATTTTCCACTATAACTGTTTCCATACAGGCCTCCCCTGTGGTTCACCCTGATAGAGAGGTGGCCCCAGATTCTCTTAAGGATTTGCTAGAGTGGAAACTCTAACAGTTTGTGTCATGCTGTAAAAGCTTCTAGTACAGTCCTTGTAACCTGTCTGCTTTTGGAGGACCAGCCTAGTTAAGTGAGAAGGGGCTCACCACCAGTAAAGTGGCCACTTGGTGAGAGCATTTTTGCTTAGACGCTCATGAAAAAAAGAAAATTATAACGTGGCCCTCAGGCCTCTGCAGCTCCCTTCTGCTTCTGCAAGTTCAATAAAATGATATTGAAAAGGGAGGGGACAACGGGTACTGTCAATCACACACTTTGGGAGGAAAGTAGTGAATATAAAGATTGCTGATGGCATTCTAAAAGTGAGAGCTTTGCTCAATGCCCATCAAGTAGACATAGTACTTAAAAATTGAGTTGGGGCAGCTAGGTGGCGCAGTGAATAGAGCGCCGGCCCTGGAATCAGAAGGACCTGAGTTCGGAGCCGGCCTCCGACACTTAATCCAAACAAACAAAAACCTAGCCGTGTAACCTTGGGCAAGTTACTTAACCCCAATTGCCCTAAAGGGGCGGCTAGGTGGCGCAGTGAGTAAGAGCGCCGGCCTCGGAGTTTGGATGACCCGAGATCAGATCCGGCCTCAGAAAATGAGCACCCACGCATAAAAATAATGACTAGCCGTGTAACCTTGAGCAAGTTACTTAACCCCAATTGCTTTAAAAAAAAAAAATTGAGTCTAATATATCTTTTGTGAACCTTATTAATATGCTTATTTTTATATTACAGATATTGACTGATTACCTTCACTCCATAAGAGGTCACTTACAGAAATGGAAAGCAATTAACTAAAACTTGTAATACCTTATCTAAAAGCACTTGCAACCTTTAATATCTGTAGCACCTCCCATACTTAGAAAGATATGCACAGTCAAGCAAAGCAGATTCCTCCTTTGTCTATATCCAAAAATGGTCTCATTTTTCATCCTAATTCCATCATGGATGGCATATTTCAATATTGGTACACTGGAATCATGACTGGTCATTGTGTTGATCATAGTTCTCACAATGTCCAAAGTTCTCTTTTAAAGTATTGTTATTATTGTAGAAATTACTTTTTGATTCTGCTAGTTTCAATGTGCATCAGTTCATACAAGTCTTTTCATGTCTTTTTGAAATAATCTATTTCTTTATTTCTTATAGTGTAATAGTATTTCATCACATTCATATACCACAACCTATTCAACCATTTTTCTAGTTAAGTGAATCTCCTTAGTTTCTGTTTTTTTTTTTTTTTGCCACCATAATAGGAGTTCCTATAAAAATGTTTGTACACATGGTACCTCTTGCTTTTTCTTTGATCTTTTTTTTTGGGGGTATATGTCTAGCAGTAGTAAAGTTGGTCAAAAGGCATGCATTGTTTAGAAACTCTCTGTGAAGAATTCCACATTGCTTTCCAGAATGGAATTTACCAGTCGAGCAACAGTACATCAATGTGTTTTTTCCCCCCATAGCTCCTCCAACATTTATAATTTTCCTTTTTTGTTATCCTTGACACTCTGATAGGAGTAAAGAAGAATGTTAGAATTGTTTTAATTTGCATTTTTCTAGCTAGTACAAATAATTTGGATATTTTTCTATATCTATAAATAGCCTAGATTTCTTTCCTTTCAAAGTTGTTCTTTTTGAATGTTTTTGTATTGTTATTATATGAATGATTGTCATGATTCTACTCACTTTATTCTTCTTCAGTTCATAAAATTCTTCAAAATTGCCCATTTTTAATAATATTAATGTTATACTAAAATTGTTCTTCCGGTTTTGCTCACTTCACTCTACTTCAGTTATTATGTCTTCCCATGTCTTTGTGAAACCATCCATCTCCTTATTTCTTATAGTCCAATTTTTATTGGCCTCTATAAATGAAACTGGACAGTTTTGGTTGAACTGTTTTTCCATGTTAAACAGAATTTACAATGTTGGAGGTTGGAATTTAAGAGTTGAAAAAAAGAATTTTTGGAAATAATTGTATGCAGAATACAAAGTCATCAATGAAATTATTTTTAAAATAAGAAAAAAATGAAACTTGAAGACAAAAGAAAGTCAGAGGTAAATAGAAGAATTCCCTTTTGAGAATTAGAGAAAGGAGTTGATATATTTGGTTTCATTTTCTGTTAAGGCACAAGGTATGATTTCGTTTGGATATTTTTTCATCTCCCATTGCATGAATCATGGTTAAGTACTGTTAAAAAGACCACCACATGGGGCGGCTAGGTGGTGCAGTGAGTAGAGCATTGGTCCTGGAGTCAGAAGGACCTGAGTTCGGATCCCGCCTCAGACACTTAACACACACACAAACAAAAACCTAGCCGTGTGACCTTGGGCAAGTTACTTAACCCCATTTGCCCTCCAAAAAGCAAAAAAATAAAAAATAAAAAATAAGACCACCACAAAACAGTTGCACTTAATACATTAGCTTCTGTGCAGAAGATCATGAGGTAGAGAAATGCTACAATGAAGTCACTGACACCATTTTAATTACATGAGTACATAGTTTATCTCCAGTGTAAATATGGGCATGGAGGAACACAATACTTTTTTGTGGGGGGGAATATTGTTTAAGCTGTAGAAATTGGAGAGAACAAAGGACTTGTAGACTATATCAATGTCTTATTTTTTTGGCACGAGACATATAAAGCAACAAATAATATAATAAAATCCAGCTTATTTTAATGGACGGGAAGTCAGGTTACCAAATGCAGGATTTAATTCCAGATCAGATGTCTGTGTAGAGCAAGACCACTGACTTATAAGAACAAGGTGAAAAAAAAACCATAAAAGATAAAAGTTAAAATAACAAAAAATATACAATGTACATTAAAAACAGCTCTAACTTGTCCTAGTTAAACAACTTGTTTATGTTATCCAATTGGAAACTGTTGGAGGAACAGACCTCAAGACTGATTTCACTTATATCTTAAAGAAGCTTAACCAATGTAAATCATTTGACTTAAGCAGAAAAAAGCTTAGAAATCACTTCACCCAATACATATTTTATCTTCTTACCACACATAGATGCTCACTGATAGCAATATACATTTATAATATGCATTCATTTGCAAATTCAACAGGATAGTGGAATATTATGAGCACTGTTTCCTAATAAAAGAACAATATGTATTACAGGGAAAACAAATTTAAAGACAAACTTGACTTGAACATCAACTATAGAAAATCAGCCCAGTGGTATGTAAGGATGAATTGAGGAGGAAGACAATAAAAGATGAAAAATCTAAAAGATTAGTAATTCTTTAAAAATTACAAATCCCTTTTTAATATAAGTGAGAGTGGAAACGCTAACATCACAGATGTGATGTTTTGCTTGAAAAAGTAGAAAAGGCACTGAAGAAAACAAAGGAATTTTGAGGACCTTGAGGGATTGATTCTCATGGTATACAAAAAAAAAAAAAAAAGGTAAGATACCAGAGACAATGGAAAAAATCAGACCTAATTATGAAAATGAATATTAACAACTACTGACATACATGCCACTTTCTCAAATGTATAAAGTTTAGTGAAAATAGTTTTCACATACATTTAGGAAATCCTTGATGATGATATGAAATGAGAATAGTCCAACATCTGAAAATGATAGTCTAAGGAGACCATGAATACACAACTACAAAATTGACTGAAAGGTAGGGGTGACCTTGGGCAAGTCCAATTCATTGAACTTCCTCAGGCCTCATTTTACTTGTCCATAAAAAAAGTGTTGGACCAGAGAGTTTGAGATTCCTTCCAGCTCAGGATTTATGATCCTATGGTCTCCTGATAGAGGACATTAGGAATGAAAATGAAGAACTTGGAGGAAGAATGGAAATGCCAGAACCTTTAAAGGGTAAATGCTTGTAGAGACCTAATTGTAGAGCTTTTATCATACTATATATACTCTTTTGTTTTCCTCACTTTAAAACAAAACAAAACACTTTTTTATTGATTTCAATCACTTGGTAAGCATTTATTCAGCCCATATTATGTCCCAAGCACTGATTAAGGACTAGCAATACCAAGAAAAGTAAAAACATGGGGCGGCTAGGTGGCGCAGTGAATAGAGCGCCGGCCCTGGAGTCAGAAGGACCTGAGTTCGGAGCTGGCCTCCGACACTTAATCCACACAAAGAAAAACCTAGCCGTGTAACCTTGGGCAAGTTACTTAACCCCGATTGCCCTAAAGGGGCGGCTAGGTGGCGCAGTGAGTTGGGATGACCCGAGATCAGATCTGGCCTCAGAAAATGAGCACCCACACATAAATAATGACTAGCCGTGTAACCTTGAGCAAGTTACTTAACCCCAATTACTTAAAAAAAAAAAAAAAGAAAAGTAAAAACAAAACAAAACAAAATCCCAAAACATAAAAAAACAAAACAAAAACAACCAAATCAAAAGATAAAAAAAAAAAACCCAAAACAAAACAAACAAACAAAAAACCACAAACAAAAACAGTACCTGCTCTGGAGGACCTAGCAATTGAATGGGAAAGGCAATATGCAAAGAACTATGTACAAACAAGAAATATTCAGAGTAAATAGCAGATAATGTCCAAGGAAAGGCACTAAGGTCAAGGAGGACTGCAAAAGGTTTCTTTGCAGAAGCTGGGACTGAGACTTGAAAAAATCTAGGGAGGCCAAAAGGTGGAGATGAGTAAGGAGTGAGTTCCAGGCATTGGAGACAGCAAATGAAAATGCACTGAGCTTCAATATAATGTCTTGTAGGGGAATCAGCAATGCCACTTCCTCCCAGAGTACGTGGAGAGGAGTAAGGTTTGAGAACATTCAAAATGAAAGAAGGGGTGAGGTTGTGAAAGACTTTAAAAGCCAGAGGATTTTATAATTGGCCCTAGAGGTAATGAGAACCCAATGGAATTTATTGAATAGGTAAGTGACATGATCAGACCTGTGTTTAAGGAACGTCAATTTGACTAAGCTATGTGGAGGATGGACTATAATGGGGAAGGACCTAAGGAAGGGAGACCAACTAGTATATTGTTTCAATAGTCCACATAGGAAGTAATGAGGGTTTGTTGTACTGGGGTGGTAGTGGTGTCAGAGAAGAGCAGGGGGCACATATGAAAAATGTTGTGAAAAAAGAAATAACAGTACTTAGGAAGAGTTGAATATGGTGTGTGAAAATAAGGAATCAAGAATGACGACTTTTGTTTGCAAATCATAGCCATTTCTGGGATATACTGTTTCCCCCACTGTATTCAGTAAACTTTTCCCCTGTAACAAGGTTACACATGTAACAGTTATTCAAGAAATTAATTTATCTAAGTCAGTAGCAAAAATAAAGTCAGAGAAAGCATACATACAAGAAGGTCACTGTTGACCAAATGTTTGGCAACACTACATGTTCTAGGTGTCCTGCCTTTGTTTCTAAATATAATAAAGTATCAGTAATTATCATAGATACTAATTTTGATGAAATTTAATTGGTATGTAAATTTTAATACCCCTATTTAAATAAGCTATCTAATTTGATGCCCCAATAATGAGGATAATTCATATGATTAACCAGTAGAGTGCTAGTAAATTTTTAATAAATACTTCTTTAAAAAAATTACTCAGGCCACACTCTTAAGTTTAATTTTCATTTTTAACATTTTCTCTGTCACTTTCTTAAGTCTGGACAATCAGCAAAACAATAAATCAAGGACTAATTTGTAGAAATTGCCTATTCAGAGAGTTAAGTGCTCAAATTGAAAATAAAAATTTGGCTCTCATAAGCTGGTATGAGCTAAATCCAACATACCACTGAGAGTAACTCATGCATGACATGGTTATCTCCAACATGTAGCATTGAGTGGTTGGCATTTAACTCAAAGGGAGGCAGAATAGACATCTTTGGCCTCATATCCCCCTACCTTTGCAAAAGGTAGACTTTAATTCCTGCCAGGAGGGAAAACAGGATGTTAGGACCAGGCTTGGTCACTCTCCTCTACTCATATTAATGGGGTTTCTGGGCTAAGAAATATATCTATTTTTTCCCTTACATATTATTAGTTTAACTCTGTTTGCCTCAGTTACCTTATCTGTAAAAGGAACTGGAGAAAGAAATAGCAACCATTCCAGTATCATTGCCAAGAAAACTCCAAATGGGATCAAGAAGAGTCAGATGCTACTGAAATGACTGAATGACAACAACCAATTCCACTATAGACACATACAAGTTACTCAGGGAATAAATTTACTTCAATGAGTAGAAAAATACAAGTCAGAGAAAGTATATGTAGGAGGATATATATTATATAGGATAGAAATTGGGGTTAAAGACGGGATGGAGACTGCCAGCTCTTCTCATGTCTGCTTCTTCCCAGAGTCTATTCTTTCAGCAATATGAAGTAGGATTGTCATTATTCATCTCTCTCAAAAGTTGAAAGCCAGGGGGTGGCTAGATGGTGCAATGAGTAAGAGTGCTGCAGCCGGGAGTTGGGAGGACCCGGGATCGGTTCAGGCCCCAGTATTTAGCACACATAAATAACTAGCCGTGTAAGTTACTTAAGCCCAATTGCTTTAAAAAATAAAGTTGAAAGTCAGATGTGTCTGAAACAAATTCAAAGCATTAAGTCCATGAAAGAAAGTTAAAAAGAAATGAAGAGATTCATCGAAGACTTCATCTCTCCTCTTCCACTGTCACCAACTCTTCCCTGCTCCTCACACGTGCAAGGAATTAATCTCTATGGATAAGAAGAAAGTCCCATTCCAACGGGCTTTGGGACTCATTTCACACCTTATTTCTGGTAGACTGTCCCAGAAACAAAGAAAAGAAAATTCAGGGCTAGGACCTGCTGCTGATCTGAAATTGTCTTCTGCAGAGACTTCCCACAACAAAGCTGTGAAATATGACCGTTCCTTCAGAGTTTCTTTTTTTTAGTGTGTGACCCTCTTTCTTGCTGGCCCTGTGCCCTTATTAGATTCCCTCTTCTCATTGTCCAGTTTCTTCACAATGGAGTTTCATAATTTCTAAGCAGTTCCTTAATGTTTTAGACATTCCTCATTTTCTCCCCAGCCTTCTAAGTGTTACCTGTTTTGCATCTCATTTTCTCAGGGTCTTGGTTTATATTTTTCAAAGTCTATGGATAAAATCAACCCTCACAAAATTGAGAATTCGCTATTGGAGGGTTACTTTATAGAATCATAAAATGTTAGAGTTGAAAGAGATTTTCAAGGTCATTCAGTTCAGTTATTATTCAGCCTCTGATTAAACATTTCCAGTGACAAGGGATTTATCTCCTTACTTGACAGTCCATTCCATTTGGGGACAGCCTTAATTGTTAGAAAGTTCTTTTTATTGGCCCCAATATCTGACTTCTTGGTAATTTCTTCCTATTGGTCTTAGTCCTGCCCTCTGGGGCCAAGCAGAATAAGTCTAATCCTTCTTTCAAATGACAGTCCTTCAAATATTTGAAGACAGCAATGGAGTTGACCTACATCTTGTCTTCTCCAGGCTAAAATCCTCGTTTTTTCAGTCATTTATCATATAAAATGCTTTTCAGGCACTTAATCATTCTGGTTGCTCTCTTTTAGATGTGTTCCCATTTGTCAATGCCCATCTTCATAGGGGGTAACTGCAATCACACACGATACTTGAGATGTGGTCTAAGGGCTAAAAACAATATTGAAACTACCCAAGAGTATATTGGGACTAGCTCTCTGGAACTAGACACTATGCTTCAATTAAAGTAGTTTAGTTTTATCTTAAGGCACATGGTATGGTGTGGTGGCAAAAGCCAGTCTTGGTGTCAGGAAGGTGTGGGTCCATTTTCTATATCTAACACTTACTGGCTGTGTAATCCAGGGTAACTCACTTAACATCTCAGTGCCTCAGGCAACTCTCTAAAAGAGTAGCTTGCTTGAAGAACAGTTACTAATATACATGGATAGCAGCAGTTTCACAAGGAAAATTCCCCTGCATCAATGAAATTACAGGTATGGGCCAAAAAAAAGTCTTAGTTTCTTTGGTAGTCATAGAACATCTGGTTAATTTCAACTGTGCAATCAATTCAGGTTGACTCTAGGTCCTTTACATACAAATAGTTCTTAACCATTTCCCTGGTTTCCTATCTAGGAACATAGTAATGTCAATGAAATGGGGTGAAATGGGGATGTCTATCTCAGAACACTGCCTTTTTTGTTTGGAGAAATTGCATGAAGAAAATTCTCATTTCATTGCTTCCCTTGTAGTGTGTTCCTCCTGACCCACTGCTGACATTTGAAGGTTTCTGCCACTGCTAGGAAACCTTTGTGCACTTCCTGATCCTTCCTCACTCTGAGAACTCAGGCTTGACTCTGTAGATCAGCCTATTTTCTCTAAAATAATGGCATGACCCAGGATATGTCTTCCAGTCTTTCTTAATTGAACTCCAATCATTGACCCATCTGTCCTATCTCTTCCCTGGAAGGTTGGGACTTAATAACCCTATGCAAAAGCAAGTTTTTTTTTTTCATTTAAAATACTTAAATAGAGGCATTTCCATTTATATTTATTAAATTTCTTTTTTTTAGTTTTAGTTCATTCTTCCAGTCATCAGGAAAATCTATTGAGTTTGAAGGATGTTGAGGCAAAGGGGTATGAGTTCCAAATGTAGAAATTTCTAAGTAGGAAGATCTGTAAGGTATTATAGGGGAAAACTTAAGGCAAGGATCTGTAAATAGAAAAATAAAAAAAAAAAGTAAGAAACAAGTTTTAGGTACTATTATGATCAATAGGCTAAGCTTTCATTCCTAGGCATCTGTGACCTTTGGATTCTCTAAAGACATTTCCATTTCCAAATTTACCCACATGGAAACCTTATAACTCTTACAATTCTCTGTACTTAAGATGATGATAGAATACATACAGTATCCTCTCACCCTCAAGGAGCCTGTAAGGTCCTTAGAGTTTAGTCTGATAGAAGTTGTAGAGGTAGAAATTATGTAAAAATTCTAGAGCAGAGGCTCTTGGTGGGATAACTTATATAGTTTTGGCTTTCATATTCCTTAGGTATTAGAGATAAAGATTAGGTTTTAGAAGCAGCTGGTGTTAAAGTGAGTAGAGTGCTAGGCCTCAAGTCCCTCTCTCTCTCTCTCTCTCTCTCTCTCTCTCTCTCTCTCTCTCTCTCTCTCTCTCTCTCTGTTTTTCTTTTGGAGGGGGAAGGCAGGGCAATTGGGTTTAAGTGACTTGCCCATAGCTAGTAAGTGTTAAGTGTCTGAGTCTGGATTTGAACTCAGGTCCTCCTGACTCCAGGGTCAGTGCTCTATTCACTGAGTCACCTAGCTGACCCCCACCTAGAAATTCTGAGTCCATATTTAGCCTCATACTCTAGCTATGTGCTCCTGGGCAAGGCATTTACTTATTCCCTGTTTTATTTTTCTCAATTGTAAAATCGTGAACTAAGCACCTGTCTCAGAAGATTGTTGTGAGGATCAAATGAGATAATAGCTATGAAGAACTCTTAATGTCTGTCACATAGTAGGCTTGGTGTATGTAGGAAAGGTAATACCAGCTAATAGTGGAGTACAGCTTTGTGGGAAAAGCTCCCAAGGTAGAGCCAAGGCAGTATGATGAGATTGTTTGTTGCCTTGACATAACAGGCTAAATTTTGTTTTAAACCTAAATTTTGTAACTGAGTAGATGTTTTTCCTCCTGTAATAAGAACTGTAGCATAGTTTGGTTATGATGTGTATGTCCCCCAATTTTAGCAAACCACTGTTAAGGACTTGTGGCCTTTAGATCTGGTAAACAGTTGATGAACACTTGTTAATGACATTCACTTTGTTGGATCACTCCCTTTCATAGGAAAGGTAGGCAACAGTGAGACTTCTAAATTAGGTGGGCCATTTTATTCCTGATGGGGTTGATATTTGTGTTGTATACTATATTATACAAAATGATGTCTGCATGCATTTGATTAATAAGTTTGATTGTTAGCATTAAGAAGTACAAGTCTAATTAGTATTTTATTCACAGTAGTTAGGATAAGCAACAATAAATTAATTTTGTGCTTACTCCATGACTTACAGGACACTGGTTGCCAATTCTTTGTATGCAACAAACTCAACTTCTCTGCGGCGGCTCACCATTCCCAGTTTCATCAGGATGATTGGCTGGGCTCAACAAGAGAATTTAATTTACACCTCCGCTCCTTCCCTGGCCTCTATTTCTCTTGGGACTCTAGGATGTGGAAATGGGAGCAGGGGACAGGAAACTCTTGCTCTGCCTAGGAACCAAAGGGGTGCTGGACTACCTTTGAACATATTCACACTAGCTTGTGAGACCCAATTGTTTACAATTTCGGTGAGCGTTTGTACCTTGGAAAATGGCAAAGGCTACAAATCAGGTCTTGAAATATCATTTTGTTGATTAGCCAGACTTAAGAAACGGATGGAAACAGTGCTAATGAAGCAGATTATACTTAAACATGTGTTGTGTATCTCTTTTGTTTTTTGAGATGCAGTTGAACGGTTGTTGGTACACCACTGCCAAGCCTCCTCATGCCAGGCCAGATGACTTATTTTCTCTCTGTACCCCTCTCCTCCTATTATAAGTATTACAAATACAAGAACAGTCCCTACCCTCAAGGAGCTTATGTTCTAATGAAGTAAGACCACACACAAAAGGGAACTGGAAAGTGGTGGGGGGAGTTGAGCTAGAAATAATATGAAGGAAACATGACTGGGAACTCTCATGCAATGATAGCCCATGCTAGGGTCTCACCAACAGACAAGCAAATCCAAAGGCCCAGGTGTCTGGGGAATGGGAAGGAGACTGTGGGGGAGGGGAGAAGAAGGAATGCTTCTGCTGTTGAAGTGACTAGTAATAGGAATTATTTGTAACATTAAGTTCAGAGATCTAGAGATGGAGGGACTTTGAATTGTATCATTTTATAGCTGAGGAAAATCAGGCCTAGAGTATTTGTGACATACTCAAAGTCACATATGTAGTAATTGGCAGACCTGAGACCTGAACTGAGAATTTGTTCAGTTTTTCACTTTTGTTTATTATTATTATTATTATATCACATTCATAACCTCAGAAAAGAAGGTGATTTTAAAAAATAGGCAGCAGTATTACCTAAACACATATACTTCAGAGTAACTTAAAAATACTCCATTTTTTGTCCCTTTTATAGTCTATGTGATTTCAGACTTCTCCAATCTGATCCTCACAACCTCATGGATTGTTAGCAATGACAGGTGGATGAGGCAGTAGGCTCCATTATCAACTTTTAGATGAAGAAATAATCACTTTGAGGTTTATCGTGGTAGCTTTGGTCACAGAGATAACTCATGGCAAATATAAATCCCATTAGTCATTGGCAAAAAGAAAGTAATACTCATCTCCTACCCTGAGACTTTATGGAGTTAGCCTGAGAAGGTAGTTTCTTAGAACTACACATTCAAAAGGATTTTCCCAGCAGGAACCAGGCAAGAACCCTAGGTGTCAAGAGACATGAGTTATAGTATCAGATTTGTTACTAAACAGCTGCATCCCATAATCCATGCTCTAGAGGAAGTTATGGTCCAGTTGGGGATATAAGATATGGGCTTATGGGAAAAAACAAACAAAAAAACCCCCAAAACACAAACATACACACACCTAATAATACAAGGCAGTAAATAATAAGCACTAAATACATGAATGGTTCAGGCAACAAATCCCATAGGATTTCACTGAACAAAGAGAACATTTCTAGCTATTTTAGTGATGTCACAGAGGACTTCAGAAAGACAAGACATATATAGGTTAAAAGATGAGGGTAGGATAGACCAGGCTGGAGCAAAAACACATTTGGTAGGTAGTGTATGGAGCAGTCTACCTAGAGTCTAGAATTCACAGAAAAGAGTAGAGGAAAAAATCTAGAAAGAATGGGCAGGTTCCAATTGTGGCGGCCTCTCAATAACAGGTTAAGGCCTTTGGATTTAATTTTTTATGGACAAATCAATGAGTTTTTGTAAACCTCTGTTCACTGCTGCTTATGGATGTCTGAGTACAGAGGTGTTTCTGCTGGTAGTGGGTGTTGAAAGGGGAAACTGAAAGAGAAAGTTGACTTCACAGTGGTAGATGAGAAATCTGCATATGCCCACAAAATTCTGCTGAGGAGGCCATAGACAAGGAAGAGAATGGGAGACTAGGCCAGTGAGAAGCTCACCTTGGTTCTGACCAATAAGGGAAGGAAATGTCCTAATATAACTAATTATTCTTGCTAATTAGGAGCTAAGATCAGTTGCTTCTATAAATGCAAGAATGCAAATGCTCTAAAAATGTAAATATAGCAAATCAGAGAATTGTACATCCTTTAAAAGTCACCAGTTTAAATTACCCTTGGAAAAGCCCTGAACACCCCTATACTAATTAAAGCTCTACTCAGTCCTCATCATAGGAGATCCTCAGGCCCTACCTCATGGCACATGATATCTTCAATCTACTCTCAGAATACTAAGCAGAATGAAATTCCTTAATGGGTTACAGGTTTAATTGAGTTTATCATTAAGTACCACTATTTATGCTGAGGGAAATATGATTGTGAAATAAGTTTAACATATAACAGATATTATAAGAAATCCCCCCAAAATGCTAGAGTTTAAATTGTCATTTGTACCATCATTGGTTTGTGACTGAGGCCTCACCTCCAGGCCAAAGGATATTCTTTGTATCAGTTGTAATATAACACTTTCTGCTTGGTAATGCCCTCTCATGTTAAAGATTTTTCAGCACTACTTTAAAATGGTTCCTTGGAGAGCTACTAAGGTAACCAGAAAACTGCTGTTTTCAATGGGAAATTGCCTTACTCTCTAAGCATTGATCAAAGATAATTAATACTAATAGCTGACACCTATCTAGCACATAAGGAATGGCAAAGTGCATTATATACATCATTTCATTTTAGAGGCTGCTTAGTTTAATGGCTATAGTGATGACCTTGGAGCAAGGAAGAATTTCATTCGTCTTCCTTCAGATACCTACTAAGGCCTGTGAACAAGGGTTTGTTGGCATAACTTCTGAGTTTTCATACCCTCATAAGTAAAGTGGAGATGAGAGGCAGCATTAGGGTAGTGAATAGTGAGCAGGCCCTGTGGTCAGGAATACCTAGATTCAACAACAGCGAAATCCAGCAATTTTACAGAGCTTTAAATTTTGCAAAGCACTTTACCAATATCATCTCATTTGATTTTCCCAACAACCCTAGGAGATAGGTATTGTCATTATCCCCATTATATAATGAGGAAATTGAAGCTAAATGATTGGGCAGCCAGGTGGGGCAGTGGATAGGATGCTAGATGCAGAATTGGGAAGACCTGAGTTCAAATACAACCTCAGACACTTAGCCGGTGACCCTGGGCAAGTCACTTAACTTCTGCCTGTGTTTCCTCATCAATTGCACCTACCTTCCCACCTTGCTGGGTCAACTACATGGCACCAGGCCTGGAGTTAGAAAGACTCATCTTCCTTAGTTCAGATCTGGCCTCAGATGCTTACTAGCTGTGTGATTCTGGTCAAGTCACTTAACTTTGCCTCAATTTCCTCATCTGTAAAATGAGCTGGAGAAGAAAATGGCAAACTACTCTAGTATCTTTGTCAAGAAAATGGGGTCATGGAGAGTCAGACATGACCAAAAAATGACTGAACAACAACAACCCAGGGTTGTTGTGAAAATCCAATGATATGCTAATTGTAAGGTACTTAGTGTAGTGCCTGGCACATAGTAAGCACCATGTAAATGTTAACTATTATTAAAAATGTTAGCTAGTAAGTCTGTGAGGCAGGATTTGAACTCTTCTCCTCCTGATTTTAGGCACAATATTTTATCCATATGCTACCTATTCACCTCAAGCCTCTGGCACATACTGACTATGTCACTCTGGAAAAGTCATAATCTCTATGTCAGGAGGCAACTGGGGGTGCAGTGGATAGAACTCTAGACCTGGAGTCAGGAAGGAGCTCAAATCCAGTTTTAGACACTGTCTAGACCTCTAACCCTGGGCAAGACACATAAGCTCTATTTACCTCAGTTGTTTCAACTCTAATGTGTTTATAATAATAGCACCTACCTCTCAGAATTGCAGTGAGGATCAGATGAAATGATATTTGTAAAAAGCTCTTAGAACTGTGCCTGACACATGATAAATGCTTAATAAATATTCCCTTTTCTTTCTTCTTGTCTTTGCTAGAGATAACTAAGTCTCTAGACCATGGGTAGATTTGGTCAAAGGACCTCATTTGAGGATCTAGATGGCCATGTGTGGCCTTGAGGCTGCAGGTTCCCCACCCCAGCTCTAGACTAAATGGCAGAGAAGGTGATCTGCATTGGTAGAGGAGACACCTCCTCACAAGTTCCCTACATGTATGGAGGGAAGGGTGGTTGTGGTGGATGTGTAGCATTAATGGAAATAACTTTAAATAGAGGTGAAATACTGGTTACATAAACAACATGATTTAAAGAGGTAGAATGGGAACCCCCATTATCAAGCATCTTCCCTGACACAATGTTAGAAATTTAATATTAGAGATTCATTAATTTAGATCAATGTATTACGTTTCTAAGCAACATCTTTTAAAGTGAAAATAACCTGAGAGAGATAGGACTTGGAGTAGTTAGTCGTTAATAACCATAATGTTCATTATCTTCTATGATAACTTCCTGAAATTGGGATTCCACTTTCATAAAAAAAAGAAGTTGGCATAATTTTTATCTCTGAGGCCCTGACCAGGAAGAAATGATTTAAACAGTAAAATGCAAGTTCCCTGAGGATAGCTACTACTTTTAGTACTTGGTAAGTTTAGCACTAGGGCTGCTGGGTAGTGCCAGATACAGTGCCAGACCTAGACTCAACCTCCTGAGTTCAAATCTGAAGTCAGACACTTTCTAGTTGTATGACCTTGGGCAAGTCACTTAACCCTGTTGGCCTCAGTTTCCTTATCTGTAAAATTAGATGGAGAAGGAAATGACAAACCACTCCTGCATCTGGCAAGGTTGGCATCGTGAAGAATCAGATATAACTGAACAGCAACAAGCTAAGCTCTCAATAGATGTGAATTGAATTCATTTGAATTGAATTAGGCCCTGAAAAGAATGCCATAAAAGAATTGGGTCACTTTGGGTTGTGGGGCAGCATTAAAGATATCTGTAGAAAAAAGGTAAGAGGGGCAGCTAGGTGGCACAGTGAATAGAGCACCGGCCCTGGAGTCAGGAGGACCTGAGTTCAAATCTGGCCTCAGATACTTGACACACTTACTAGCCCTGTGACCTTGGGCAAGTCACTTAACCCCAATTACCCTCCAAAAAGCAAAAAAAGAAAAAAAGAAAAAAGGTAAGGTAGAGGAGAAATGTCTGCAAAGGGTTTACTTTATCCCTTTGGCAAGAGTTTGACCTGATGCTTGTGATGACAGCGATATTGCAATGGGGCTGTGTCCTTAACTATATTATAATAAAATATTCTGAAATGCATCTTTTTCTCCTCAATGTTTATGCATCTATTCTCTCTGCCCATTCGCCATTACACATCTATTCACTCTGCCCAAATCATACAATTTGGGTTCTGACTTTAAGGAGGATGTTAATGCACCTTTCTAACAATTCAACCACATGAGATCTCTCTGATTTCCTTCTAAATGCCAAACAGTAAGAGTTCCTCAATGACTTATTATTATTTTCATCTCAGTGTTGCCTGCTTGTAGAAGAGCATACTGAGGGATTTGAAGAGCCTATGGTATTTAATTAGAAAAAACAAAACGATTGTGTGCCCTTCTCAACTTTCAGCAGAGATTTAGAAGGAAGCAGATGAACCAAGCAGATTGATTGCATTAACCTTGAGGCTATCTTTGCCATTGCAATTAGCAGCAATTTCAGGAGTCAGTAGCTGTTGTTTTATAAGTTAGAGAAATTAATTTCTTAAAAAGTAAAGAGAAATTCTGAGCATGTGAAACATGAAAAACAGCTTTTTAAGTTCATTTCACGGGCTCAGAATCATTCCACGAATTAAAATCACTAGGTTTTCCTCTTTATTTTTATTAGTTCATATAAGTCTTCATATGCTTCTCTAAATTCTTTATATTCATTATTTCTTGTGGCGAAATGTATTAAATTTGCTGTGATTTATTTAGACGTTCTCTGTGAGGGTTAATTTGCAGTGAAGTTTCCCCATTCTGAAAAATCAAATCTAGAATGGCCTCCGCATCCACTAGGCCAAAGTTTAGAAGTCACCTGACCTTACAGGAATCTGAGACTTAGAGTTGGAGACTCTCCCCAGTGCCACTTCAGCACAAGCTATGCCAAGTAGGGATAAAATTGCCTTCCTGGCCTTGCATTGCACACCCATATGTTTCTGTGTCCTGTTTGAAAAAGAAAAATCTTCCTCCTCTGCCTTTTACATTCTTAACCAAATTTGGAATGGGGAAAGAGGATTCAGGTCTTTTAGTGTGTAAATTGTTCTTAACTTCCAGCTTCATAGGTAAGTGAAACTTTTTTTTTCTATTTATCTGAAATGTTTGAGGCAGCTTCAGTTAAAAATGAAGTGAAGGGGAGAGATAGAAAGAGAAGCACAAAGTCTTGGATTGTGTTAGATGGGGTGGAGCCACTCCACCCCGCCCACCCTCCTTTAGAAGATCTGGAAATGCTGGAAAAGAGTGCTAGTGAATTTGTAGCCTGGCTTCATAACCAACAAATCAAATTACGGGAAGTTAAAAGAAATTGTGTCCATCCACCTCTCAGGATGCATCTATGAAAGGGCTCTATTGGAATTTAGTTCTGAAAGATTAGTTCAAATTAGTTCAGATCATTAAGCCCCCAAGGTCTCCACTTGGAAGGGAAGCTAAAAGTAAACTACACCCTACATTTACTATCTGGGTCAAACCCTTTGTCTCTGAAAGGAGACAGGATTTGTGTTTTGTTTTGGGGTTTTTTTTTTTGCTTTGTTTTTAAGGGAGAGTAAATGTAGAAATAGTGTTAAAGAAATTTCTAAGTTGAATTAAATCAAATTAAACTGGTTTTTGGAAGGGATGTGATTAAAAAAATGTGAAACCATTATATTTGGGTATACATGTAATAATGTTCAGATTGTTCATTTGAACTCTTGAAAATGAAACTCTTCAGATTGTTCATTTGAACTCTATGAAAATGTATACAGTGGTTTAAAGTTATAATTTAATTCTTGTGTAAGTAAGGTGGTTTGGAAATGAATTCACCTAAAACTGTTAATAGAATGTAAAAGTTTTAAATACATAATGTTTGGGACATTGTACATTTCTAAATTATGTAATTTGGTAAAAATTGTGAAATCTGATGTTAAAAACAATGTTCTTATTACTATTCAGAAGCTGTTAAGTCATCTAAGGATATTGTCATGTATGTTAACTTGGATGTATGTGAATATACAATGTTTTGGGAATTTATATTACTTAAGAACATTTTTATATCAAATTAGTTTTAAGGAATTCCCATATTTGAAGGTTTATTTTATTATTTCTTTTTTTGGAAAGGCTGAAATTGTGTGGTTATTGAATTTGAATTTAAAATGGGCATTGATTATGGTAAAAATATTTGTAATTATTATTAGAACCAAAAGAAGCCGCTAGAATAATTACCCCAGCATATTTTAAACTGATCTGAAATGTGAGCGTGAATGGAGAACTGAATATATCTACACACACAAACACACACACACACACACTATATATATATATATATACACACACACAGACACACAGATACACACACATACATATATATATATATATATATTTGTGAATAATATTTCATTTTTGAGGGCCAAGGGTATTAGAACTCAGAAATGTATGGTTATAGGATCAAAAAGGTAATATTGTTAAATTGACATTAAGAAATTGATTCACTGTTTGGCCCCAGAAAATTTTATTTACCCTAGCTTACTGTTCAGTAAGGGGATGGTCTAGGGATTTTATGGAATTAATATAAATGTAAGAAATTTAAGAACATAATAATTGTGTTACTAGTAAACATTTGTATTATGTATGTTATAAAAGAAGCAGTTTCTCATAATCTAAATGCTGTTAAATTAAGAATTATACTGTCAGAGGAACAAGAAAGTGATGAATGAAGTACTCTGACATGTCAAAGTATCAGTTATGAAATTCTGAAATGTAATTTAAGAAATCGTAAACTTTCAAGTTTTTTTTGCCTTTTGGAGGGCAATTGGGGTTAAGTAACTTGCCCAAGGCCACACAGTTAGTTTTTTGTTTGTGTGTGCATTAAGTGTCTGAGGCCAAATCCGAACTCAGGTCCTTCTGACTCTAGGGCCGAAGCTCTACTCACTGCGCCACCTAGCGGCCTCAAGTTTTTCTTTGTTTTAAAGGAAGTTTCAATTCATAAACCAAGTATTTACAAAAGCATACTTGTGAAAAAGTAATTATTGGTAATTATGTGAGGAAAAGACTCTATGAATACTCTTGTAAGTTTTGTAAAACCTAGAATTTTTAATATGTATGGAAAAGAGGGCTTAGGTATCCCTGGAAACAATTTGTGGGCAAGGTCCTCAGCCCAGGGAAAGAAGGGGGGGGGGGGTGGGGATTGTTTTAATTACGAAACTCCTAAACAATGAGAAGTAGCATGTCTATGTACAAAATATTAAAATGGATCTCTAACAGTTATCTTTTATACCAGAACAAGTTTAAAACTTGTGAAGGGACAGTTAGTAATTATACAAAGACTTCGTAAGGTTTCTGGTCATCAATTATGTATAGATTTTGTAATATTCAAACTTACTGCGAATTTTCTGAAGTTTCTAGCTGGGACTCTGATATTTGGTAATTTCAGGCAGATTGCCTAAAGATTCAATTTATCACAGATCAGATTAAGAAGGGAATTTCACCACTCCACACCAGGAAAGGGAGGACGTGGGGGAGGGTCAGCAGTTACTTCTTCAGCCTCTGAAGAAGTCTTACTGAGAAATCAGTCAGTCTCCAAACTGGCCTTTAAAGTTGGTAAAATTGATTTCTAGTAATTATTTTTTAGTACAAATTAGGGATTTAGAATGGGAATTCATCACGTATATGACTCCCAGTAAATCTTTGTGGAATATTGCGATTCAATGAGAGTAAATTGATGTTAAGGTAAAAGAGTTTTGGGGCCATACACCCTTACTACAATAACTTTAAAATCCCAACCTCAGTCCATGGGATAATGATCCAATATTGCATTTGTATCTTTATTTTCTTTCCTTCTCAAATTTGATTGAGCTATTGATTATGAAATCAAGTTACAAATCTTTCTTTTGGGGGCTTTATCCAATCAGGTCCCTGCTTTTATCTTTATGGCAGAGTTTGGTAAGCAATGAAAAGTTAGGCATAATGCAAGTCTTTCATAAAGGTTTAGTGATTATTCCCCTTAACAGAAGGATAAATTCAAACTGTTTTTAAAGAAAGGATATACTTTTAGAAAGTTTTGCAGAAGAGATCTTTCTGTTTTAATCCAAATTTGTGGTTATTGTATGGCATAAGCAAAAGCTAACATTTGTAATTGAATGTATAAGTAAAGTATCTCACTCTTCCAGACTGAGTATAAGTAGGGAAGAATAAAATTGCAAGGAAATAAATCCATCAGCTTGTGGGGTTTAGTCATTAACCTCTTTGCTTTGTCTAAGCAGAACAGCAATGTTAGTAAATGTATAATAACTTAGGAGCTATCTTGTTTTATGGTTAAAAGTGCAAAGGAAAGCTGAATAAGCTGGATAATGGATTTGAGAGATCTGGAAGGATAAACAAAGGTTTGATTAGAAATATGGAAGACAAATAAGAAGGTTTGGGGACAAATGGGGATTTATCCAAGCCCCTCCTGACTCTAGATAGTGGTCTGGATACCTTCATATCATATGGTTTAAGTATGTTAAGAAGAGTGTGAGGAAGTATTTAGAAAGGCAGAAAGATTTGTAACTTGATTTTATAATAAATAGCTCAATCAAATTTGAGAAGGAAAGGAAATAAAAATACAAATGCAATATTGAATCATTATCCTATGGACTGAGGTTGGGATTTTAAACTTATTGTAGTAAGGGTTTATCTGTGTATATATGTGGAATGGGGTCCCAGTGTATTTCTTTTTTTTTTTTTTTTTTTTAAAGCAATTGGGGTTAAGTAACTTGCTCAAGGTTACACGGCTAGTCATTTGATTTATGCATGGGTGCTCATTTTCTGAGGCCGGATCTGATCTCGGGTCATCCAAACTCCGAGGCCGGCGCTCTTACTCACTGCGCCACCTAGCCGCCCCTTTAGGGCAATTGGGGTTAAGTAACTTGCCCAAGGTTACACGGCTAGGTTTTTGTTTGTGCGGATTAGGTGTCGGAGGCCGGCTCCGAACTCAGGTCCTTCTGATTCCAGGGCCGGCGCTCTATTCACTGCGCCACCTAGCCGCCCCCCCAGTGTATTTCAAAGTTGTGAAAGAGCAATTGGGTATTAATACAATTGACTGAATTAATTGTTGGGATTAAATCAGAGACATTTTGAGTTGAGAGAAAAGAAATTTTAGTATGAGCTCAGATTAAGCATAATTATAAAAAGATAGAGAAATTTGGAAGTAGATGCATATCAGAGAAATAATTTATAATACTGATAGAAGATTTGATTTTTATGAACAAGAATAAATATAGAAATGAATACAGGTTACTTGAGGCTCACTTTAAAGATGTTCCTTAACCAATGTGAGATTATAATCATATCTTAAGCTGATTGTTGGTGCTTGTTATTTAAGATTTGATAGGAATGTTAACTGACTGTTTCTTTGAGTTCAACTCCAGATATGAAAAATTGCAAAAACTACCCGAGCCACCAACCCATGGTGCCAGACCCTGTAAGATAGAAGTATGAAGGTTGGGGGAACGACTGTTCTGCATGAGCTGAGGTAGGATTCTTCTGACTCGATTTACCTGCAAGCACCTGGCAGACTTTAAGCTTGGCTCAATGTAGATTGCAGCTTGGTATATGTTTTGCTTGAAACTAACATTCTGAAGTTTGGGAAATATGGTTCCCTCATTACAGTTTTGTCCCTATTCTTGGTGGCAAGTTTCAATAATCAAAAGTTTTGAAATTAACAACAACAAATCTGTTAAATACTTGATCTGGAATATCTTAAGTTACTATAATATAAAGCCATTAGGCTTAGGGTTTAGCATAGGTATTCCTGTATGAGTCAGGGTCCTTTAGTTCTTTGTAATAATATGAGGACAAGTAGGCCAAGGGTTTGTGGGAATATTATTCTGTTATTTAGTTAGTGTCATACTTATCTCAACTTTGTTATAATTAGTCAATGTTAAAAGGAGGATAATTTTTGGACTACTTGGTAAAAAATTTAATTGTTGTAATTGTGAGCTTAATGTAAATCCCTTAGTGAAATCCCATCCTCCTGGTGGAGGAATTAATAATGGATTAATGCAAAATATAGGAAATTGATTTTAATGTGTGATCATGACAATTGACCAAGACTCCAATTTTAATTTTGTAAGAATGATAAGGTTTCTGGAGTGGTCATTTAAATTGGTACCAAGGTTTCTTTTGTAGGTAAATGAATGAAAGAAGGCAGAAGAAAGAGAGGCTGGGACGCAGGACTGAAGATAAATGATCCTAAGTGACCAGAGGACTTCCTCAGATCCAGACAGCAGTATGAAAAGAGACTTTTGGACTTTGAAAGGACAATTGTTTGTTATTGTTTTCTTTTGAATCTCTGTATCTGAACTCATAAAGGGGACTGTCCCCTTGTATGTTGTCAATTCGTGGAGGGTAATTAGAATTAAGAAAAGTGGGGAAACTTCAAAAGGTATAAAAGAACATGGGGAATTTGTGAGGGATAATTTGCAGTGAAGTTTCCCCATTCTGAAAAATCAAATCTAGAGTAGCTTCAGTATCCACCAGGCCAAAGTTTAGAAGTCAACTGACCTTACAGGAATCTGGGACTTAGAGCAATGGAGACCCTCCCCAGTGCCACTTCAGCACAAGATATGCCAAATAAAGATAAAATTGCCTTCCTGGCCTTGCATGACACCCACATGTTTCTGTGTCCTTTGTCTCTGAGATAGATTCCCACGCTTAGGTTGTGGGCTAGCCTCCCTACCAATGATAGTGAAGGCCAGTTGGGGTTTCATTTTCTGCATTAGAAGGTTATATAACCATGGGTTTGCTTCTACTTGTTGCTCTCCCCCTGGCAGACACCATTTGAGCAACAGGGGCAGAGGGCCCTTTATCATGAGAAAGAATAAAGACCTTTTCTGATCTCAGACTCAGACTCTGAACTCTTTTATCCCACACATTCTCTAATAAGGGGCATCTACCTTGCCTTTAATTCTTTGCTAGTATAAAAAGTGCCAACATAAATATTTTGTTGCATATGACACCTTTCTTTCTATCTAATGGGGCACATAATAGCACAGTGGAATGAGGTCTGGACCTGGAGTCAGGAAAACCTGAGTTCAAATTTGGCTTAAGATGCTTACTTGCTGGATGATATTGGAAAAGTCACTTAATCTCCATTCACCTCAATTTCTTCATCTGTAAAATGGAGTTAATACAGAACTTACCTCCCAGGGTTGTTGTAAATATAAAATGAGACAGTATTTGTGAAAAAACATAGTAGGTATTATATAAATGTTATTTTTTAACAGTGCAAACTGGACTTGGCATATACATACGTACACACAGACACACACAGACACACAGACACAGACACAGACACAGACACACACACACACACACACACACACACACACACACACATATATATATATATATATATTTTATATACATATTCTACATATAGACACATTAATCTTGGGGGAACATGATCATAAGGTAGTTTTCTGAAAAATAACTTTCCAGTCTATGTTTGCTATTTCCTTAAGCATTATTCTTTTTACAGTTTGTTGAATTTCAGCAATAAAATGTCACCACACAGATCAAATATGCTGAGGTTACTATAAAGGGAATCAAGTGAATACTTTATTAAACCATTGGTCTCAAAATTGGAAAATTTTACTTGTAAACATCAGAAATAGTTCACCCAAATAGATAACATTTTTAGTAATAACTCACATATATGAAAGAGTGAGGGCAAAGAGGCCAAAGATGAGCAACAGAAACTTTGGGAAGGTTCTTGGAGGGAACCTACCCATCCCAGACCTTCTGTATGGCTTAACATTCATAAAAATATAAACATGTTGGGTCCTTTCCTGCTACAAAGCAGTAGTTGCAGTTTTCCATCAGTATAAATTTCACATTTGTTTTTGGAAATTACTGGGAAGGCAGACTTTAGTAAAGCACACTTTGTCCATGGTCAGCTGCATTCTATCAAGTGGTTAAACTCCTTCACAAAGATTGATTTACACAGATCATTGTCACGGAGCATACTTATACAAGGGAGAGTGCTATTAAAAGAATGAGTCATGAAATGAGACACAGCTGACTTGTAGCAGTCATGGGCTATGAGTGTCCATCTCTCAGAGAGCATTTTCTCAGTCTGAAGATCGAATGAAGTCACTACTGATACAATTTTCTGCGCAGCCTTCTGAATAATGGTTTTAGCCTGTAGATGTGCCTGCAACTCATAAACAATTTTCTTACCTTCATTTGCATCATCTAGGGCCATTAATTCCCTTTTTATGATTTCCATGGGTATGTCAGAGCTTGGATGAGGTCACAGTGTTTCACAAGTGGCAGAAAGATGGGAGAACTCACTTTGTGTTTCATTCCCTGAAACCATATCACTTTGATGTAGGAGATGGTCTTGTTCCCATACTGCATGATAGGGCTGGTATTGGAATGCTTTTCCACTAACTAAAATTGCTTATGCAGTCTCTTTAGTCAAATTTCCACATCTGAATCTTCCATTTAGTTAATACCATACCAATCTCCAAGGTAAGTACTTCTTTCTTCATTCATAGTAACAGGCATAGGAATATTCTCTGGGATTGACAGCAGTAGTTGCATAAACATCGATATCATCAGGCAGATGGTCCATCATTGAACCAGATTCACATGCTTCAATATAGAGCACCATCTTTTGCTATTTTTATATGGTGCATATAGCAGATAGTCTTATTCAAATCTTTTTAAATGCAATTATTTGTTTCTGAGATTTTGGAATTGGAGAAATTTTGGGAAAAAAAGAACAAAAATTATTTTGCCAGGTATTGATTATATAATCAGAATATTGAATTCTGTGGACACCTTCAAATCTTTAAGCGACATTCTTAAGAAAATATGGTCACCATGATCTCACAACAGGAGTATTATCACATGGACTATAGACATATTCTTGGACCTTTCTGGTAATATGGTTTACTTCTCAATAATCAGATGACAGATCAGATTTCCCAAGTCAAAATTAATTTTAATACTTCCAATAGATGCTATTAAAAACTGAATTAAATACTTCATCAGAGAGGTGAATATTTTTTCAATTTTTTTAAATTTTACACTCAAACATAAGAACACAAATACAGAATAGAGAAAAGAAACAAATGTCATAAATTTAAATATAAAGTAAGAAAAGGGAAAAAAACATGTCTTTGCACAGCAGAATATAAGAGAGGATTCAAAATATGTAGTAATAAATCTTCATTTCAAGGAAGTCTGTATAAATATAAATACTACATATTGGGTTGAGAGCTGTCCATCTTCCTTTGCTTCCTTGTAAGTTTTCTTTTATTCTCTGCTGTGCACTTTTAACTTTGTTCTTTTTACCCCTTTCCTCCCTCCCCCCAGAAGGCCACAATTAAATATGGATATATTTATATAGAGATATATACATACACATATACGTGTATATACATTTATATGTAAATATATACATATATAGATATATACTTTCCCTAACAAATTCTATTCCTGATTTTTGTTTTTATGTTTGTGAATATCTCTTATTTCCTATTTCTCCTGACTTCTCTACTTTACCTCTTCCCACTACCTTGCCCTCCTATTCTTTAGCCTCCCCCCCTTAAAGGAACCCTCCCCTATCTTTCCATTCACATAAATCTAAATACCCTTCTATAATCCCCTAAAACCTCTTCCCTCATCCTCCCCTCTAGGGATTCCACCCATATCTTCTCCACCCTTCCTATCCCCTTACCATTTTATTTCTTCTGAATTTAGAAGACTTTTTTTTTTCCTCAGGGAAAGCAGGGCAAATGGGGTTAAGAAATTTGCCCAAGGTCACACAGCTAGTAAGTGTTAAGTGTCTGAGGTGGGTTTTGAGCCCAGGTCCTCCTGATTCTAGGGTCAGTGCTCTATTCATTGTGTGCCTAGCTGCCCCATGAATTTAGAAGACTTTTATACTCTTCTAGATAAGTATGTGTTTTCCCCTCTTAAACTCATTCGCAATGAAAATAGGTTCCCAGAACTACCAGCCCTCCTCCCCCATCTACTTCTTCTGTGTCATTTCTTTCTTTTGTACCTCATTTGCATAAAATAATTACTCTTTTTAGCTGTTCCTATATGGTTTAACTTCTTAAAATTATATAACACTCTGTTCTACCCTGATCTTCTTTATGAACTACTGAATTATTAATGAAAACCTTAGACATACATTTTACATATATAAAAGTTACATAAAAATGTCCTTATTGAATCCCTTCTGATCAGTTTTTAGTATATACCTTATATTTCTCTTGGCTCTTATATGTCAAATCTTCTATTAAGTTTAGTTTTTTTTTTTTAAACAAAGTCCTGCAAATCTGACAGTTGATCAAATGTCCATTTCTCTTTATTCAGGTTTATGCTTAATTTTGTTGGGTATGATATTTTCGGCCAGAAGCCCAGTTCTTCCGTTCTTTGATAAATAGTGTTCCGAGACCTGTGGTCCTTTACTGTCTCCATTGCTAGGCCTTGTGTGATTCTAACTGTGGCACTATCACATGTAAATTTTTTTTTCTTGTTGCTCTTAATGTTTTATCCTTGAGTTTGGGGTTTCAGAATTCTACTATAATATTCCTATGAGTTTTCATCATAGGATCTCTTTTAAGTGGTGATTGATGGAATTTTTCTGTTTCTACTTCTCCCCTTGTTCTAATGCTTCAGGATAATTTTTTTCAATTATTTCTTGTATTATTTTATCAAGATTTTTTTTCTCATAGTTTTCAGGTAGTCTGATTATTCTTATGTTTTCTCTTCTTGATCTGTCCCCCATGTCACTTGTATTTCTTATTAGATGTTTCACTTTCTATTCTATTTTTTCATTTTTATGTTTTAACTATTTATTGATTCCTTATAATTGCACTGGCCTTGCCTTGCCCAATTTTAATTTCAAGGTGTCATTTTCTCCCTAAAGATTTTGGATCTCCTTTTCTAATTAATTGACTTTCTTTTCATAGTCTTCTTATTTTTCTTGGATTGTTCTTATTTTTCTTTTTAGTTTTTCCTCAATCTTTTTCATTTCATTTTTAAAATATTTTTAAAGGCCTTCTATGAATTCTTTTTGGGCATCTGACTATTTGATATTACTCTTTGAGGTAGAAAAAGGTTTCTTCCTCTGTGATGAACCCCAGTCTTCTCTATCTCCATAATAACTTTCTATGGTTGGATTATTTCTCTTTTGCCCGTGCATTTTATATAAAATTAATATAAATTTTATAATTTAATTTTTATAATAACCTCTAGTTCTGAGGTATAGGGGATGGTGCCTTTTGCCCCAGATCTTCAGTTTTCTCTTCTAGACTGGAACCAAAGTCAAACCTCCAGCCTCCTGTCAGTGCCCACAGCCAGTGGCATTCCACCTCACTCCTTTTGCACTTATCAGGTGTGTGTTGGCTCCTTCTTGCTCCTGTTGCTCTGCAGCACAACTAGTTCTGGAGTTCCTTTTCAGCAGAGGTTCCCTTGATCTTCCCGGGCTCAGACACCCAACTCCCCTCACTATCTGAGTGATGGAAACCTAATAAAGCTTCCCTCAGCCCCAATACTCTAACTTCCTCATAGGCCCCACTGAACAGCAGACCCATTGCCCCTACCTAGCCACTCACCACCCCCCCCCCAATCCTAACTTCTTCATATATGCCTCACTGCTCACTAGAACAATAAGTCTGTCCCAAACTCATATTTCTCACAGAAACAGCAGCTGTGTCCATGTGATGGGATCTCAGCCATTGCCTCTACTTAGCCACTGCTCCCAGAACTAGTTCTCATATTTCTTATAGAAACAGTAGGTGTGTCCACATACTCAACCACAAGCACATCAATCTAATCTCAGACAGGACTATAATACTCAGCCAATCAGAAAGCAGAACCACCAGGATGCCCAAGCAGGATGTGGACCACAAAACAATAGAAGGTACTTTCTCTAGGTAGGCACTTACACAATAGTAGTAAAGAATCGACCTAGAAAGAATTTATGATGTAGAGAGGCTTATTATAATGTCATTATCACACATAGGCACCCCCAAAATGAGTTTTTCTGTATGCATTGTGGGTAGTCCCATGTACAGTTCCACTGAGGTTAGGAGTCCTCCCCTATTACCTAATCCCTTAACAAACCCTCCTGCCTTTTTAATATTCATAATTTCTGTTACATATTTGCATCTTTACCCTATAAAATCCATCTTGTTTTGTCTGAAGTTGCTGGTTCTTCTTGGAACTTAGCCCACTTCATGAGACGGGTCAATCTCAATAAGTACCTATAGCTGGATTAGAGGTGGTTTGACTGAATTATTTGAGATAGTTCCACCACAACACATCATGAAAACCCAATAGTTTTTGGCATCCCTTGGTTAAAGCTGCAACACCAGAGTTAAAAATTCCTGTGGCTGGTGCCAAGGTAACCTTCCAAATCAGCTAACCCTGGGGCTTACTGCTTGCTGTTTAAGCTGCTTGTGGCTTGTTGTTGAGGGACCTTAGCCTGAAGGTGTTTACTTTTCACAGGACCAAACTTCATTCTAGGATTTTTCTCCTGATCTTCTCAGATTGTTGCAGGAGGACCCCTATTGTGCCCCTGTTCTTATTTATTTTTACCTGCACTTTGTTTACTCTGACATGCTATTTTATCACTTTTGTGGGGAAAAATCTTGAAATCTTGGAATTTTTGGACCTACTCTGCCATCTTCCCAGAATCCTCTTTCAAATCTTTTATATGAAGAACATCACTGGGGAAAGCCAAGAGTCCTGGAGCTCCAGGATCAGTGAAGCAAATATATAGTCCTTAGGACTACCGTTCAAAACTTTCCCTGATGCTTTATTCACATCTTCAGCATCTCCTCATGTAACACAGCAAGGAAGTTTTCTGGGATGTTATCTGCTTGTATATATTCTTTTGGCACTTCTTTGCACACATCAGTGCCATTGGTCTATTGATAATAATACTTTTTATAGGATTTTCTTCACTGTTTGTAATATTGTCATATATTATAACAATTATTTGCTCATCAGGAATCCCATTCCAGTGAAAGATCCAGTATACATGGCAATCATCAGCCTGGTGTCTGAAGTTATACCAGCCATTTGACAATCTAGTACTTGTCTCTATCCTCAGTATCATCCAGGGGCAAAATATTAATTCCTAGGACCAAAACCAACAATACACTAGTCTTCAAAATTGTTAACTCAGGAACTGGCTGGGCTCCACTTTGCCTTGTTGTTGTTATTAATATTACCGCTATTATCTTTGACATTTTTGGTGACTATGTCTACCAGTGGTATTTCTGGGTCAGAGACTATAGGAATTTTGGTCATTTTTTTAGCTTAACAAAAATAACTACAGCTAGGTCATAGAAGGGTTGAACCACTCCTACTTAAGGGGCCTGTATATTCCTGAACCACTGAGTGACTATCTTCAGGCCTGGGGAGCCTGACTACCTAAAGTAAAGGTCAGATTCTTTTTCTCAGATCCTTTGGCTTGTTACTTTTCTACCTCAGTACCCCAGGAAAAAAAATTCCTTAAGCATTAAGTGGTACATGTTTAGGGTTTCCCCCAAATGGGGAGTATAAAAATATTTAAGGTACAATACAAATCAGATCTACAACAGATATTCATTTCTTACATATAAATGAAATGCTAAATACATAATATTCACAAGGGGACATTGACACAAAGTCTTGAAACAGAATTCAGTAACAATTTATAACTACTGTTATAATCTCCCAGGAAATTGAGACTTAAATCTCATCAGAATATAAAACAGGCTGTGGGATTGTGGAACAGACATTGTTATATTTCACCTTGGCTTAGCTCTGCATTATCCCTTCAGCATCCTTGTCTTCTAGCCAGGCAAGACAGAGCTCCTCCTTTTGCTGGTGATTTGTCTTCTCTGATGCAGAATTCCCATTACTAGTCAGCTTTGACCAAGATATTCAGGTTCTTTGGACACATTGAATTTACAATATCTCTTCCAAGTTTGAACACATCCATCTTGAGGTTAATTTTGGTCATCAGGAAAATACATAGCAGAAGAGGCCACCAGAGGTCCAGCTTCAAACTGGCATAGCTGAGTTTTGTCTCCCCATCTTCCCACCATCCTGCCTCCCCCCTTCCACCTGTACCTTTTCTGTTGTTCTTTTATTTCAGTCATGTATGACTCTTCATGACCTCATTTGGGGTTTTCTTGGCAAAGATACTGGAGTAATTGTCCATTTCTTTCTTCAGCTCATTTTATGGCTGAGGACACTAAGGCAAACAGGGTTACATGACTTGCTCACTGTGACATAGTAAGTGTCTGAGGTTGGGTTTGAACTTATGTGTTCCTAGCTGTCTCCAGCTATATGTTAGAGTGGTTACAGTTTTGTCAGGGTGTGACAAGAGTGACCAAACTTATTATCACCTAAATCACTATTATCTTACAGGAATAGGATACTTGCCTACTGAAAAGAGAAGATACAGGTGAGAGTACGTCATTCCCTTTTAAAGATTCATTGAGTCAGGGGGTGGCTAGGTGGTGCAGTGAATAGAGCACCGGCCCGGGAGTCAGGAAGACCTAGTTCAAATCTGGCCTCAGACACTTGACACACTTACTAGCTGTGTGACTTTGGGCAAGTCACTTAACCCAAACTGCCCTCCAAAAAGCAAAAAAAAAATCATTGAGTCATTAAACTTTTTGCTTTGGGGCCAGTGGGGGATTTTGTTGTCATTCACTTCATGTATATTTTAGTACTGAGCAGCCACACAGGAAGTAGCCAGGGGATCCAACATTCTCAAAGCACCCTACCTCTGCTTTAGGAAGCTCTGAATATTCTCTGGGTAACACTAACCCTGTCCCACATTTTCTCTGCCTCCATTGAATTACTTCCAAATGATTTCCCCAAATGGTTGGACCAATTCAAAACTCTAACTATAGTATGCTAATGTGTCTATTTTCCCAAAGCCCTTCTAATATTGATTATTGTCATCTTTTGCTATCTTTGGCAATTTGATGAGTGTGAGGTAAAACTTCAGAGTTTTTAAATGAAAAAAATTCTTATTAGTGACTTAGGATATTTCCCCCATAGTTATTAATAATTTACAGTTACTTTTGAGAATTGTTTCTCATGTTTTTTGATCATGTATCCATTGTGTAATGGCTCTTGGTCTTAAATATTTCTAGTAATTCTCTGAAAATCTTAGATAGGTTACCATTATCTTATTTGAGATATTTGACATGAAGATAATTATTTTCCAAATTGACACCTTCCCTTCTTATACCAGTTGCATCTATTTTAGTAGTGAAAAAACCCTTTAAATTCACGTAATTGAATTGATCTATTTTATTTTCTATGATAGAGGGAATCACCCCTTTTGTTTATGAACTCTTCCCTTAGCCATAAATATGAACATATTTGATCTTCTCTTTTTAGTTTTTTTTTTCCTATGTGGTATAAGCTTTAATATTTAGGTCACATATTTATTTTTAGCTTGGTGTAAGTAATTGATCTAAACCTAATTTTTACCACACCTTCCCAGATTTCCCAGAAGGTCTTATCAAATAAGGAGTTCTTCATGTTTTCAGAATTATTGTACTTCATGTTTTCAGAATTATTGAACACTAAGCTATTGATTGCAATAATTTCTGATTCTTTCTTACCTAGTCTGTTGTTATTTACTTTTTTATTTTTAAACCAATAGAAAATCTTTTAATGATTATTGCTTCATGATATTATTTTAGGTCTAGAAGTTTTATTTCCTATTCATTCTTCTCTTTTTGCTTACATGGTTATTCTCTTGAGATAATGGACATCTTATAGCACAAATGAATTTTATTATTTCTTCTAGGTCTACAAAGTATTCCTTGGTTATACAACTGGTATAGTATTATATCTAATCAACTTATTTCCACCATCATATTTATTTGTATATCTCTACAATGAGCAATTTTCCCAAAATTATTTATTATTGTTTATTTCCTTAAAGAGTGATTTGCAATTTTGTTTTATTTTGAATTTGCCTTGGTACATTGAATACCAGATATTTTTTTGCATTTTATAACTATTTTGAATAGTACTCCCTTTCTATTATTTCCTCCAGGATTTTTTTATTGCTATCTAGCTAGTCTTTAGTCTACTCTTTATCTCATACTCCATGTTGGGTTCCCTATGAGATGACCACTGGAGGTTTGAGGTACTCTTTGGATATGTATTCCTAAGCTCATGAGCCCTCATTCATGTGTTTAGCTTTCAATAATCATCAAGAAGGTGTAATTAGCTCAAAGCAAATACATTTGCTGGAATCCTATTCCAAGGGAAGTGCCAACTAAACTTGTCCTTCATAAAACTTGAGTGTACTCTCCCAAAATAGATATATCATCATTCAGAAAACGGGATGCTCGTAGAATTCATAAGAAAAGTGGCACATATGTAAGGAATACATGTGGCCTAGGTAATTTACACTTCTGATACTGCATGCCCATGCTTGTCTTTCTCTGCTCTCATGCTGTTCATTTACTCTTGGGCAAATCACTACTATGGAGCCCTGGGCTTGCTGTGGGGGATGACTGTTAGGTCAAATGTTTGACCTTGGTTTCTATCATCAACAGCTTCTAGTTGAGCTGAAATTCTGGCCTGGGCTACTGCCATTCAAGCACTTTCAGAAAGAATATGAACCAGCAGGAGTCTTGGGACATAGGCCTCTGGGACATGCTGTCCCTGGAATGGTATTCCAGTTCTAGGAGCTGGACTCAATTCCTCTTACTCATTTTTTTTTAACTGCATTCCTGAACATAGCTGACTTTTACTTTTTAAACTCTAGGTAAAAAACAGTAACTGGACAGATAAAGACACCAGGTAAGTTCATTGTTTTTGCAAATTTATTGAGCTTTTCATATAGAAATGTGTACTCCAAGTTTAACAGCTTTTATAAGATTATAATGGACCACTCCAGTTCTAATACTTTTATAAATTGCTCAAAGTTTGTAAAGGGAAAAGTCTGAAATGGGCTTTGACTCACAGCTTTACAGTTATTAAGGAATGCTATTGATTTGCCTTCACTTTCACAAATTCAATGTACAGTTCCATAAGATATGTGTGTTCACATGGGCTGTCTAAATGTATAGATATGGCTCATGGGTGGTAAGGATATAGATGACTGAAGCCTGGTTAACCTTAGAAAAGGAGAATTCAGGGTGGTGTCTACATGGTAGTTGGGAAGGGGGACAGCCATTCCAGCAGCACTGCTGAAACTGGGGACTCTTTATTCCAGGTCATATATGGGGTGTTTAGAGAAAGAATAACCAACTAGTCTAGTATTTTTGCCAAGAAAACCCCAAATAGGATCACAGAGCCAAAAATGACTGAAAATGGCTGAACAACCATAAAAGGGGCATCAGAATTCTATTTGTCTACTCCACCTCAAATATCTCTGGCATAGCAATATAAATCTTGCTTCAGAAGGAAAACTGCTTTCCTAGTTAAGCTTCCAGGGAAAGGGTAGTCTTTAGCTTACATTCACCAGCTTAGCTCCTTCCAAGGGTATGCTGGTAACTTAAAAGACCATCATTCTTAGTGAACTGTAGGTAAACCCATTTATGAAACTAACCAGCAAACAGAAATTGGAGATGTTCAGTATGTTAGAATATAACCAGGAAGCTAACCTCCCGCTGAGGACAGCCCAGCAGCCCTGCAGGAAGGACCAGCACAGCAGTCTGGGAGCCAGCAGCACGCAGAGTGAGGGGAGCCGAGCCGAGCCCAGGTCCGTGTGAGCCGAGGTTTTAGCCCCAGGGTGGCAGGGCCAGCAGCCAGCTGGAGGAACCCCAGAACACCAGCAGCTGTGGAGACTCCAGAATTATCAATATAGACATGCCTAGGACAAAGTAAGAGGTTAGTGTCCTATGGACTTTGGGACCTGTATTTGGGGAATGCGTCAGCTCCCTCCCCTGGGGGCTAGAAGCCACTGAGGACAAACGCCATTTTGTAGTTTTCAGAGGCAGCTCCCGCTCCCAGCCTGCAAATTTGTAGGGAGATCCAGCGATCAGTCTTGGGGGGTAATCGCTCTTGCTTTAACCTCCCTGGATCTGGATTGTGATCTAGGGTGGAAGTCATGGGTGGGTTTACAGCTTGCCAGAAACGGAAGTTGCCCCCCACACGTTCGGGACGAAAATTCCTCTATCTGGCCTTAAAGCCATAGTGTGGCAACAAGCCCAAAAGTCAAGCAATTAAGTGGCAACATGCCAAGGCAAAGGAAACAGAAAAATGCAACCCTAGACTCCTATTTTGGGGGAATAGAGCGGGAAAAGGACTGTGAGGTCAGAAGTCCTGCTCCAAAAGCCCCAGGGGAAAACATGAGCGGGTTGCAGGCCATAGAGGACCTTAAGAAGGACTTTAAAAATCAAATAAGAGAAGTGGAGGAAAAATTGGAAAGAGAAATGAGAAGGATGCAGGAAAAGTATGAAATGAGGGTCAACAGCCTGACTGAGGAAAACAACACCTTAAAAAATAGACTAACTCAAATGGCAAAGGAGGCCCAAAAAGGCAATGAGGAGAAGAATGCCTTAAAAAGTCGAATTTGCCAGATGGAAAAAGAATCTCAAAAGTTCACTGAGGAGATTCATTCCTTCAGAGTTAGACTGGAGCAAATGGAAGCTAATGACTTTATGAGAAATCAAGATGCTGTTAAGCAGATCCAAACAAACGAAAGATTAGAAGGCAATGTGAAATATCTCATGGGAAAAACCACTGACCTGGAGAATAGATCCAGGAGAGACAATTTAAAAATTATTGGACTACCTGAAAGCCATGATCAAGGAAAGAACCTAGAAATCACCCTTCAAGAAATTCTCAAGGAAAACTACCCTGATGTTTTAGATCCAGAGGGCAAAATAGAGGTTGAAAGAATCCACCGATCACCTCCTGAAAAAGATCCCAAAAAGAAAACTCCCAGGAATATTATAGCCAGGTTCCAGAATCCCCAGATCAAGGAGAAAATACTACAAGCAGCCAGGAAGAAACAATTTCAATATTGTGGAAACACAATCAGAATAGCCCAGGACCTGGCAGCTTCTACACTGAGGGATCGAAGGGCATGGAATATGATATTCCAGAGGGCAAAAGAACTGGGAATGAACCCAAGGGTCACCTACCCAGCAAAACTGAGTATTTTGTTTCAGGGGAAAATATGGTCATTCAGTGGAATAGAGGACTTTCAAGCATTCTTGAGGAAAAAACCAGAATTGAATAGAAAATTTGACATCCAGACACAAGAAGCAAGAGATGCCTGAGAAGGTAATCAGGGAAAAGAAATCAAAAGGAACTTATCAAAGTTGAACTATTTACATTCCTATATGGAAAAGCAATAACTGTGACTGATGACATCTTTCTCACTATGAAAATAATGGAAGAAGGGGGTGTGGTCATATGAATACATATGTGATTGTGTGTGTATATGGTTACAGTTATATATGGATAGAGGGCATAGGTTGAATTTGTTGGGAAGGGAGAATACTCAAGGGATGAAATTATGAGGTGAGAGAGGAAAGTGGCAAGAGGAGACAGGGAGAGACAGGGTAGGGTAAACTATCCCATGTAGAAGAAGCAAGGGGAAGTGGTTGCAAAGGAGGGGGAGAATAAGGAAGGCTAAAAAGGCAAAACCACATTCACATTGAATTTGGTTCAGGGAGAAAATGACATACATACTAAATGGGATATCTCAACCTGCAGCAGGATAGGGGGAAGGGGGATGAGAGGAGGGATGATGGATGGGAGGGCATCCTTGGGGTGAGGGGAGGTTGGAAGTAACCACTATAGAAGAGGGACAGGATCATGTAGGGAATGGACCAGCTGGGGGTGGGATGAGTGGGAGGGAATTATAAGCAGCCTTGTACAATATATCTACTATGATAATGTTTTGCATAGCTAGACATGTACAACATTTACTGAATTACTTATCTCCCAAGAGTGAATGGGTGACAAGGGAGGAATTAAATGGATCTGAAATTCGAGGTCTTAACATTAAATGTTTCAAATATATATAAATACTATTATTAATACTCTTTTGCTTGTAATAGGGAGATAAGATGTGCAGGCATTGGGACACAAGATTAATCTTCCTCCAATGGAAAAGTCAAAGGGGGTGTGGGAGAAGGTATGGGAGAGAGCAGATTGGAGGAAGCGATATCTTGTGGGACTACTATTCTGGGAGGTTGGGTAGGGGAATAACAGGGGGGAAATGATTGCAACTCAAAATCTGGCGGAAATGAATGATGTAAAACAAAAGTTAATAAAGCATTTGTTTAAAAAAATAAAGAAAAAAAAGAAAGAAAAAAAAGAATATAACCAAAAATAGACAAATGAACAAATTCTTCTGTTAGGAATGCGATATCACAGCTAGAGCAAAAGAAAGTACTGAATCTCACTGATAGAGGTCCATCCTAACAGTCCCTAGGGAGATAAGGGACACCTTGTGGACCTGACTTCAGCTACATGTCTTCTGCTTCTTTTTCCATATGGCTCTATCCTGAAGTGACTCAATGCTCAAAGAACATCTTGCTTGGAGTGTCCCCAAAGGGGGTCTGGAAGGGAACTGGTGAAGCTTGAGCTTCTGGTCTCTTGCCAATTCTATCCCACCCCCTCATACAGGTCAATATCTACCAATAAGGAGAAAAAAATAACTAGGTACTTTGGGACAGGGGTTAGATATACATGCAAAATGGCAGGTAGGTTAGAATCCTGCTTATATTTCTAGGAGAACAGCAGCCTGGTCATCTCTGAGATCTCTCACCTCACAAATCTTATAACACATAGCCTGTTTTAAGAGAATCTTTCCTCAGAAGACTGCCCTTTTGGAAAAAAATATGAAAAACCAATCTCACTAAAGTCATAATAATAAAAAGTTATAGTTTAAAGTTTTCCAAACAGTTTACATATATTATTTCATGTTCGCAACAGCATTGTGAGGTGTATGCAATTGTTAACTCAATTTCACAAATGAGGAAAATGAGACTGAAGAAGACAGGATGCAGATTCAGCCATTAACATCTTAGCATGAATTGGTTTATTATATTAATGATACTAGCCAAGATCTGCATAATGGTTTAATGTTTACAAAATACTTTACATTGATGATCTCAAATATATATATATATACACACACATACTCACAACATACAAATACATATATGCGCATGCATACACATTCACACATATGTTGGGGAAGGTGACCTGCCTAGGGTCACACATCTAGTAAGTGTCTGAAGCCAGATTTTAACTCAGGCCCTCCTGACTCTAGGTCTGGTGTTCTATCTACTATGCCACCTACCTGCTCCAATATTTTTTCTTTTATCAGATACGTCTGAGAAAATAAAACATAAGGCAGATCAAAAAGACATTGGAATCTCTAATCTAAATATGAGAATTTATTTTTAATATCAATATCTATGATAGCTACTAGATGATTGAGGAAATAAATGATTACAAGAAACCACTGTGAAGGAATAGGAAACTGTAATGGAAATGCAAATTTAAAGATCTTCCCTGCCCCTAGCTTAAGTGCTCCTGGAGCTTGTGGTGGGAGGCTTGTTTTTCAGGAAAGCCCACACCTTGATACTTTGTGATTGGGCAGTGGGTCAAGGAGGTTGTTACAGTCTCTGAGCCAAGAGAAGGCTATATAAGCCCTGAGGAGAGGCTTTGCTTTGGGGCTCACTTTGAGAAGTGTTGTGTGATTTGACCAGATGAGACTCTGGGAAGCCGTTGTTGAGAGCCCCCCGGCTTTGAAAACCCAGATGTTGATGCTTCCCTCTCTGGTAACTGTGATTTGGTATTGATATAATGGTAGGACAGTTTGGAAGCCTGTCTGTTTGATCTGTAAGTTCTGTAACTCTGACGTTCAGGGTGCTGACCTTTTTCCCCTGAACTAGGTAATGTATGTTTGTTTGATTAAAGTAAGCTTGTTAACCCATTTTGAGTTGCTTTCCCTTTGAAAAGCAGATCTAAGAACCTGTGTTGGCAGCTACCCTGGGGATATTGGGGTGCTTGCTACTACAAAATGGCGACGATGGATGGGATCTGCTGAGTAAAAGGAAAGTATGGGGGCTGGGATAATTGTATGTTTCCCAGTTGTGGTAGCTGTGATTCTGTGGAGCCATGGAGCAGGAGAGAAGAATGTCCTGCATGCTGACTTCACTGAGCTGAGAGCAGGAATGGTGAGCTGCCTGCATGGAGACTTGTGGAGAAGCCAGGAGCTGCTGTCTTCTGCTGGAGGAGAAGGAACCCAGGAGTTTGGAGTTCAGCCAAAGGACAAGATAAGGACTGTGTGGCAAAGCAGGGGCACTGAATGTGTTTCCTTGCTGCATCCCACAGTTTGGGACCCAGGGGGGATGGACTTGTGACTATTGTGGGTGGGGTGAAGTGCCATGGACCCCAAGGACCCCACTTTGGTTTTGTTGCCTAGTTCCCTCTCTGGATTTGGAAGCAGGGGCTGGAGCAGTGTTATGGGAAGGACACCGCCCCCCTCCCAAGAGTACTTTATGTGATAATGCTTTGTATTTTGTGAATTGATGTGAAAATGCAATGTACTTTGTTTAAGACCCAGTGGCCACTTTGGTAACTTTAGATGTACCTTGAAAATGTGACCTAAGAGATGTTTTAGTGCTAATTCAAATGTAAATTGTGTATGCTATGGGCAAGAAAGATCTTGGGGCCGAATGTAATGGAAATGCAGATTTAAAGATCTTCCCTGCCCCTAGCTTAAGTGCACCTGGAGCCTGTGGTGGGAGGCTTGTTTTTCAGGAAAGCCCACACCTTGATACTTTGTGATTGGGCAGTGGGTCAAGGAGGTTGTTACATTCTCTGAGCCAGGAGAAGGCTATATAAACCCTGAGGAGAGGCTTTGCTTTGGGGCTCACTTTGAGAAGTGTTGTGTGATTTGACCAGATGAGACTCTGGGAAGCCGTTGTTGAGAGCCCCCCGGCTTTGAAAACCCAGATGTTGATGCTTCCCTCTCTGGTAACTGTGATTTGGTATTGATATAATGGTAGGACAGTTTGGAAGCCTGTCTGTTTGATCTGTAAGTTCTGTAACTCTGAAGTTCGGGGTGCTGACCTTTTTCCCCTGAACTAGGTAATGTATGTTTGTTTGATTAAAGTAAGCTTGTTAACCCATTTTGAGTTGCTTTCCCTTTGAAAAGCAGATCTAAGAACCTGTGTTGGCAGCTACCCTGGGGATATTGGGGTGCTTGCTACTACAGAAACCCATCTTCCAAAGAGAGAGATGGAGAGCTATTACAGCACAGCTCCTAGTTTTTTCAACCATCCTTTGGTGAGGCACTACCTCGACTGTGATGTTTCTCAGATGGCTCCATCTTCTGGCCTTCAGCTCAAGAATTGTCAATTGCAGAGGCTCACCTTCATCTCTACCATCTTAACCCCAAATCTCCTTCTTCTATGATTCATCACTTCCTATGCTGCTGCTACCATCAGGCCTCTTGGTTGGAATTCAGTTAAGATATTTTCCACTTTCCAGTTCTTAGAAAAATGCACTTAACCTTTCTAAGCCTTAGGTTCAAGTAAGCCACCTTGCAGACTTGTGAAGTTCAAAGGAGATCACATATGTATAAGTGACTTATAAAATGATAAAAAGTCTCATATGGTATCATCCTCATCCTTATCACTTACTATTATTGTTATTTTATATTCATAGTTTTTACACATACATGAAGGTCATAATTAATGATCTTTTAGCAGCTGTTAAACAAGTCAAGTCATGTGCCCCATGTTTTGGGGCTATTAATCATGGTTTTTTTTTAAATCTATCTTTTTCACCAAAATCATAATACCAATGGAAGACTGTTCCATGTTTGTTCCTTTATATTTTTGTTCTGTCTCTCTACTATGGTCCAGAAATCCTCCTCTTAGACAAGGAACTCAGCATGTTCTCAGAATCTCCACTTCTTGGTCATCATTACCTAGTGCTTGTTGCTTAAAGCCCATGATTCCATGGGGGGTCTCAGTTTATGGATAGCCTGTCTCTTCTTGGTCCTCCATGTCCCCAGATCTCTAGTCTCTTATTGCCTTGTATATCTGCCCTTTAAAGAATGTAGCTGAGGTACATGAACTAGTTAGGAAATTTAAATTGTCCATCATCAACTAATAATCATAAATGTGGCATCAATGAAAAAAATTGGCACGCTGACCTAACAAGTTCACACATCATCAAGGGATTATCACAAGTGACAGAATAAAGCCCTCCTTTATAATATGGTTATAGAGTCTTAGGTCAAGGGGAATTTATCTCTCTCTCTCTCTCTTTTTTTTTTTTTTTTGCTTTTTGGAGGGCGATTGGGGTTAAGTAACTTGCCTAAGGTCATGCGGCTAGGTTTTTTGTTTGTGTGGGTTAAGTGTCTGAGGCCAGATCCGAACTCAGGTCCTTCTGACTCCAGGGCTGGCGCTCTACTCACTGTGCCACCTAGCCACCCTGGGAATTTATCTCTTGTTAAGGAACCAAACTTTTCCATGGAATTCCACATCTTTTTCAAGAGATATAATAAAAAGGACTACATTAAAAGGGCAAAAAAGACCCAGAATGATGTTGTACATCTCTATCATATGCAAAATTTGCAGGCATCTAGAACACACATATATTTGACCCCAAGAATGCCTTGTATACATTGCATATTTAAAATTCATCTCCAAATCTGGTGTTAAGGAATGGATATGGAGTCAGGCTCTGCTGTTCCTGTGTGACCTTGGGCAATTCACATGCCTTTTGGAGGCCACAGTTTTCTCTTCTATAAAGTGAGGGATTGGATTCAATGACCTCCAAGGTCTGTTCTAAATTTAAAATTAGATGAGTAAGTAGCATCACCTTGACCTAATTTGCTAGCCTCTCAGAGGGGAGGAAAGAGTGACATTTTAGTGCTCTCATGATCCCTAAGAAATTAGACTATTTCTCATGTTGAAATAGATGTAACACTCGAGTGGCTAATAGATCATGGCAAAGCACATATTCAATCTTTCTGAAGAAAGAGGCAACCCTCCTCAGCCCCTTCCACACCCACAAGACCCCCAAGTCTTTTCAAAATCTAAATTAAAGCAATTAATGATGTTTATATCTGATAACAACATTCATTGACATAAAATCCTGAGCCAGGCGCTCATGAATCTGCCATTAATTTGCTCACCTTCATCCTTTTCCAAGCTCTTATTCCAGGTTGAAAATAGTTCAGTAAAGATATATAGAAATCAGAAGGAATAATGAGACAGATGCAGTAAAGGCTTTTGGAAGAATCAAAAGACAAAGCTGGTAGTTAGCTACCTGAGAATCTTGTGGTATTTTCTGGTCCTTCCTTAATTCTATCTCCTGGAACAAATCTCTTTGGAGTAAAAAAAAAAGTTATATTGTGCATTCCTTAAAGAAAACACCATCAAAGAACTTTAAATTGCACTTCTAATGTGAAAAGTAGCGTTTAAAATGACATAATGGGGTTCTGAATTAATTCTCTTTCAGTGAGTTTCATATCAAATTACAGGTTAAAAGACAATTCTCTGTGGAATAATAATAATAAAAAAATCTTCCATCAGAATATAAAGACTTGGAACTTAGCCCAATTTTTGGTCACAGTCTTTTGTCAGCTAGAATTATAAGCTCTAATGGCCATCAGAAATGTCACTTGTGTTCTTTCTGCCTCTTCTACCCTCACAAGAAGTAGGGATTGTGTGATTTACAAAGGTCTTGTATTGCTTCTGATTGCAGGGACAAAAAGCCCAGGGAAATAGATGTAGTTGAAATGATTTTTTCCCCCAAGGGAAGTTTTCAGTGGGTTACCATTTCATCTCCAGTGTTTCATTTTCTGAAGCATACAATGTAATAAAGCCCCATTTGATCTCCTCTGTCTAAGCTGACTGTGCAGGGTGAGAAGTAGAACATTATTTGCTGCCAAAGATCAGAGATGACTGCTGGCATATTTAGAAAGGGCACATGACCTAGTGAGACGGCCTGGATATGAGTCCTAACTCTGCTACTCACTACCTGGAAAATCTTACTAATAGGGGTCACTTAATCTCTTTGGGATCACTTTCTGTACTTAAGTTTGTCAGTCAATCAGCATTTATTAACTACTATGTATCAGGTGGGCAGCAAGATGGTTCACTGGATAGAGATGGTCCTGGGGTCAGGAAGATATTTCCTAAGTTCAAATCTGACCTCTGACACCTAGCAGCTGTATGACCCTAGGCAAGTCACTTTACCTTGTTTGCCATAGTTTTCTTATCTGTAAGATGAGATGGAGAAGGAAATGGCAAGCCACTCCAGGATTTTTTGCCAACAAAACACCAAAAGTGGTCAGGAAGGGTTGGAAAGTACTTAAAAACAACTAAATGACAAATACAAATATACCAGGCACCATGCTAAGTGTGAGGTACAGAGGAAGGCAAAAAAAAAGTAGTCACAAAGGTTTTCTTTTCTTCAATGGAGAAGTAGTAATCAGAATTTTTACCCTTAATACTCCACCCCCAAGCCTAAATATACCTCCAAAAATAACAACACTTGAAAAATGTAAGGAATTGCTTAAGTTGGACTAAATTTTTGCTAATACAGACAAATGATCACAAAAAATAACCATCATCATCACAACTGATATATCTATGGACCTTTAAAGTTTCCAAAACACTTTTTCCATGTTATCTAATTTGATCAGAATTGTATTCAATACATAACATACATATTAAACAAAATGAGGAAGGATAAGTGTATAGAAACAATCATGCTCCAGGGTTATTTTTTCTGGAAAGGAGAAGAGACTCAAATTTGTTGAGTCTCTCTGAGCAAGTCTTTGAAAGAATTCTGCATATAATTTATAAAACTAAAGTAGGCATTTTAGTCAAATTTTATTACAAGAATGACCATCACCAGCAAAATTTGAAAACAGCATTATTTTTGGAAATGTTTAAATCAATTTATGGGTATAGGTCCAGGATGTATGTCTTTGCTTTTATTTTTTAATTTTTTTTTCTTCTTTAGACTTGTTCTTCCTATCTCAGCTAGGAAGGAAGTACAGTGGCTGTTATAGACCAGACCCCACTTCTGATGGTCCCCTGGAGGTTTGGCTTCCTCTGTTTCTGACCTATGTAGGTTTATACCTCTTTAGGCTTAGGGAGCCCCCATCCCACAATGAATTTATTTTTTCTGGACTTAATTTGGATACCCAATTGACTTAGTCATACTGCAGTCCAGAACTCCTGGGCCCTCAGCCTCCCTAGAAGCACTGATTACCATGACATCACTTTCATTTCATTACGTGTTTAGCAAAACCATTCTAGTAGAGGGGATGAGGTAGGGTGAGGCATATTACTAACTATTGGGTTCATGAATGCAGTCATAGATATTCATAGTGCCCTCCAGTTGCTACCATTAGAGCCTGAAGAAAGCTTGGTATAGTGGATAGTTAGCCAGTCCAGTAACCAGTAAAACCTGAGTTCTAAGGTCTTTCAAGTCCACATTCAGTGTCCTAGCCACTACAACACAATATCTCAAGCAGGATTGCCTAATGAATACAAAACTGGCCTTGGATTCAAGTTCTGTCTGACACATGCTGGTGATCCTGGGCAGATCATTTAATCTCTTAGAGCTCTAGGCAATTCTATAAGACTATAAAGTGAAGATAATATGCTGACTGATATTGGTGGAAGGTATTTCCTCATCTGGTAGTTCTATTAATGAAATGAATATTATTAATGAATTTTATTAATTATTAATAAAATCATAGGTTTGGTCCCTATCTGCATCACAGCTCATACTTGAGGTTTAATGAGTGTTATCTGTGTTTATATTTTGATTTCAAATCAATATTACAAATTGAACTTTGACTGATGACCCAGAGTAAGGCTTTTGCTGACTTCACTATACAGAAAATGTTCACAACAGGAGTATATCTAAAAGGAGAGTGATGAATATAATAACCTGCATTCCTTTGCTAGACTCTTTAGACTTCACATGATGGAATTACATATGCATATGTACATCTATCTATTCAGGGTTTACACTCCAAATTAGACCCTTCACTTATTTCTAAAGTTGTTATTATGACCCAGAAAGGTAGAAGGGGACCTCATTGCCACTATTGTGAAATCTCATACCTAAGCATTAACACCCAAGAGTTAGGGTACTAGTAACTGAGAAGATAAGAAAAGACTTCTTTTAAAATATGCTATCAAAGTTTTGTATTGAAGAAAATTAGGATTCTATTAGGTAGCTGTGAAAGATGGAATCTCATTGATGGGGCATGAGCTGGGCAAAAACATGGGGGAGTTAGATGAAAATTTGCATATGAGGAAATCTAGTAGGAGCTCAGTTTGAGAAAATTGGAAAAAATGAAGGGAGGTTCATGTAAAACAAAATAGAAAAGATATATGGAGTCATGTTTTACAAGACTTTAAGTGCCACCACATATTTCATATACTTCATCCTAGAAAAACACTAGGAAGACATTGTGTCTTGACAGGTAGATAACAAACATTTATTAATCACCTACCATATGCCAGGGAGTCTGCTAAGCACTTTACAAATATTATATACTTATTATCTATTTACATAATTATTTTTATTAATACCTTACCTGGGAGGTAGGTGTTGTTATTATTATCTTCTTTTTGCATATGGTTAAATTGAGGCAAACAGAGGCTAAATGATTTTCCCAAGATCTAAGATTAAGCTAGTGTCTGAATCCAGATTTAAACTCTGATCTTTTTGACTCCTAGTCTGGAGGTTTATTCACTATCCTATCTAGGCACCTTAGATGGACAGGGGAGTGATATTGTTTTATTTGCATTTTAGGAATATCCTTTTGGCAGATGTATGGAAAGTAGATTGGAGAGAGGAAAGGATGGAAGGAGGAAAACCAATATGAAGTCTGTTATAATAGTCTAGGTGAGAGCTGATGAAGGACAAAATGAGACTCTGGGTATGTCTCTGAAAAGAGGTTGTGGTGATAGAATCAATCAACAGAACTTGTTAACTAATTGGAGATGTGAAGTAAGGGAGAGGTGAAAGAGATATACTAAAGTTTGGAACTTGGGTGACTGGAAAGATAATTGTACCAGCAAACAAAATAGAAAATTTTGAAGAAGAAATTTTTTTTTCAGGCGAATAGGAGTTCTGTTTTGGACAAGTAGAGTCCAAGATGCTTAAAGGACATGCATGATGAAACATTCTATAAGTAACTGGTAATGCAGAATTGGAGTAAGAGATTAAGGTTTGGCATGCAGATTTAAAAGTCATCTTCCTAGGCATGAAATTGATCCCATAACAGCTAATAAGGTCTCCAAGGGAGAGACCATATAGAGAAATAAGAAGGTCTAGTAGAGTCAGAGGGGTTACCCCCACTTAGTGGGAAGGAAAAAAATGAAAATTTCTCAAATGAGATTGAGAAAAATGTGAAAAATAAGCAGCAAGAAAACCCAGAGAGAAGAGTGACATGGAAGAATGGGAGGAATGGATGTCTTAGGGAAATGTTCCACATGGTCAAAAGCTGCAGAAAAGTCAATTAAAATGAGGAGTAACAAAAAGATATTTGATTTAGCAATTAAGAGACCAGAATAATGGTGATAAATGTAATGATAATAAATAAATGTAATGATGTAATGGTAATAAGTAAATAATCAATCAAACAAATAAATAAATGGAAGAAAAGAAAGGAGAACAAAGAGTCAATGAAACATTTAAAGAATACACACAATAAAGTAGAAGGAATTTCAGAGAGGCACAAATAAACAGGATGTTTTAGAACTACTGTGCTAAATTTATTATATATTAAACAAATTTCACATAATAGGGATTCAGGATTTCACATGCAACCCCCTCTTCTGTTTCTTTCATATGGGGAAATCATGTTCATCAATTTCATAATAATAAAGAAAATTTTAGAGAGAGATTATCAGCAAAGACCCATTTCTGATGAAAAGTGGAATGGGAGGCAAGATGGAAAGAGTTGAAAAGTAAATGAAAGGTAAAAAAAAAAGTAGAGGCAATTATGTATAGATGTCACTTTCAATGGATTATCTGTGAAAGGGATATGGGACAAGAATTTAAGGGAATGGAATTGCAAAGAGAAAACTTTTTAAACAGATACAGGTTACCTGGTCATGTTTGTAGGCTGTAGGGAACGAATAAGTTGATATAAAGTGTCTGAGGATGAAATACAGTGATTGAGGGAGAAGCTACCAGGGAAGATAGGATAAGATAGGATCAATAATGAAAGGGGCTGCACTTAGCAAGAAGAAGGGCCATCTCTGCACTAGATACTAGGAATAAAAAAAGAGAATGGGGGATGCTTTAAACCTTCAGTAGCTTCCTATGGCCTCTAAGATTAAAACAAAACTTCTCAGCCTAATATTTAAGAACCAAATATGGCATACTATATTCCCAGATATTTCACGTTATTCTTCTTCCTTCATGGTCTCCACATTTTTCTCTAAATTGGACTTCAACTGTCTCCAGAGCTCACATTCCTTATCCTGCCTTCATGAATATTTGGAGGCTGTCCCCAAGAGCAGAAATACATTACCTCTTCAACTCTACCCCTTAAAATCCTAGTCTTCTTTTCTTTTGAGTGTCAGTTTAAGTGTTTCCTCTTCTGACAAGCCTCCTTTGACATTTCAAATGCACTTCAAATAAACTGAAGTTGTATTTCTCTCCACTGAAATTATCTTGTATTTCCTTAAAACAATAATACCTAACAATTACATAGAATTTAAAGATTTGCAAAGCACTTTAAATACATTAATTACCTCATTTGATAAGCACAGAAATGCTATTTGTGCTACTATTATCTGCAAATGTAGAATTTACAAATATAGAAACTAAGGTTTGAAGGATAAGTGATTTGCCTTGACCAACTGCCAACATCCTACTAACTAGATATGTGCAGAACTCAATATGCCAGCAACTGGATTGGAAAAGATCAATTTGTGTCCAAATCCTATAGAAGGGCAATGCCAAGGAATGTTCAAATTACCAAGCAATTTTGTTTATTTCACACACCAACATTGTTAAAATTCTACAAGCTAGGCTTCAGCAATATGTGATCTGAGAATTACCAGAAGAGCAGATTGGTGTTCAGAGTCAGAGGAACTAGAGACCACATTGTCAACATTCACTAGATTATGAAGAAAGCAAGGGAGCTCCAGCAAAACAAAACAAAACGCTACTTCTGCCTCACTGACTACATTAATGCTTTTGACTATGCTATCACAACAAAATGTGGTAAGTCACCAAAAAATGAGAGTACCAGATCATGTTACTTGTTTCCTGAGGAATCTGTATGCATTCCAGGAAGCAGCAGTTAGAACTGAACACTTGATTGGTTTAAGATTGGAAAAGGGACATGTCAAGGCTGCATATTGTCACCTTTTTAATTAATATGCATTATATATTACATCACGTAAAATACTGGACTAAATCAATCAAAAACCAAAATTTATGTTGCCAGGAAAAATATCAGCAATCTCCAATATGCAGATGATGCCAGTAAGCAGAGAGGAATTAAGAAACCTCTTAGTGAGGGTGAAGGAAGAGATTGTTAAAGCTGACTTGAAGCTTAACATAAAAAATACACACAAAAACCCAAAAAATCAACTAAGATCTTGGCCACTGGTCCAGTCACTCCTTGGTAAAACAGAGGGAGAATAAATGGAGGCAATGTTAGATTTTATATTCTTGGGCTCAAAGATCACTGTAGATGGTGACTGCAGCCATGAGATTAAAAGATACTTGCTCCTTGGAAGGAAAGCTATGGCAAATCTGGACAGCTTACTAAAGGTCTGTTGCTGGTGTTGCCATGGCATTTACTGCACCCCAGGCCAACTCCTACCATGGTGTTACAGACCTGTTTTGCAAATCTCCTAAATTGTCTTGGGCTACAAAAATGTAATATCTCACCCTGACCTTTTGTTGGCTCTACCACTCCAGAATTCAATTTGAAGTGTTATTCTAAAGATATCTGAGAGTGGATGTTGGGAGAGCTCCCTGCCTTGCTACCTCTAATCCTTCATCTTGACTCCACCTTCCCATTGTCTAATTTTTTTTGACATTATTTCCTCTGTACCAATCACACTACCTGACAAGTAGTAGGTCCTTATACATGTGGATATATAATATATATACATATATATATATATACATATATGTATATTATTCATGTGGAATGAATGGACCCCGCCCTTAGTTAATCTGGTCTTTAAATGATAATGATAGAGTCCTTCAGTGAACCAGTGCTTGAAGCTTTTTTTTTCAATTTGTTTCTACTACAGTTGGTATTCTGTTGGAATAGTCTTCAGGAACTCAAGGCCACAGAATAATGAGGCATTAAATTAGAGCTTAATGGAGAAACACTGAATCAAATAAAGAATTAGGTATCCCATATTGAAATGTCTCCTGGGAAGATCTGATCTGTTAAATTAGGAAATATTCTGGACCTCATGGCAGATATCACATAGTATATATTTACATGGTTCCTGGCTTACAGTACTTTCAAACATTGGTCACATTTTATTTATTTAACATACCATAATTAATTGTGTATGTGTCTTGTCTTGCCAACTAGAACTACAGGGATTATATCTTATTTCTCTTTGCATACTTAGAATACTTATAGCATACTCTCAATAATGTCTGCTGAACAAATTAATGTTTTAAATGAATGTTTCTCTTGTAGAAGATTCTTATTTTGAGTGACACATTGTAATTGCCATCATATCTTCATTTCTGCATGTTTAAATAGGATGATAGAGCCCTTCTCTTTTCATTCTAAGAGTCTATAAAAATTATATGTGGTTGCTTAGTGTGTACATGCTACATTTTTTCCCAAGAGGCTGTCCACAACCACCTTATTTAATTTTATTCCCTTATCTCATCCCTGATACTTCTGACACCTCCATTAAACTATGAACATAATGTGTATTTAATGTAAGCTCCCTGAGGACAGGAACAGTTTCATTTTTGACTTTGTATCCTCATCATCTATCACAGTGCCTGGCACATAGTAGGTGTTTAATAAATACATGTTGATTTAGTCTAAATATAAATATAAATATATATATATACACACATATGCATGTATATATGTATATGTGTCTGTCTGTCTATCTATCTATCTGTCTCTCACTAAAGATTCTTCCATTACCTGACTAAAACTCTTGTCTTTAGGGAATTTAACTCCACCCAACTCCACCTCCTTTCTCACACTCTTTAGTGATTAAATCATTCAGACAAAACAAAGTAGAGCTTTGCAACAATTTTCACCATAATTCACATCAAAGCAGCCATAGTTTACAAAAAGAAAGTTCCATTATCCTGAAGGATATAGATTGATTGTTATACCTTGACTAAATCCAATTCTCAAATTGCTCAATCAAATCTCCTCACTTTGCCAATGGTGACAGCCAGAATCACTTGTCTACCTCATTTGCTTCAGTCACTCTTGCAGATTGCTTTTATCACCACCAATTCAAGTGCATGATAGTAAATGCTTGAATTGAATAAGATGGAAAAGCCAAGCACACCTTTTGTCAGATGTATAGGAGATAGTTTCCTCCCACCCCCACCCCCATGGTTATGGGAGACTGAGGGGTATAAGCTTATTTTTCTTATCATAATAGTAACAATTATAAGATTACTATTTTGAAAAATCATGCAGTTTCTGCAAGAATTTTCATTTATGCTGTATTATGTTCATCTGGTTTGGAAAATTTTTTCCTTCTATCTCTACTACTAACTGAATGACAAGTTTTAAAATGAATTTTCAGCTTAAAGAAAAACTCGTCATTGGTTTCTACTGACTGACTACTAATTGTCATCTCTCTAAAAACGAGCTGAAATGGTTTTTAAAAAAGGACAGAAAAGAATGCAGTAATGAAGTTTTACTTTGGAAGAAGTAGTAAAATTGGAAAACAGAAAGGCAAGCAATGAATGACCCAAACAAGAAATCACTTATGAAATCTTTTGATAAACTCTAGCAAAGATGGCATTAAGGCAAAGATCCTTTGCAATTGAAAGACTTTAAAGGTTGAAAAATAGAAATTCAATATGTTTTTCTTACCATCGTGTAAACAAAGAAATCCATATATATCTTCTTTCGTAAATACACAGTTGCAACGATTCATTTTTACAGCCATTTCTCAGTAAACCATCTTTCACTTTGATAACATAATTATAGTGGAACAAGAAATTTCTTTACTGATGCTGAGATCTCATTTAAGCTCCTACAAGTTTCCTATTTAGATTGTACCTTGTACTTGACCTGAATATTGTATGGTTATTGATAGCAACCCTTTGAGAAGTTTTACCAATCTATTTACTGAAATTTCATTATCTGAAACAGCCTTGCACTCCACTCCCACTCCTACTCACACATGCTGAGGGAGGAAGATTGAGATTGTTCTTGATGAGCAATGAGCATTAAAAATGAGCTGCTAATCTAAACTAATGATAACTGAAATTTACATAACGATTTTCCTTCATTATTTTGAATAACAGTTATATGGAAAGAGACCATGCCTATCCTTGGTTGTTAGGTCTTAGACTGGAGGGAAGAACTCAGACCAGGGGAAGAAGATATGAGAGACAGGCTTGTCACAATGCAAGCTAATCTCCAGGTGGTCGGCCCAGTACTGTGACCCTTTTTTTTTTTTTTAACAATGAGGGCCCCACTGCAGGTGATCCAACATTTACACTGATAGTTGTGCTCTTTAACCAGCACCAGAGGCTACTCTGGGAGAAAATGATCTCTGCATGAAAACAGCTCTACCTTGTGATGTGGTTCCAGGAAGCAGTATGGTGTAATGGAAAGATTAGTGGCTCTGGAATCTTAGGACCTGGTTTCAGTCACATCTTTGACACTTCCTAGCTCTGTGACCTTGGAAAAGAGACTTAATTTCCCTCAACTTTAGTTTCCTCATCTGTGAAATGAGAGTATAGGACTAGACAGCCTCTGGTTTTTCAGTCACCGTTTTTATGATCTTATGTTAAATGGTCTCAGGTTCCTCTAGAGTTCTAATCCTATGATAATTCAAAAATAGTTACCTAATAATATATACCTATGATAATTCAAAAATAGTTACCTAATATAATAATATCATTCTTAGGTCCACCATTTTCTGGGTGAAAATTACCAGCCTGGTTTGTATTATGAGTTGGAGAAGGGTCATCACTATAGATTTGGTTTGAGTTCCACTGGGAAAATTCTGCCTTCTTCCTTAGACTATTGTATTTCATAGTTAATAGGAACATGGCATAATGAAATGGATCACAAGAATGACTTAACTGTATATAATCTTTAGTCTGGGCCTCCAATTTCTTTGTCATGGGAAGGAAACTTCATTCCTTCCCAATAAGGAAATTCATGGTATTAATGCCATTAAGCAATTTTGTGGCAATTTACAGTCTTAGAGAGTTTTATTGAGTTGTTACTTGCCTATGGTAGCACAGATAGTATATATCAGGGAAGGGGCTAGACCCCAGGTCTTCGTTTCTCAGAGACTGATTCTCTTTCCATTACTATGTCTGTTTCCATTATTATAATTATAAAAATAATAATTATTATATGCTATAATATTTGTGATAATAATAATTATAAAAAGCAATAACAACAATGATGATAATAGTACCTGTCTAGGGCTTAAGTTTTCCTTAATGTTTGCAAAGCCATATTTGCAATAAGTAACAAGAAATCTATGAGGTAGACCTATCATTATCCCATTTTAAAGATAAGTAAACTGAGACTGAGAGAGTTTGTGCTATATAACCTTTCATGACCAAATAAGTAAAATAAATGCCATTAAACTTGATTAAAACAACTACTAAGAAGCTCAACCCAGCAGTGTTTCCTAAACTCAGGCTCCTCTTCTACTGGGTAACCACTCAATGAAATTGGCTTGTGTCCACTGTGGTAACCAGGAGGGTTGAGGCATGACCCCAGGAGATAGCAGGACATGCATATGGTCTGTATAACTTCCTCTCTGACGTTATTACATCTTCCTAATAACTATTTAGATTAAAACTAACCTACAACCTGTAAAATTATAGGAGAATGGTGGTGGGAGGGGACTAAGCATGAAGTATTGGGCTAAAATGGATGAAAAGGATGCTACAATTGTGTTGGAGATGTTATCTTTTCTAATATCTATTTTTAAATTTTGTAATATATTAGTACAGTAAGGCATGTATAAAACTTATAAATAAAGTAATTACATATATATTGGGGGGCATGTACTTTTTTTTTTACTGATAGGGTAGATGATCAAAAAAGTTTGGAGACAACTGAGAAAGACAGCAGGGAAAACAGATGGCTCTGATAGCTCTTCCTGAAACCCCCCTGAGATCTTTACGTGTGGAGTGTTACCAGTTATCCTCGCCATCATCACCAAAGCAAAGCAGCTATCCCTTTTCCTCTCATGGATGCTTTGAACTGGGCAGGGCCTTAGGGATTATCTTGCCCACCCAATCATTTTACACCCCTCCCCCACATCAGGCTCTCTGTTTTGGATGTTTAAAAGTTTCCCTTAATGTTTATTTTAACCTAATTTTGACAGCTCTAAAGAGGAATATTAAAGAGAATAAAGACTTTCCAGATGTGCAATCCTCTTAAGAGAGACTATTCTTAGTCAAACTCACTACACAATTGTGAATTTTTTCTAGATTCTTGTTAGCCAAACTCCACTTTTTCCTGTTCATCCTGATTTCAATTTAGTTCCTTTGCTGTGCCACATTTTCATAGAACCATGGACTCTCAAAATGAGATGGGAATTCAGAAGTCAGTTTAAACTCCACCTGAAAAACAGTCTTCTCAATAGCTTTCCAGATAAGTCATTTCTCCTCACCTTGAATATCTCTGGTGAAGAGGAGCCTCTTACCTCTCAGGGGAGCCCATTCCACTTTTAGACAGCTCTCAAAGTCACCTCTTTGTAGCTTCCACCCACTTGTCCTATCTCTACCTCTGGGACTAAGCAGAACAAGTCTAATTCCTTTTCAATATGACAACCCTTCAAATATGTCAACATATATACTTTCCCCTTAAGTCTTTCCTCAACTTCATTTATTTTTTCTCTGTCTTGTATGGTTAGATTCCCCCCCCCCCCCTTATCCATAGCAGCCCAAGAAATGGTTATTTAGGAAAGCAGAAGATGTATGAGGGTCATTTGAGTTATATGGTGGGTGAACTGTGGTGATAGTGAAAAATAGGATTTATAGTCAACCCTTCTGCTTTTGCTACCATGGGATCATGGAATTACAGCTCAGAGCAGTAAGGTTAATACCTCTGCTTGGACGCTTATTTGCCCCATCTATGGCATATGACCCACTCATTTCCAAATCTGAATTAGCCATTTTATTTTTGTTCAAACAGAGAATTAACCTCTATTTGGATTATTCTAGACCTTCCAGTGTTTCTCTTTTTCATTTGTTCTGTGCCTCACTACCAAAATTTAAGCAGAGGATCATTGAAAATAGCTGGAAAGGACTTTAGAAACTGTCAAGTTCAATTTACTCATTTTGCAGATAAAGCAATTCAGGAACAGAGAAAGTAAATGACTTTCCCAGAGCCACATGACTAGTATGAATTTGAGAAAGGATCCAAATTCAGGTCTTTTTGGTTCCAAGTCCAATACTCAATACCCTATGCCACCTTACCTGTACTGGTCAGCTTTGTTTCCACTGCAAAAGATGGAAGGAAATTTACATATATTATTCCTTTGGAAATCCTTATACAATTTTTTGTCTATAAAATAAAAGATAAAAATCCCTTTTATGAAAGCATTGTGGTTTAGTAAAGCAAAAAAGCATGTCTGCCTCCAGGTCTTTTGAAGTAAAACCAGGACTAGAAAGTAGTCCTGATTTCCTTTCCATTTATAATCCCTGTTATGGTACAGTAGGTATTTCTTTTGTGTTTGGGTTACACTAGAGACTCACTAAGTCCTTTTCAATTCTCAAATTCTGTGATTCAGAGATTCTTTATACTATAGGTGACTTTTTAGAGATAACTCTCGATCAGGGGTGGGGAACCTGTGGCCTCAAGGTCACACGTAGCCCTCTACACCCTAAAATGGAGTCCTTTCACTGAATCCATACTTTACAGAACAAATTCCCTTAACAAACGATTTGTTCTGTAGAACTTGGACTCAGTTAAAAAGCCACACCCAAGTACCTTTTAGGCTGCATGTGGCTTTGAACCCATACATTCCTCAGCCCTGTATTAATTCAATTTAAATGACTTTTATTTAGACAGTATGTAAAAAAGCTAGAGATAGAAGGCCATCTCTGCTTCATCTATCAAAATTCTTAGGCAAGCCTAGTCAATAAGCATTTATGGAGAACTTTCTATGAGCCAGGCACTTTGTTAAGTGAAATGGATACCAAAAAAAAGTAACAAACATCTCTTACCCCCAAAGAATCTACAGCTTAATGGGGGAGACAACATAGAAACAACTGTGCACAAACAAGTTATGTAAAGAATAAGTTAAAGGTATCTCAGAAGGAAGGAATGAGCATAAAGGGAGCCTGGAACAGGTTTCTTTTAGAAGGTGGGATTTGAAATGAGACTTGAAGAAAGCCAGGGAAACTAGAAGGCAGAAATAAGGAGGCATAAAATTTCAGGCATAGATGACAGGCAAGGGTAATTCAGAGAGTTGGAAGATTGGGTATTATTTACTAATAATAGCCAAGAGACCAGTGCCACTAGATATTAGAGTATGTGGAGGGGAGCACAGTGTAAGACTGGAATGGAAAAGGACAGATTGTGCAGTGCTTGAAAATCAAAGAAATGATTTTAAAATTTGATACTGGAGTCAATGGGGAGCCATTGGAATTTACTGAGGGGTGGGTGATAGGATCAGACCTATATTTTAGGAAGATCATCACTTTACTAAGCGAGTGGAGAATGGGTTGGATTTGAAAAAGCCTTGAGTCAGGGACACAAAATACAGGCTATTGTAATATCCCAGGACTAATTAAGAGGCCCTCTACCAGGGTGGTGGCAGTGTCAGAGGAGAGAAGGGTGGTGCATGTAAGAAATGTTGCAAAGGTGGAACTGGCAGGATTTGACAACAGACTGGATATGGGGAGGGTGGAAGATGAAATGAGTGAGGAGTCAAGGATGATACCTAGATTTCAAACTTTGTGACTAGAAGGTTGATGGGGTCTTTGTAGGAAGAGGGAAAGCAGCGCAAGTGGAAGGTTTGAGGGAAAAAGATAATGTTTGGTTTTGAATACATTGTAACGGCAAGCTCAGAAGTAGTTCTCACCTTGTTTTAGCTGTTGAATTAACACCTTGTTTCAGTTCAAGTTTCTTTTGAGCCTTGTATCAAGTCTGTTAAGAAACAGAATGTGTGACCCCACAACTTGTGAACCCTAGAACTCCTGAACTCCTGCAACAGGAATGGGAGGAGCTAATGACCATATATAAGGAGAGGCTCAGGCTAAAGACAGCAGAACTGAGAAGAGGACTCTTGTGGTATCAGAGTCAAGAAGGAGAAAACTTGTGGGTATCCCAGCACTCTGTTTTTCTGCTCTGTCTGTGTTGATGTTTGTTTGTGATACTTTGTACAGAAGCCCCGGGACCTTACTGGAAGCCCTGGAAGAGGATTTTCTGGTTGTATGTTTATAGAAGTCCTGGAGGAGGGTTTTGAAGGTCCTAGGACTTTACTGATGATTCGTGCTGACCTCTTGGACCTTGTTTGTGGGTCTGTGTTGATTTCTATGTTGATGATTTGTGCTGACCTCTTGGACCTTGTTTGTGGGTTTGTGTTGATTTTTATGTTGATGATTTGTGTTGAGTTCCCACACCTTGTTTGTGGATCTGAGTTGATTTCACAGGCAGATAATGAATTGATGATGGAGCAGGCAATGTGCATGAATATTATTGTGGCTCTGTCAAGCTTTGTCTTCCCAGAAACAGGAACTATGAAAGACTTGAGGTGGACTGAGCAATGTGAACTTCAATATAGAATGGGGACTGGACAAGGAGTTGGACAAGGAACTGGGAGCTGTCTGCCTTCGAACCCAGGTGACAGAGCTGGGACAATGGAAGAGGAACCATGGAAGCTGAGAACCAGTCTCAAGTCAAGCCAAAAGAAGACTTTTCTTGGATACTGTGTACTGACTGAGAAGATTATGATTTACTGTGACCTAGGAGTAGAGAACTTTGACTTTTGTGCTTCGTGATAGAATTAAGGATTTTGTGATTGACTAAATGAATGTACTTTATTGAAAACTGTGTGACCACTTTGGTGAAAACTATGTGGCCATTTTAGTGATAAGTTGTTAAGTTGTGATATGGTGAATGCTGTATTTTGATTTTCTGTGATAAGTTGTAACATTGTGAATGCTGTATTTTGATTTTCTATAAATGTTTTGCTCTGATTTGTTATTGAATAAATAGGGAGCTCACTTTACTATGAAATCAGAACCTTGAAAGCCGTTCACAGCCGCAGTCCTCTGGAAAGATTCTTGTCCATGGTTTTACACACATTGACTTTGAGATGTCTATAGGATGTAATAATGATAACTAGTAGGCTATTGGAGATAAGAAATTGGAAATGAAAAGAGAGGTTGGGGCAAATAAATAAATGGTATAGTTGTCCATATAGAGATGATGATTGAGTCTATGGGAGCTGATCATGAAGTAAAGTAATTTGTAAGGTCTAAAAAGTCACATGGTCTTAGTGTTCAGAAGAGAGCTCAAGGATTCAAAGCAGGATGTTTGCCTTTAGCCTTATCTCCTGTTACCACAAGTAAAACATGGCACGAGATAACCATATTTGGGGAGGAAATCAAAACAACTGAATTTTACTTCTAGCTACATCTCTAAGCAGGTAGCAGGGGAAGGCACATTAACTCATTCAACCTTTGTTTCCTCATATGTCAAAAGGGAAAGTTAGACTAAATGCTTGATAAGTCTCCTTTTAATTGTAACCTTCTACAAATGTGCTGATGGCATATCCCAGTGTGGTATGTCTGTTTACTTCTCATGGAGTGGCTCTCATGGAATATACTGAAAGGATCACCACCAATAAAATAGTTCACTTATGGCAATTTTTATTGGTATGGATTTTTTGTTGCTTTGTAAAAGAACATGAGGTCTAATTCTGACTCAAAATTATGATTTCCATCCTTATAGATGTGACTTTCATTTCTAGGGATGCTAACAAAATTTTCATTACTCTCCAAAGGAGTTTATGAGTTGGACTTGTGTTTTCCAGTATTTAATCATTTCTTCTCTTTGGGTTTTCATAGCTTTTAGAGATGTTTCCACTTACTTTCTTGAAATTTATAGCTCCTCAAAAAGTATCATCAATTTATATGTTTCCCCATAGATTTTTCTTTTGACTTTGGGTTGGTTGTTTAGAATTCATTGCAATAGGTGTTGCATTTTTGATAGCACATTTTCTAGTGTTTTAGCCAGGGTGATTTATAATGTTGTGCAGGAAGGCTTGATTTTGACATGCTTAACACTGATGAATTAGGTGAAATATTTCTCAATCACAAACTTTGCAAAGCCTTCCTTCTGATTTGAAGCGAGGGTTTTCTCAGGTGAGATCAGAGAGGATTGAGTCAGTGAATAAAACATGAACTAAATACCTCACAATGTCCACAGATTACTTAAAGGCTTCTCCTGGAAGAGAAACAATTTTGTTTTAGTATAGTACAGCTACCTGTTGTTAGTCAGAAAGGGTCAGATAAAAAAAAAAACTCAAAAAAACAACAACAAAAAACCCAGTCTGACATCATGTCTAAGTGAGAAGTGACATCATTAGGAACTTAGTGGCCATGTAATTGATTCCCCTTATTTGCATATGAGGAAACTGAGGCCTAGCGAGCTTAAGTGGCTCAAAGATACATAGCTAATAAGCATCAAATATAGGATTTCAACCTGGTATGCTGCCTCCAGAGCCATTATGGCAGTATGTTTTACCACTGTTATATCCTACCACACACACACACACACATACACACACACACATGCATACAAGTGAGCATATGTACACACATATGTATAGATATATACATATACACACACACACATTTACACATATATATGTGTATCCATTAGAGGTATGCATGCTGGACTAGCTCCTTTGTATAACTTCCCAGATCTAAGGCAGGACTGGAGGAAGAAGCCAGGGTTCCAGCATGTGAAATGTTGGAAGATCACAAATTCAGACTTTCCTGAAATTATTTCATATGTGTAGCAAAAAACTTTGAACTATTTTGAAAGAAGGAAGTTGCATGGAGATAGTGTCTGATTTTGTTGGATTTTCCCCTCAACTTTTAACACTATGGGGAATAGAATTCCAGCTTTTTCCTTCAGTCTTTCCCAAAACCTGGGAAATTTCAAGAAGCATTCAGTTCAGGTTCCATACATCTAGTAACTAAAAAACACAAGTATGATAAAAATTATGACTCTATTTGCATCGGCATGATGATAAATTCCCTTCCAGAGAGTGTATTTCTATCTACAATGTAGGACTATTTTGAATCAAAATTGTATCGAACTGTGGGTACATGCCTTTAATCACTCTGGGCTTCAATTTGCTAATTTGTTAAATGAAGGCATCAGGCTTGATGGTCCCCATAGTCCCTTTCATCAGTAAAATCCAATGAAATAAATGGTCAAAAATATGAAGAACCAGCTTTTAGAACAATAAATGTAAAGTACTAAGAGCAATATTAAAGATTGTTCTAAATTGATCTTAGTAAGAAAAATGCAAGTAAAATAATTCAGAAGTGGTTTACAAGTAGCAAAGTGGCAAAGATGATTAAAACAAAATCAGCCCATTGTTGTAAGGGTTATGGGAAGACAGATGCACTTATATACTGGTATTGGAGACAGGAAATAGACTAACCATTCTGGAAAACAATTGGGAATTATGGGAGAAAAGTCACTAAACACTTCATAGTCTCTGAATCAGCAATCATGCTAATGAGGAATGATGATGATGATGATGATGAATGATTATAATTATAATAATGCATTTTTATAGAACTTAAAGGTTTGCAAAGAGCTTTACAAGTATTATTTTATTTAATCTTCCCAACAACTCTGGGAGGTAGATGTTATTATTATCCTTATTTTACAGATGAGGAGATTGAGGGAGACAGAGGTTGAATGATTTGCCTAGGGTTATACAACTATTAAATGTCTGAAGTCAGATATAGCTCAAGGAGATCAGTAACAGAAAGAACTCATAAAACAAGAGTCATAGCAGTATGCTTTGTCTAGCAAAACACACACACAGACACACAAACACAAACAAATCAAAGCAAACCAAGGAAACATTGGCTCCCCATTCATGGAGGAATGATTAACACGAACTAACTGTGTAATATGAGTGACACAGTGTGATTGCACCATAAGGAATTATGAATGTAAGTCAAAAAGACATGGGAACGTCTGGTTTTAGTAATGATGTGGAGAAAAAGCAGGACTAAAAGAATAATATACATCATCCTTACAATAATGTAAATGATAAGATGAAGAAGCAGTGCCACATAGATGAACTTTAGGAGAGCTGATAAGGAGGAAATACACATCTGTCTTCTCAGTAGAGAGGCAGGGAGTGTGGATGCGGAATTCAGTACACAGTATTAGGCTCTAAACTCAAATCCAAGGTTGACTTTGCTTCAATAATTTTCTTTGCTAAAGGAAAGGTTCAATAGGGGAAATATGGTTAAGGGGGAAATGACTACTGTAAAGAAACAAAAACCATCACCACAGCTTAAGAAACAAAAACGTCCATTAAGCTAGCTAGAGCACCAGCTCTCTTATCTGCAGGATAGTGAGGTGGTAGGAGGAACCTTTTGGTTCCCAAATCCCAAATCCCTCATTTTTTGAGCCGAGTGTTCCTCTCTGCTAAGTTGAGGTCATGCGATAGATAGGAGGAGTTCTGCCTTTGTCTCTTATTTATTGTATAACCATGAACATGTCACTTACGCTATGAAGCTCAATCCCTTATCCATAAAATGAGATAATGATACTTGTGCTATCCACCTCACAAGGTTGTTTTTAGGAAAAGAATTTGTAAAATGTTAAACTTCTACATAAATGTAACATATTATTAACCCCATTTCTTGAATGGGGAACATGTAAGGAATAACTCCTTCAGAAGATCAGACTCATGATCGAGTTCAGCCTTGCTGTTGGTATCCCCCATGCCTTACTATTTCTCTTTTAATTCAGGACCCTAACTGGGTGCCCACTTCATTTAAAGGTAGCTATGTTTGTGTTCAGGAATGCTTATGCTGCCTGTTTAGAGGATGTTGTCTATTTGTCCACCTAGACTATGCCTTCTTTTTCCTTCTCTACCTAGATAATGGACCTATCCTAATTTTTTGACATCTCACATTTTGACATCTATTTTTTGTGTCTTGAATTATCTTTCCAGTGTTTTATTTCTGATGTGGAAATAAGTGTGAGGCCATGGGCTGCTTAACTGGTTTCTTTTACTTTTTCATTTATCCATTCTATGTCAGATAATCATAACCTCTTCCCTACCTACCCCTGATACCTATGGTATACTCCTTGTGATGTAGAATTTAACTCCCACCTGACCATCCGTTTAATTAATTTTTAGTCTATGTTTCTCCTGGTCTGACAGATTCTGTTACCGCTCATGCCTGAGCTGCAGAGAACAAGGTCCTGTAAACACAGGGAAAAGTTCTCTAAAAGGTAAAACTGGGAAAGAATTCACCTAAGGACCACTGGGTCTTTCCATTTACCCTGCATTTGGCCCACTCATTGGTTTTGCATTCTTCAATTAGAATATGAACTTCTTGACAATATATTGCCTCAGTTTTTTCTTTTTGTAACTCCAAAGCTTAGCATATAAGTATATGATGTGGAAATAAAAATTTCATTTCCAATAGTGGAAATATAATTCCATTCACTCACTTAGTCAATCAATCATTTTTCTCTTTTTTTGTTCCCCCTTTGTTTCATGGAAATAAAGCAGGTATCTGCACAAACCACCCTTCTTGTCTCCCATGGAGACCCTAATCTATTTAATGCATTTTACTTCAATTCAGTTGGACAATTGCATGAGGGAGTGGGTAGCTTGCTTTAGCAGAAAGAGAGCAGGTTTTGGAGCCAAAAAGGCCTGGATTCAAATTTCACATTTGACATATACTAGCTATACAATGTGGACAAGTTTCTTACACAACTTTAGTTTAGTACTCGAGGTAAATATTAGTCTAGTACCTTATGTAACTTCATAAGACCAAAAGTTTAATCTTATAAATCTCCTCCTCCAAAAGGTGCTTGGAAACAACTAATTGTTTGAACCTTTAAGGAAAAGCTAGACAAACTTGAAAGGATATATTTTTGCAGAATATATTTACTGGCCTAGGAATATCAATCATGAGAGACTTATGGGTCTTCCCTTCTTGGGCATATACTAATTGATCACTTATTTTATATGTAATGGAGTGTGTTCATGGCATCAATGTATGTTTTCCTAGTGTCTTTTCTCACTGGAGGAACAAGAGGTTTACAAACTCAGTCTTTTATATATAGGTAGAACTAAGTAAATAATTTAATTTTAGCAAGTACTATTGATACTATTCATTTGTATAAGCTTACAGTATACTGAAAACCTTAAAGAATAATCTTTTGGGGGGCGGCTAGGTGGCACAGTGAGTAAGAGCACCAGTCCCGGAGCCAGGAACACCCAGAATTGGTACTGGCCTCAGATACTTAGCACCCACACATAAATAACTAGCCCTGTAATCTTGAGCAAGTTACTTAACCCCAGTTGCTTTAAAAAAAAAATAATAACCTTTTGGGAATTAAGAATTTGAACAGTCCAATTGTAGTCAAATGAAAAGTGTGTAGAAATATAAGAACATAGAATGTTTATTTAAAGTCATTAGATCCAAGCCCTTCATTTTATACATTAGGATACTGAGGTCCAGAGAGGTTCAGTTACCCAGGGTCACAGAGCTATTAAGTATCAGAGGGAAGATGCAAACCTAGTTTTCTTTAACTACAAGACCATGCTTCTTAAATTATTGGTTAATTCATACTATACAATTATTTTTTTAAAGGCAGGAATATAAGCCTCCTAACAAATCATATAAATACTAAAACTTACAAAAATCATATAATGCCTTTTCTCTTTCTTAATGGCTCCAATCCCACTGTAAAACCATGGGCTTACATTTTCAATTCAATTAACAGCTCAAATTTTTGTCAGTATACCAATATTTTCCACATGATTTAAAATGCTGATTGACATTTATGAAGATGTAAATTCAAACCTGAATAAAGTGATGCCACGAGTGGCTAGAAGCAGGCTGTCTATGAATCCAGACATGCTCAAGGCTTCGCAAAGCCTGAACTTTACTAACTGAAAACTCGAAACAAATGTTATCCTTTTGTCATCTGACATTTGAAAATTCATTGACCTTTATCTTGCTTGCAACAATGTTGTGATTTTATTTCACATGCTTCCTCATTTCCTTCTCAGGTAAAATTGTTCTGTCTTTATTACAGTATGAAGGAGCCTCCTGAGTTCTGATCTCATTGTTCTTCATTGTTATTCATGATGTTAGGCATGAGAATTTGTTTGTTTAGGGAAGATTATTCAGGATGTTGGCCATATTCTCACAGAGGGACATTGTGTATTTCATATGGTTTTATAATAATTTTCCTAAGACAGATGGGGGAGTGTAAGACATGGCAGGGGGAAAAGTGGAGGAAAGAGAGGTTGCAAAATGAATCCAAAGAGGGAAAAGGATGGAAGGTGTTGTGATGATTTTTGGAGAATGGAAGTACCATGTTTTCATTATGAAGGGTAATGGAATACAATTAAATTAAATAGAGTTAGCCTTTATTAAGCACCTGCTCTGTACAAGGAACTCTGTTAGGTATTAGGGATTCAAAGATAAGATGAAAAACAAATTCTTCACCCGAGGGGCTTATAGTACACTGAAAGATAGTACAATACGTACAATACCCAGAAAAGGAAATGCATGATCATTTGAAAAGGTAAAGAACAGTAACTGGGTCTGATAGCTGAAAGAGCACATTTACTAAGTCATTGTCATCAAGAAATGATCTGTGCAGAAAACTATCGTATCTCTAATATCACTTTTGTGTCAGTTTTAAGATACCCATGTTTTCCTTCTGGATTATAAAGTCAGGGTCTTTTTATCACTGTCTTTAGCATGTTTAAGTGCCCACTGTTATAGAACACAGGAGATAAAAAGACAAACATGAAATAGTCCCTGTCCTCGAGGATCTTATGTTCTACCAAGGTGATATAACAGGTATACAGATAAGTAAATTCAACAGAATATGAACATGCGGGGCCACTAAGAGCATTTGTGTGTGTTTGTGTGTGTGTGTGTGTGTGTGTGTGTGTGTGTGTGTTTGTGCGTGCGCATGCAAGGTGGTATCTGATTTGAGCAATGGAGGAAGCTTGAGATTCTACATAGCAGAGGTGAAGATAGATTTTCAGAGAGAACCATTTCGGCAGCTGAAAATGAACACAAGCACACATACATATACTACCATTGCTATAATCACCCCCACCACTACTGCTACCATTACTACTACTCACAAACACGCAACAACATTTAGCTGTTTCACGATTGGGCTAACTTGTATTAACCTGTTCATACTATTTGACCTCTCTGGGCCTCAAGTGTTCAGTCTTATCATCAGAGAACTGAAAGAGTTTAAGAGAATTTTTAACTTGGGGTCTATGAAAATTTTTTGTTTGCTTGTTCTTTTAAAAAGTGATGACTCTATTTCAATATAATTGGTTTTTTTTGTGATCCAATGTATTTTATTTTATGCTTTAAAAATGTTTTTCTAAGAAGGTGCCCATATGCTTCACCAGACTGCCAAAGTGGTCCACGATTTCCCCAAAACAATTAATAACAATTGAACTAGATGATTTTTCTCATATTTTTCCAACACTAAAACAACTTTACTTCTCTTTATCTTAAATGAGTGTTTTGGAACACACATGAAGTTCATTCTTAATCTGACATTCTATCATCATCATTGGAGCAGAAATATGTAGTGCCCTGAATTAGGAGTAAAAAGCCGAGCACTGACCCAGATCTTTGGATCTGCCATTAATTACACATGTCCCTTGGGGAAGTCAAATAGCTTTTCCAGGCTTGTTTCCTTATCTTAAATATGGAGATAGCAAACACATCACCTACCTCACCAAGTTGTCATGAAGAAAAAAATTTGCAACTTTTAAAGTCTTTAGAAACATGTGTTATCATTCCTTTATTACCTCATAGTCAGTACAATAGACGGATAGTTACAAAAGAGCTACCCCCTTTATCAACCAGTTTCCCTTGAACAGTTGATTAAAAAGAAAATAAACAGACAAACAAAAAACACTAGCGCTCCATTGCTTATTTAACCAGAGCCATGGAATTGAGTTGCTGAAGCAGGATGAGGATATTAACTGTGGTATGAGGTGTCAGAGAGAGGACATTATGATGCAGCTAATGCTTTTTACTAATAGTAAAATATATACACTCTAAGTACCTGGAAGACCTCCTAGAGTAAAATGGGAGTCATTCATCAGCTAAAGCTTTAAGGTATCATTTAATTTGAGAAGTGAGAGAAATTAAATTATTCTTGGGAGGGCAATGCAAATTCCATTCCATGTAATGGAATGAAATATTGATTCAATGCAGTACTTACTGAATATAGGCTGAGTTATGCCATTTACCTAAAGCCTGGAAGGCAAGGAGTATAAGGGTTCCTGGATACTTATTTACCTTTCGTACAGCAAGACATAACTCATGGATGCAAATATGATTCTCTTGCTTACCATGGTACACTAGTTATCACAGATGGAACTAACAGAAAGGTTTGCATTTCCAACTGAGAAAATGACTGGATTTCTGTTAGAAGGAAAGAAAAAGAAAGAGAAAAGTCAGAAAGAAAGGAAGGAAGGGAAGGAGGGAAGGGCAAAGGAAGAAGAAGAAATGAAAAAGAAAAGAAAGGAAGAAAGGAATAAGGAAGGATGGAAGAGAAAAGCAGAATGAATTTTGAAAGACAAACTCTGATCAATACAATAATAAACCAAAATTTCATAGAAAGATCAGTAAAGCTTATTACCAACCTTGTGACAGAGATGTGATGTACTCAAGGTATAAATTTGAATGCATTTTTGTACACTGCCAATGTGGAAATTTGTTTTGCTCAATTTTGCATATTTGTTACAAGGATTTTGTTTTCCTTTATTTTTAATTGGTGTGAGGGTCTATAGGACATAGAAGAGGGGCTAGGGCTGCCAAGACAAAAGAAAAAAAAAGAGAGACTCAGTGAAACATTTTTTTAATTCATAGAAAATAACAAAAGTAAGGCCAGAAGGAAACACAGCCAAGTAGATCAGCTTTGTAAGGTTTGTGTAACACTTTGCATACATCTCATTTGAAATCTCATTGTGGTTCTCACAATAATCCTTAACTTTGAGGTCCATACTATTATCCCCATTTTGCAGATGAAGAAACTGACACTTGCTCAAGATTACACACAATGTAAGTACTGAGATAAGGTTTAAGCTCAATTCTTACTGACTCCAAGTTCATCACTCCATTATTCTTTATGGCATGTTGAGGTGTTTGGACTAGATAGCAGTTAGGTGGCCCAGTGGATAGAGCACTGGGCCTGGAATCAGGGAGACTTGAAATCAGATTTAGCCTTTGACACTTACCAGCTGTATTAGTCACTTAACCCCCCCATTTGCCTCAGTTTCCTCATCTGTAAAACAGGGATAATAATAGCCCTTACCTCCCTGGTAAAGATCAAAAGAGACAATAATTGTAAAGTTACTAGCACAGTTCCTGGAACATAAGTATTAACTATTATTATTATCATTATCATTTTAAGAAGGGATTTTTAGCATCTGTATATTTGGCACCTCACTTTCCCTCTATGGGCCTCATCAATAAAACGGACATTTTTTATTAGATTACCTTTAAAATTCCTTCTAGCTTTCACATTTTATGACTCCATCTCTTCTTTTTCCATATCACTAATATGACACATTTGCTATTCTCATCCATTAGATTATGCCTATTATCATATTTGTCCATTATTGCTGTCTTTATGCCTCCTCCCCCCATTTTCAAATTTAATCCAGAGCCAGAAGAGAAGATGCAGCAAGGTATTATGGGATCTCTATAAGGAATAACATTATCATAGATCCCCAGCAGAATTAGGATATAAGTGACTATTTTCTCTAGTGTCACCAGTCTCCCAGTTCTGCATCCATTTCCTCCTTTTCCCTTAGTTACCAATCCCCTTTATGCCATTCCTATCAAAACCTTATTTGAGAAGTAATCTGACAAAATGGCTTCACACTGTGGTATCAAGAACTGATAGTAGCAAAGAGCATGGTTTTCAACTTGTAGAGTGTAGTGAGGCTGTCATTCTATGCATTTATATCCATTGCACCTAGCACAGTGTCTAGCACCAATCACACACTTAGTACATGCTTCTTGATTGATTGAATACCATTTCTGGGGGAAGGAGAGGGGTAATTGGCATTTTAATGAACATTAAAGATTTAAGCTAAACAAATGAAATTCCTATTAAGACAGCAAGTAGTTTGTTGTTTTGAGGGCAATGTGGTAAGACTATAGAGAGCTCTTAGTGCCCTTATAGTCACATTGTATTCAATTACTTTGCCTTTAGGAGAGGGCAACCCTAAACATTTCCATTATAGGCAGGTAAAGGAAGTTAAGAATTTGGGATTTTACATTTTCATGATGCAATAAATGGGTTTGGTTTGACCAGATTCTGGTCCATTTCATGCACCTACGTTCACACTCAGGATAGGTTGACAAGAGTTGAATCATGAGTGGGAGGGAGAGATTAGTCTAACAATAATGGGAAATTCCCAAAAGATGAAAATACTTCCCCTATAATCTGAAATAATTAAGGAAATTCTGCCACAGTTTAAAAATATGTTTTCACATGTAAAGGTATATTTCTACAATTTATTTTTCTGCTTTAAAAAATAATTTCTCTAAGACAATAGGTTAGCAATGCTCATTTAGTTCTCTATTTTAGTTTGAGAAAAGATTCATCCTTTCATTAGCCTGGTCCTCTCCTTGTCCCTCTTCCATACATCAAAATTTCTATTTTTACTTCCTTTGATTTTTCCACAGAAAATAAGGTAGCCCTTCTTGCACAGGCTAACACCTCCACTTGTGTCCATGATCCCATTCCTTCTGGTTGCCTTTAAAACTCTCATTCATTTTTCATCCCCACTCTTCATCTTCAATTTGTTGCTCTTAAATGGGATCTTTTAATTCTCCTACAAATGTATTAAAGTCTCTCTAAAAGAGAGACTAAGGGGCGGCTAGGTGGCGCAGTGAGTAGAGCACTGGCCCTGGAGTCAGAAGGACCTGAGTTCTGATCCAGCCTCAGACACTTAACCCACACAAACAAAAACCTAGCCGTGTGACCTTGGGCAAGTTACTTAACCCCAATTGCCCTAAAGGGGTGGCTAGGTGGCGCAGTGAGTAAGAGCTCTGGCCTCGGAATTGGGATGACCCAAGATCAGATCCAGCCTCAGAAAATGAGCACCCACACATAAATAATGACTAGCCGTGTAACCTTGAGCAAGTTACTTAACCCCAATTGCTTAAAAAAAAAAAAGAGAGAGACTAAAATATCTTCATTTTGTTCTGCAAGTCACCCATGCCTCCAACCTAATTTCTTCTGTTTTTAACTCTTAAACTTCAAGAATTGATGTTCTTAACTTTGACTACATGTCTACATGTGCGTGAGTGTGTGTATTCATCATGGAACTCTTTGGTAGTCTGGGAAGGCCCATCGTTCCCTTCTCAGAGTAATGTTTTTGTTATCTACATTCATAATTAAGGAAATGCTAGGTTTAATCAGAGGTTAATAAAAATAAAGATGCATTTTTTTTCCATTCAAGATCATGGCCCACATAAAATCTATCCATGGACTTTTGGACTTTTAGGGTTTATGAATCCCAGGCTAAGAGTCCTTGTTCTAGAAAGAGTAGTCTGCTCCTATACTATCTCCTTCTACTAATGACCTAATCACTCCTTAGTCCCAGAAATCTGGTTTCCCTTTGAAGCACTTAACTCAAATTGTTCTTTCTGACATCAGCAATGAACTCTATGCTTTCAAAAATGAATGGCTCTTTTTGAGTCCACGTCCTTTTCTTTTCTGACTAAACCCTTCTTTGCAAGGGAAACAGGATCTCTTTTCCTTGTGACTGTGACATAGATTCCTATCTTCACTCTCAATATTATGCTTTGGTGACTTCATTTACTGTTGCAACTTAAACAATGACTTCTTTAATTATGTTCATGAAATATTTATTTCCTGACTTTTTGACCCACACTTTCAACTATCTAAAGTGTATTTTTACATTGATGGACCACCAAATGCCCAACACTTTTATGTCTGGAAAATGAAATTTTTGACTTTTCCAAACCTGAATTCTGTCCCAACTTCTTCATGTCAATGGTTGTCACCACCCTCCTCCTAGTCATCTAGGCTTGAAATCTTGAGATTATCTTTGACTCTTTCATCTCTGCCATCACCCACTTATATTTAATTGCCATGGTTTTTTTGATTCAACCCTGAAGATATCTCTTGAGATTTAGTGGAAAAAGCGTAGAGCACTGGTTCTGGAGTGAGGGGGCCAGGGTTATGCTTCCACCTGTGATACTTTATGAACTTGAACAAATCACTCCATGGGTCTTAGTTTTCTTATCTTTAAAGTGAGGAGTGTAGTACTAAGTGGTCTCTGATACCCCTTTCATTTCTAGATCTGTGATTCACTTGCTCCATATCCATCCTCTTTACATACTGTTAAAATTCTTATTAGATTCACCCCAGTGATCTAGAGCCTAGCTAGTCAATAAAATTTTGTATTCTACTCTGTCAGACAGCATATTACCTATCCATTCTAGGTTTGTACTATATTCAAATTTGATTAGCGTAACACCTCTACTTTTATCTAAGTAATTGAAAAAAATTTAATACCATAGATTTATTTTAGTGTATTCATATATCTATGGGCTACTCCCATAGAGATCTCTTGTCCTATTAATGTTGGGTCATGAGCACACTATGACTTCAGCCATTGAATTGGTTCTAGGTCCATGCAATAGTATTATTACTCAATTTGTGTTTCCATACGTGGCAGCAAAGGCACAATTTAAGCTCAGATTCTGCTTGATTCTAAGTCCTATTGTCTTATTAATATATCATGTTTCTCCTCTGGGGCCAACAAAACAAATACTATACTAGGCCTTTCATTTATTTCTTGGCATTTTTCTACCTTAGCTCTGTCAGGTTATGGGATTTAAAGATCTTCCATGCCCCTTGAATTTGCTGACTTAGCAGGAAGGGGTGGGGCAAGAGGAAGCAGAAGCCAAGCTAGACTGTCTGTGGTGACTGGTGGAGGAGGCAGTGGCAGCAGCAGCAGCTGTGGTGGCAGGGGCAAGCAGTGGGCAGGAGGCAAGCAGAGGTGGAGGCAGAGGTGTGTACTCCTTTTTCTGAGCCAGCCAGAATTTCTGCTAAAGACTCCTGCTGAGAACTGCCAGGGATGGGAACTAAGGGGGCCAGGAGCAACTGGGAGCATGCTTCCTGGAAGCTGAGCAGTTGCCACCAGTGGGGAGAGGAGGACCTTTGCCTGAGATAGCCTGCTCTGTTTTGAAGGCTTGAGAATGTGGGTGTTTACTACACTTAATTACGTGTGCCAACTTCATAACTACTGTGATGGCTTTGACTTTCTGGTTTTGGCACTCGGTTTTCTGGTATTTGAATAAATGTTCTAGCTTTATTCCCCATGTAGAAAGCCTGGTATATTTTGTGATTAATAACCATCTCAGCATATTTATAGTTGTTGTAGGCATTGTGAATATTGCATTGTTGATACAAGCTCTCATAATTGATTATGAAGGGTGAGAGGAGGTGTGGAGCCAATATGGCAGAATGAAGCAAGCCTTTTTGTTGGTTTTTCCCAAACTTCTAAACAACTTAAAAATGTATCAGATCAAATGCTGAGTGGGATAGCTTAAAAAATAGAGACTCATTTTTTTTCCCATTATTGGACAGTTTAGAAGGACAGAAAGAGAGGTCTGCAGGCACTGGCAGCAGGCAGGGAGCACAGCATGGTATAAATGGTACTGACCATACAACCTAGAAGTGGCAGTGGCAGTAGAAACAGCAGCAGTAGAGGCAACAAGTGCTCAGCCCCTAAAGATGTAAGGGATCCAAACCCCTAAAACCTCTGTGACAATACTGGGTACAGGACTGGGTACCATTTGACAGCTATTTCAACTATTACCCAGGTATGGGTCACAGTTTCAGGGCAGAGAAAGTTGGTTACAGTCTACAGTTGTGAGGGAGCAAAGGTAAGTAAGGACCAGAGCACAGACTGGGAGGATAGAGGCCTGAACTCTCTGCAGATCACACTGCCTTGGAAATACCAGAAACCTATGCTCCTCTATATCTAGCCACCAAAGCTCAGGCTAACCATCCCCTACAGAGGTGAGCAGAGTTCATCTCTAACATAAAATTCAAAGTCAATTCAAAGGATAGGAAAAATGAGCAAATTAAAACAAAATAATACATGACCATGAAATGCTTCTAGGATTAAAGCAAAGTGTAAGACACAAACTGAGAAGAAGACAAGGACATAAAAACATCTAGTAGCAAAGCCTCAAAGGAAAAATGCAAATTGGGGCAAGTACAAGAATTCCTGAAAGAGCTAAAGAGATTTTTTTAAAAAGCAAAAAAAAAATTAAATTAAATAAAAAGTATGGAGGAAAATTAGCAAAAGAAATGAAAACAATGAAGGCAACTTACCAAAAGAGAATTAATAGTTTAGTAAATGGGGTACAAAATCTCAACGAAGAAAATAATTCCATAAAAAATTGGAATCAGTCAAGTGGAAGATAATGACTACATGAGACATCAAGAAAAAAATGAAGTTAACGAAAGAAAATGTGACATATCTCGTAAAAAATATCATAGAAAATAGAGGAGAGAATTGCAGGGGGTGGAGCCAAGATGGCGGAGAAGAAACAGCTCATCCAAGCCACTCTGCCCCCAGATTCCCCACAAACTATGTAAAAGGGGACTCTGAACAACTTCTGGAGCCCCAGAACCCACATAATGACACAGAGAAGCGAACCTCCCACTGAGGACAACCCTGCAGGAAGGACCAGCACAGCGCTCTGGGAGCTGGCAGTGCGCAGTGCTCAGAGCGCAGGAAGCCGAGCCTAGCAGAGCCCAGGTCCCCTTGAGCCGAGGTTTTAGCCCCAGGGCAGCAGGGCCAGCAGCCAGCTGGAGAGACCCCAGAACACGAGCAGCTGTGGCGACTCCAGAATTATGAACATAGACATGCCTAGGACAAAGTGAGAGGTTAGTGCCCTATGGACTTTGGGACCAGTATTTGGGGAATGCGTTGGCATCCTCCCCTGGGGGCTAGAAGCCACTGAGGAGACACGCCATTTTGCAGTTTTCAGTGGCAGCTCCAGCTGTAGGGAGATCCAGTGATCAGTCTTGGGGGGTAATCGCTCTTGCTTTAACCTCCCTGGATCTGGATTGTGATCTAGGGTGGAAGTCGTGGGTGGGTTTACAGCTTGCCAGAAATGGAAATTGCCATCCCACACGTTTGGGATGAAAATTCCCCTATCTGTCGCGAAGACATATTGTGGCAACAAGCCCAAAAGTCAAGTAATTAAGTGGCAACGTGCCAAGGCAAATGAAACAGAAAAATGCAACCCTAGACTCCTATTTTGGGGTCATAGAGCAGGAAAATGACTGTGAGGTCAGAAGTCCTGCTCCAAAAGCCCCAGGGGAAAACATGAGCGGGTTGCAGGCCACAGAGGACCTTAAGAAGGATTTTAAAAATCAAATAAGAGAAGTGGAGGAAAAATTGGAAAGAGAAATGAGAAGGATGCAGGAAAAGTATGAAATGAGGGTCAACAGCCTGACTGAGGAAAACAACACCTTAAAAAATAGACTAACTCAAATGGCAAAGGAGGCCCAAAAGGGCAATGAGGAGAAGAATGCCTTAAAAAGTCGAATTTGCCAGATGGAAAAAGAATCTCAAAAGTTCACTGAGGAGATTCATTCCTTCAGAGTTAGACTGGAGCAAATGGAAGCTAATGACTTTATGAGAAATCAAGGTGCTGTTAAGCAGATCCAAACAAATGAAAGATTAGAAGGCAATGTGAAATATCTCATGGGAAAAACCACTGACCTGGAAAATAGATCCAGGAGAGACAATTTAAAAATTATTGGACTACCTGAAAGCCATGATCAAAGAAAGAACCTAGAAATCACCCTTCAAGAAATTCTCAAGGAAAATTGCCCTGATGTTTTAGATCCAGAGGGCAAAATAGAGGTTGAAAGAATCCACCCATCACCTCCTGAAAAAGATCCCAAAAAGAAAACTCCCAGGAATATTATAGCCAGGTGCAGAATCCCCAGATCAAAGAGAAAATACTACAAGCAGCCAGGAAGAAACAATTTCAATATTTTGGAAACACAATCAGAATAGCCCAGGACCTGGCAGCTTCTACACTGAGGGACTGAAGGGCATGGAATAGGATATTCCAGAGGGCAAAAGAGCTGGGACTGAACCCAAGGGTCACCTCCCCATCAAAACTGAGTATTTTGTTTCAGGGGAAAATATGATCATTCAGTGGAATAGAGGACTTTCAAGCATTCTTGAGGAAAAAACCAGAATTGAATAGAAAATTTGACATCCAGACACAAGAAGCAAGAGATGCCTGAGAAGGTAATCAGGGAAAAGAAATCAAAAGGAACTTATCAAAGTTGAACTATCTACATTCCTATATGGAAAAACAATAACTGTGACTGATGAAATCTTTCTCACTATGAAAATAATGGAAGAAGGGTGTGTGGTCATATGAATACATATGTGAATGTGTGTGTATATGGATGGAGGGCATAGGTTGAATTTGTTGGGAAGGGAGGATACTCAAGGGATGAAATTATGAGGTGAGAGAGGAAAGTGGCAAGAAGAGATGGGGAGAGACAGGGTAGGGTAAACTATCTCATGTAGAAGAAGCAAGGGGAAGTGGTTGCAAGGGAGGGGGAGAATAGGAAGGCAAAAAGGCAAAACCACATTCTCATTGAATTTGGTTCAGGGAGAGAATGACATACATACTAAATGGGAAATCTCAAACTGCAGCAGAATAGGGGGAAGGGGGATGAGAGGAGGGATGATGGATGGGAGGGCATCCTTGGGGGGAGGGGAGTTGGAAGTACCCACTGTAGAAGAGGGACAGGATCATGTAGGGAATGGACTAGGTGAGGGGTGGGATGAGTGGGAAGGAATTACAAGCAGCCTTGTACAATATATTTACTATGATAATGTTTTGCATAGCTAGACATGTACAATGTATACTGAACTACTTATCTTCCCAGAGGGAATGAGTGACAAGGGAGGAAATGGATCTGAAATTTGAGGTCTTAAGATTAAATGTTTCAAATATATATAAATACTATTATTAATACTCTTTTGCTTGTAATTGGGAGATAAGATGTGCAGGCATTGGGACACAAAGATTCACCTTCCTCTAATGGAAAAGTCGAAGGGGAAATGGGAGAAGGTATGGGAGAGAGCAGATTGGAGGAAGTGATATCTTGCGGGACTACTATTCTGGGAGGGTGGGTAGGGGAAAAACTGGGGGGGGGGGAAATGCTTGTAACTCAAAATCTGGCGGAAATGAAAGATGTAAAACAGAAGTTAATAAAGCATTTGTTTGGACTACTTAAAAATCATGATCAAAAAAGAAGTTGGATATGATAGTTCAAGAAATCATAAAGGAAAACTGCCTAGATATAATAGAACCAAAAGAAAAGTAAAAATTGAAAGACTCCATTGATCATCTCCTGAAAGTGAGCCCCAAATAAAATGCTTCGGTATATTATAGTTAAATCCCTGAGCCCTGAGGTCAAGGAGAAAGTACTAAAAGCAGTAAGAAAGAACCAATTTAGATATCATGGAGCCACAGTCAGGATCACAGAAGATTTAGCAGCTAGCATGTTAAAGGAGTAGACGATATTCCAGAGGGCAAAAGAGAGAAGATTACAAACAAGAAAAACCTATATAGCAAATAGAGCATAATCTGACCAGGGAAAATGCAAATTTTAATGAAATGGAGGATTTTCAAACATTCCTGATGATCACAAGAAAAGAACTTAGTAGAAAATTTAACATTCAAACACAAGACTCAAGAGAAACATAAAAATATAAACATAAATTAGAAATCATAAGTGATTTAATGAGATTAATTTGTTTACATTCCTTTATAGGAACATGATACATTTAATTCCTAAGAACTTTATCATTATTAGGAAAGTTCAAAGTTATATACATATACATATATACATATATATATGTATATATATATATATATGGAGGGCACAGATGGGAATTTATTATGTTGAAGTGGTCTCAAAAAAGGAATAGAAGAGTGAGAAAGAGGGATGAACTCAGAGAAAGGGGAAGAGAGAGGAAAAGTATGCAACATTCTCTCACATTAAAAAAAAGCTTGCAAGGAAGAGGTTTTTTTGTTTTGTTTTGTTCTTTACAATGGCGGGGGGGTGGAGGGGAGTAGACAATACTTGAACCTAAATCTTATTTGAACTGGTTCAAAGATGGAAAAACACATACACACACACACACACACACACACACACAGCTGGGTACGAATCTTTATCTTGCTCAAAGGAACATAGAAGGGAAAGGAGACAATAGAAAAGGAGCGGTGGTAGTAAGAGGGAGGGTAGATAAAGGAAGGCAATTATCAAAAACTACAGATTTTTGAGGTGAAGACAGGTGAAAAAGAGAAGGATAAATAGAAAAGAATAGGATGGAGGGAAATATAAAGTTAGCAATCATAACTGTGAATATAAATGAGATAAGTTTATGAATAAAATAGAAGCAAAATGCAAAACGGATTAGAAACCAGAATCCAACAATATATCATTTACAAGAGATACACCTAGAAGAGAGAAACATACATAGAGTGAAAATAAAGGGCTAGAGCAGAATCTATCATACTTTGGTTATAGTAAAAAATCAGATGTTGCACTGATGATCTTGGACAAAACAAAAGCAAAAACAGACCTATTTAAAAGAGATATTTAGGGAAACATCAGTTTACTGAAAGTTATCATAGCAAATGAAGTAATTCTGAAATTTTGTGCACCAAATGGCATAGTATACAAATTATTGAAGAAAAAGTTAAAATAGTTAGATGAGGATAAAGACAGTAAACTTATTAGTTAGTAGGAGGCCTCAATTTACCTTCTTAAGATAATCTAACAATAAAAAGAGAAGTTAAGGGGATTGATAGAGTTTTAGAACAAGTAGGTATGATAGACCTTTGGAACAATTGAATACTAATAGAAAGTATACCCTTTTCTCCCCTAAAACTCACTATGTACTAGAGCATAAACCTTTAGAAATACAAATGTAGAAATGCTAAATACACTGTTTTGGGGTCATAATGCAATAAAAATTATATTCAGTTAAGGAACTCTGAAACCTAGAATATAAATTAATTGGAAACTAAATAATCCAATCTTAAAAAATAAGTGGGTAAAGAACAATTCAGAAAATAATTAATAATTTTATTAAAGATCATGTCAATAATGAGACAAAATACTGACATTTGCAGGATAGAGCCAAAGCAGTACTTAGGAGAAAATTCATAAACCTGTATTCTTACATTAATAAAAGAGAGAAATCGTAGTTCTGTGAACTGGGTATGCAACTAAAAACCTATAAAAAGGACAACTTAACATCCCTACTTAAACACCAAATCAGAAATCCTGAAAATAGGAGAGATTACTAAAACTGAAAGTTAAAAAACAATTGAACGAATAAGTAAAAGTAGCAGCTGGTTTCATGAAAAAATAGATAAACTATTGGCTAACTTGCATTTTGAAAAAGGAAGATAACCAAATTACTTATCTCAAAAATGAAAAAGATGAATGCATAATCAAGGAAATAAAATTAAGGCAATTATTAGGACCTATTTTGCACAGCTATACACTAATAAAATTGACACTCTAAATGAAATGGATGAATATTTACAAAAATATAAATTGCCCAGAATAATAGAAGAGAAAATAGAATACTTAAGTAGTTTTGTTTTAGAGAAAGAAATTAAGCCATAAATGAACTCTAAGAAAAAATCCCCAGGACCAGAACAAATTACAAGTGAAACTTATCAAAACTTTAAAGAACAATTAATTCCAATATTATATAAACTGTTTGGAAAAGCAGGTAAAGAAGGAAATCTTATAAAATTCCTTCAATGATAGAAATATGGTTTTGATGTCAAACCAGCGAGGGCAAAAACAGATAGACCTAATTACCCACTGAATATTTTCCCTAATGGATATTGATGTGATGATCCACAACAATTTCAAAGGACTCATGAAAGGAAATATTATCCATTGCCAGAGAGAGTTCTAATGAGCTCAATGCAGATTGAAGCATATTTTCTTTTCCTTAAGTTGAAAATAGTTATAAAATATTTATCTTTTTTAAAAAAATTATTTACTTTTAGTTTATAACATTTAGTTCCTCAAGCTTTTGAGCTCCAAATTTTCTCCCCCTCCCTCTCCTCCCAGCCCTCCCCCCCCCCCCCGCCAGTGTGGTGGCATGCAATCCACTATAAGTTCTACATATACCTTCCAATTAAATGGTCAAGTTGTAAGGAAGAATTACAACCAATGGAGTAAACAATGAGAAAGAAGAAACAAAATAAAACACAATGAAAAAGAGAGATAGCAAGTAGTTTGCTCCAATCTGTATTCAGTCTCCAAAATTCTTTCTCTGGATGGGGAGGGCCTTTTCCATCATGAGTCCTTTGGAGTTGTCTTATAACCTTGCATTGCTGACAAGAACCTAGTCTATCCAAGTTAGTCATCACAGATAAAGCATGTCTGTAATTGTGTACAAGGTTCTCCTGGTTCTGCTCACTTCACTCAGCATCAGTTTCATCTTCTCTTTCCGTCATGCATTTCTTTTTTTTTAATACTTGTTTTGAAAACTTTGATTTACAGATTCTTTCCCTTCTTCCATCCTCACCGATCCCAACTGGGAAGACAAACAACTCAATATAGGTTGTACATGTGTAGTTATGCAAAAAGTTTCCACAAGAGTTATATTGTGAAAGACTAACTATGTTTCCCTCCATCCTATCCCCCCCACCTATTCTATTTTCTACTTTGTTCCTGTCCCTTTTCAAAAGTAATTGCTTTTAACTGCCCTCTCTCCCAATCCGTCCTCTCTTCTATCATCCCCCCTCTTATCCCATTCCCCCTACTTTCCTGTAGGGTAAGATACTCAATTGAGTATGTATGTTAATCCCTTCTTAAGCCAAATCCAATGGGAATAAGGTTGACCCATTCTCTTTCACCTTCCTGCTCTTCCCCTCCATTGTAACAGTTTTCTCTCGACTCTTTTATATGAGATAATTTACCCAAATCTATCTTCTTCTTTCTCCTTCTCCCAATAAATTCCTCTCTCACCTCTTAATTTTATTTTTCACATATCATCCCTTTATATTTAATTCATCTTGTGCCCTCTTGCCTATGTATACATGTACACACACACACACACACACATACACTCAAATATGTATTTATATACACATATACCCTCCTATACATACATATGTATGTATACATATCTATACATATATATTCCCTTAAACTATCCTCATAAGGAGAAAAAATCTCAAGAGTGACAATTATTGTTTTTCCAAGTAGGAATGTAAATAGTTCAACTTTAATAAGTTCCTTAAAATTTCTTTTTCCTGTTTACCTTCTCATGTTCCTTGTAGTTGAAAGTGAGATTTTCTGTTCAGCTCTGTTTTTTTTTTCATCCAGAATGCTTGAAAGCCCCCTATTTAATTGAATATCCATATTTTCTCCTGAAACGTTATACTCAATTTTTCTGGGTAGCTGATTCTTGGTTTTAATCCTTGCTCCTTTGACCTCCAGACTATCATATTCCAAACCTTTCTATCCCTTAATGTAGAAGTTGCTAGATCTTGAATTATCCTGATTGTGTTTCAACAATACTCAAATTGTTTCTTTTTTTAAATTAAATTTTATGTTTATTTTTAGTTTACATAATTCATTTCCACAAGATTTTGAGTTACAAAATTTCCCCCATCTTACCCCTACCCACCACTCCAAAATAGTGATCCAATGAATATCCCTTATCTCAATCTGCTCTCTCCTATATGCTCCCGCATCCCCCTCTATGTCCCAGTGCCTGTATATCTTACTTCACAGTTGCATGTAAAAAACAATAATAATATATATTTTTTGAACATTTGATTTTGAAACTTTCAATTCCAGATTCTTTCCCATCCTCCCTCATCATTCACCCTTACTGGGAAGATAAGCAATTCAATATAGGTTGTACATGTATAGTTATGCAAAACTTTTCCATAGTGGATATATTGTGAAAGACTGACTATATTTCCCTCCTATCCTGACCCCACTTGTCCTATTCTTTACTTTGACCCTTTCCCTTTTCAGAAATACGTGCTTCCAACTTCCCTCCCCTCCCCAATTTTCCCTCCCCTCCATCATCCCACATGTCATCCCCTTCCCCCCTTACTCCCTGTAGGGTGAGATAACACTATTTACTGTGTATGTCATTGCCTCCCTCAGCCAAATTCAGTGAGAGTAAGGTTGACTCATTCCCTTTTGCTTTCCTGTTCTTCCCCTCCATTATAACAGTTTACCCTTGCCTCTTCTATGTGAGATAATTTACCCCATTCTCTCTCTCCCTATCTCCTCTCATTATATTCCACTCACACCTCTCAATTTCACCTTTTAAGTAGTATCCCTTCCTATTCAATTGGTCCTGTGCCCTCTGTCTATATATAACTGTACACATATATACACACACTCACATATGTATTCATATGCCCATATACCTTCCTATATAGACATATACATGTATGTTTAAATACATACATATATATATATATATGCATATACACATTTATATTCCCTTCAACAATTCTCATACTGAGAAAAGTTTGATAAGTTGCAATTATTGTTTTTCCATGTAGGAATGTAAATAGTTCAACTTGGATAAATTCCTCATGATTTCGTTTCCCTGTTTACCTTCTCACACTTCTCTTGCTTCTTGTATCTGAATGTCAAATTTCCTATTCAACTCTGGTTTTTTCATCAAGAATGCTTGAAAGTCCTCTAGTCCACTGAATGACCATATTTTCCCCTGAAACATGATACTCAGTTTTGCTGGGTAGATGATTCTTGGTTTTAATCCCAGCTCCTTTGACCTCTGGAATATCATATTCCAAGCCCTAAGATCCCTCAGTATAGAAGCTTCCAGGTCCTATGTTATCCTGATTGTGTTTCCACAGTATTGAAATTGTTTCTTCCTGGCTGCTTGTAATATTTTCTCATTGATCTGGGAACTCCAGAACCTGTCTATAGTATTCCTAGGAGTTTGGGGGATCTTTTTCAAGAGATGATTGGTGGATTTTTTCAACCTATATTTTGTCCTCTGGTGCTAAAACATCAGGGCAATTTTCCTTGAGAATTTCTTGAAGGATGATTTCTAAGTTCTTTTTTTGATCATAGCTTTCAGGCAGTCCAATAATTTTTAAATGATCTCTTCTGGATCTATTTTCCAGGTCAGTAGATTTTCCAATGAGATATTTCACATTGCCTTCTATTTTTTCATTTGTTTGGATCTGTTTAATCGTATCTTGATTTTTCATGAAGTTACTAGCTCCTATTTGTTCCAGTCTTATTCTGAAGGAATGATTCTCTTGAATTGGCTTTTGAGATTCTTTTTCCATCTGACAAATTTGGTCTTTTAAGGCATTCTTCTCCTCATTGCCTTTTTGAACCTCTTTTACTATTTGAGTTAGTTTATTTTTAAGGTGTTAATTTCTTCAGTCAAGTTGTTGATTCTCACTTCATGATTTTCTTGCATCATTCTCATTTCTCTCCCCAATTTTTCCTCCACTTTTTAAATTTGGTTTTCAAAATATTTTTAACCTCCTCTATGGCCTATAACTAGTTCATATTTTTCTTGGAAGCTTTTGGTTCAGAAGTTCTGACTTCACTGTCTTTCTCCTGTTCCATGCTTTGATCCTTTTTGTGCCCAAAGAAGAAGTCCAAAGTTGAATTGCTGAGATTGCTTTGCTTCCCTTGCTTGTTCATTTTGGCAATTTGTCAATTACTTGACTTTTGAGCTTTTTGCCACAGTAGAATTCTGCTTCCAGAGAGAAAAATCTTTGTCCCAAATTGCTGGGGTTTTCACAGCCAGAGCTATTAGTTGTGTGTCCTCTCTGAAGCCTCCACATGCCCTTGCACACTGGTTATGCTCCCCAGGACCTCCACCCTAGACAGTGATCAAGATCCAAGCAGGTTACAGCAAGAGTGATTACCCTTCAGACTGGTTGCTTGATCTGCCTACTATATGCAGGCTGGAAGCTCTGAAGCAGCCATGCCACCTCAGCTGCTTCTCCCTCTGGGGCAGAGGCCTGACCACACTCCTGGACTCTCTGTTCTCAAAGTTCACTGACCTCTCATTTTGTCTTTGGCATCTATGGGTTGATAATTCTGGAAACCACCATAGCTGCTGGTGATCCACTCTCACAACATTCCTCTAACCAAGGCTCCTTGTGGCCACCCTGAGGCTAAAACCTCGGGCTCATGTGGGGCTGGGCTTGGCTCCCAGAGAGCTGCAATGGCCCCTTTCTGAAGGGCCTATGGGATGTATTCAGTGGGAGGGCTCTGTCACTTTGTGGGCTCTGCAGCACCAAAATTCATTCAGAGTCATTTTTTACATGTATTGGAGGAGGTGGGAGCCATGTGGAAAGTCCTATTTCCACTCTGCCATCTTGGCTCCCTCATATTGTTTCTTCCTGACTGCTTGCACTATTTTCTCCTTGATCTGGAATTTGTCTATAATATTCCTAGGAGTTTTCTTTTTGGGATCTTTTTAAAGAGGTGATCAGTGAATTCTTTCAATTACTATTTTGCCCTCTGCTTCTAGAATGTCAGGGAAATTTTCCTTGAAAATTTCTTGAAGGATGATTTCTAGCTTCCTTTTTGATCTTAGCTTTCAGGTAGTCCAATAATTTTAAAATTATCTCTCCTGGGGGGTGGAGCCAAGATGGCGGAGTAGAAACAGCTCATCCAAGCCACTCTGCCCCCACATTCCCCCCAAACGATGTAAAAGGGGACTCTGAACAACTTCTGGAGCCCCAGCACCCACAGAATGACACAAAGAAGCTAAACTCCCGCTGAGGACAGCCCAGCAGCCCTGCAGGAAGGACCAGCGCAGTGGTCTGGGACCTGGCAGCGTGCAGAGCGCAGAGCGCAGGAGCCGAGCCGAGCCGAGCCCAGGTCTACATGAGCCGAGGTTTTAGCCCCAGGGGCTCAGGGCCAGCAGCCGGCTGGAGGAACCCCAGAACACCAGGAGCTGTGGCGACTCCAGAATTATCAACATAGACTTGCCTGGGACAAAGTAAGAGGTTAGTGTCCTATGGACTTTGGGACTGGTATTAGGGAATGCGTCGGCTCCCTCCCCTGGGGGCTAGAAGCCACTGAGGACAAACGCCATTTTGTAGTTTTCAGAGGCAGTGCCCGCTCCCAGCCTGCAAATTTGTAGGGAGATCCAGCGATCAGTCTTGGGGGGTAATCGCTCTTGCTTTAACCTCCCTGGATGTGGATTGTGATCTAGGGTGGAAGTCGTGGGTGGGTTTACAGCTTGCCAGAAACGGAAGTTGCCGCCCCACACACACGTTTGGGACGAAAATTCCTCTATCTGGCCTTAAAGCCATAGTGTGGCAACAAGCCCAAAAGTCAAGTAATTAAGTGGCAACATGCCAAGGCAAAGGAAACAGAAAAATGCAACCCTAGACTCCTATTTTGGGGGCATAGAGCGGGAAAAGGACTGTGAGGTCAGAAGTCCTGCTCCAAAAGCCCCAGGGGAAAACATGAGCGGGTTGCAGGCCATAGAGGACCTTAAGAAGGACTTTAAAATCAAATAAGAGAAGTGGAGGAAAAATTGGAAAGAGAAATGAGAAGGATGCAGGAAAAGTATGAAATGAGGGTCAACAGCCTGACTGAGGAAAACAACACCTTAAAAAATAGACTAACTCAAATGGCAAAGGAGGCCCAAAAGGGCAATGAGGAGAAGAATGCCTTAAAAAGTCGAATTTGCCAGATGGAAAAAGAATCTCAAAAGTTCACTGAGGAGATTCATTCCTTCAGAGTTAGACTGGAGCAAATGGAAGCTAATGACTTTATGAGAAATCAAGATGCTGTTAAGCAGATCTAAACAAATGAAAGATTAGAAGGCAATGTGAAATATCTCATGGGAAAAACCACTGACCTGGAAAATAGATCCAGGAGAGACAATTTAAAAATTATTGGACTACCTGAAATCCATGATCAAGGAAAGAACCTAGAAATCACCCTTCAAGAAATTCTCAAGGAAAACTGCCCTGATGTTTTAGATCCAGAAGGCAAAATAGAGGTTGAAAGAATCCACCGATCACCTCTGAAAAAGACCCCAAAAAGAAAACTCCCAGGAGTATTATAGCCAGGTTCCAGAATCCCCAGATCAAGGAGAAAATACTACAAGCAGCCAGGAAGAAACAATTTCAATATTGTGGAAACACAATCCGAATAGCCCTGGACCTGGCGGCTTCTACACTGAGGGATCGAAGGGCATGGAATATGATATTCCAGAGGACAAAAGAACTGGGAAAGAACCCACGAGTCACCTACCCAGCAAAACTGAGTATTTTGTTTCAGGGGAAAATATGGTCATTCAGTGGAATAGAGGACTTTCAAGCATTCTTGAGGAAAAAACCAGAATTGAATAGAAAATTTGACATCCAGACACAAGAAGGAAGAGATGCCTGAGAAGGTAATCAGGGAAAAGAAATCAAAAGGAACTTATCAAAGTTGAACTATTTACATTCCTATATGGAAAAGCAATAACTGTGACTGATGATATCTTTCTCACTATGAAAATAATGGAAGAAGGGGGTGTGTTCATATGAATACATATGTGAATGTGTGTGTATATGGTTACAGTTATATATGGATAGAGGGCATAGGTTGAATTTGTTGGGAAGGGAGAATACTCAAGGGATGAAATTATGAGGTGAGAGAGGAAAGTGGCAAGAGGAGATGGGGAGAGACAGGGTAGGGTAAACTATCTCATGAGAAGAAGCAAGGGGAAGTGGTTGCAAAGGAGGGGGAGAATAAGGAAGGCTAAAAAGGCAAAACCACATTCACATTGAATTTGGTTCAGGGAGAAAATGACATACATACTAAATGGGATATCTCAACCTGCAGCAGGATAGGGGGAAGGGGGATGAGAGGAGGGATGATGGATGGGAGGGCATCCTTGGGGTGAGGGGAGGTTGGAAGTACCCACTATAGAAGAGGGACAGGATCATGTAGGGAATGGACCAGGTGGGGGGTGGGATGAGTGGGAGGGAATTATAAGCAGCCTTGTACAATATATCTACTATGATAATGTTTTGCATAGCTAGACATGTACAACATATACTGAATTACTTATCTCCCAAGAGGGAATGGGTGACAAGGGAGGAAGGAAATGGATCTGAAATTTGAGGTCGTAACATTAAATGTTTCAAATATATATAAATACTATTATTAGTACTCTTTTGCTTGTAATAGGGAGATAAGATGTGCAGGCATTGGGATGCAAAGACTCACCTTCCTCTAATGGAAAATTTGATGGGGGTATGGGAGAAGGTAGGGGAGAGAGCAGATTGGAGGAAGCGATATCTTGTGGGATTACTGTTCTGGGAGGTTGGGTAGGGGAATAATGGGGGGAAAATGATTGTAACTCAAAATCTGGCGGAAATGAATGATGTAAAAAGAAGTTAATAAAGCATTTGTTTAAAAAAAAAGAAAGTAAAAAAAATTATCTCTCCTGAATCTATTTTCCAGGTCAGTGTTTTTTCCAATAAGATATTTCACATTGTCTTCTATTTTTTCTTTTGTTTGGATCTGTTTTATAGTACCTTGATTTCTCATAAAATCATTAGCTTCCATTTGCTCCAATCTAATTTTGACATAATTATTCTCTTTAGTGAGTTTTTGAAATTTCTTTTACATCTGGCCAATTCAGCTTTTTAAGGCATTCTTCTAATCATTGGCTTTTTGGACCTCTTTTGCCATTTGAGTTAGTCTGTTTCTTTAAGGTGTTATTTTCTTCAGCCAGGCTGTTGACTTACTTTTCATGATTTTCCTTCATCATTCTCATTTCTCTTTCCATTTTGTCCTCTACTTCTCTTACTTGATTTTCAAAATCCTTCTTGAACTCTTTTATGGTCTGCAACCAGTTCATATTTTACTTGGTAGCTTTTGATGCAGGAGTTTTGACTTTGTTGTCTTCCTCTGGTTCTATTTTTTGATCCTCTTTGTCCCCAAAAAGTATTCTATAGTCTGATTGCACTTCCTCTGTTTGCTCATCTTGCTAGCCAATTACTAGACTTTTGATCTCTTTGCCACAGTATTTCTCTGCTTCCATAGGGGAGAGAGAGCTGTGTCCCAAATTGCTGGGCTTTTCACAGTTGTCAGAGTTGTTGTTAGAGCTATGAGGAGGGCACCCTCTCTACAGCCACCACAAGCTCTGGCACACTATATTTCCTCAACCCAGGACCACCCCCCCCCCCCCCAGTCTTGCAATCCAGATACAAGCAGGTCAAAGCAAGAGCAATTACCATCTGAATGGTCACTTGGTCCTCCTAAGATCTGTAGGCCAGGAGCTCCAGAGGTAGCCACTCAGCAGCAGTTACAGCCACCATGCCTCTGCCACCTCTGTTGTCCTGGGGGCAGGGGCCAGGCCTTTCTCTTCTCTTATCCAGTTTCAACAGAGTTACCTACTGACCTTTTATTTTCTCCTTGGCATTTATGGGTTGAGAAGTCTGGAAACCACCACAGGCATCAGTGATTCTTTCTCCTGAAATCTGCTCCTGCCAGTCTGTGCCACTAGTCAGGGCTGCCCCAAATCTGGGCTGGCATGGCTCATGTGGGACAGTGCTAGGCTCCCAGTCCATTGTGATAGACCCTGCCTGTTGGCTTGGCAAGTTTCCTTCAGTGGGACATTTATTTCTCTTTGTCATTTTGTGTGTTCTGTAGCTCTAAATTTTTTAGAGTCATTTTGTTTACAGGTATTAGAGGTAGTTGGAATGGGGGCTCAAGCAAGTTCCTGCTTTTACTCCACCATCTTGGTTTGAAGCATATTTTCTTCCCCTTAATTTTTCTTGCACTTTTTTTCCCCCACAACATGTTTAACATTGATGTCATGGTTGGTACTTGTATTGAATGCTATAGTTCTGGATGATATGGATAAATATTAGCTTTTCCCTCCTCCTACAGTCCTATGGAGGAAAATGAAAATCCTCAGCAGGTCTTCTGGACTGTAATCTTGAATCAGAATCCTGTTATCAATACCTACCCCCTTCCATTTCTTGGGATAGGGGAAGAATATAGCCTGCAGGATCAGATCTAAAACTTCAAATGTAGTCTTTTGTTTTTTGAAGCTTTTTAAAAAGAAATGCATGGGGATTACTTTGCTCTGTTTCTTTCCACTCACATTTCTGGTGTATGATTCTCTATTTCATTTGGTCCCATTTTCCCTCTTTACTGAAGTAGTTTCCAGGGAAGGAAAAGCCCCACTAGAAATTTTTAGGTTGCCATCTTTTCTAGAAGTCCTATTCGGTTTCATGTTATGGGATTCATTACAAGTTCTAACTACTCTCAAGAACTTTTTAGATCTTGTTATAACAATGTGCAGGATGTTTTCTTTAAACATTTCTTTTATGCTGTCATCCCTCTGATGGCAGTAGAGCGTCAGAACTAGCAGGATTCATCAATGTACAAGGGAAAGCTATCTCAAGGGCACGTAAGAGAAATTGTATTGGATATAAAGCATGTTGGTCCTGGAAGCTATAGAGGAAAGTAACACAATGGGACATTTTGATTAAATTTATCCCAGGACAAGTAGGTTTTTTTTTGTTGTTGTTTTGTTTTTTTGCACTTTTGAGTGCTTCAGGTCACCAAATGTTATTCAATGAGGCGGTTTTATAAACCATTCTAGAAAAAAATTATGTAAGCAGAGGCAAGTATGTGTATATATTTGTAGTCTAGCAGAAAGAAAATTAATTTGTCACCAAAGAAGAGAAAAATCTAAGTTCAAGTGTATATTTGAAGTATTAAGTCACATCTTTTTCACTAAAATGAATGTTCTTCTGTGCCCAAAGGGCAATCAAACTGTCCATACCACTAGTAGGTCTGTATCCCAAAGAGGTCATAAAAAAGGGAAAATGACCTACATATACAAAATCATTTATAGCAGTTCCTTTTGTGGTGGCAACAAATTGGAAATTAAGGGAATGCCTATCAATTGGGGAGTGGCTGAACAAGTTATGGTATATGAATATAATGAAATACTATTGTGCCGTAAGAAATGATGAGCAAGCAGATTTCAGAAATACCTGGAAAGACTTACATGAACTAATTCTGAGTGATGTGAGAAGAGCCAGGAGAACATTATATACAGTAACAATAATATTGCGCAATGATCAACCTATGATTAACTTAGCCCTTCTCTGAAATACAATGATCTAAGAGAATTCCAAAAGACCCATGATGGGGAATACTATCCACACTCAGAGAAAGAACTATGGTGTCTTAATGCAGATTGAAGCACAGTATTTTCACTTTTTTGTTGGTTATTTTTTGTGGCTTTCTCCTTTTATTCTATTTCTTCTTACATAATATGGCTAATATGGAAATATGGTTTAAAAAGTAAATAAATAAAATAAGTATTCTCTAAAACAATTATGATTTATTTGCAGCTGTCTGAGAAGAAAGAAGTACCAGTTGGCAGGAGTGACATTTTTTTAAAAGCTCTAACCAATTTTTATTTTAAAAATCATTCTCTATGTCAGCAGAATAAAATGAAAATTGTTATGCTCAAAGAAACAATGAGTGCAAAATAATTAAATTTTGGAAAAAAAACAACAGATCTGCAGTTCAGCATAGCAAGTATAGGTTTCTTTCAATTTTCAAAGCTACTAGCTGCCTTTCTAGAACTGATATGTTTAGAAAACTAGTCTATCTCAGGTAAGAACAAAATGGTAAAAGAATTCTCAGATTCATGAATTGACCTTCTAAGCCATCAGTCACTTACTTGAGTGCTTCTCCTATAGACTCAGCCACATACTCTCTAGACCTAAGGTGGAGAGCAAATTTTCCTTATGAAAGGAGACTATGTGAGCCATAGTCTACTAGTCTTATGTATTTGGAGGCTTTCCCTTCAGAGCTTTATAAAGTCCAGTCTTCCCTCAACTGTGGATGACTGGATGGATTTTTAAAAAAATCTATCAGCCCTGACCATTAAAAAAAATTGTGAAGTAGAAAATGTCTTTTGTGCTTTCTTTTTACCAGCTACTGAAGAGCTAGTTGGAGCTGTGGAGGGCCTGAAGTCAAGAAGAGCTGAATTCAAATTCAGACTGAAATAGCTGTATAACCTTAGACAAGGCACTTACCTTTTTCCTTAATTTATTCAACTGTAAAATGGAATTAACGATATCATTTACTTTTCAGTGTTGTCAGAAGGATAAAAGGAGGTAATATTTGTAAAGCACTCAGCACAGTTCCTGGTACATGGTAAGTGCTTAATAAATGCTGTTTCCCTTCTTCCTCTTTTTGCCCTTTTCCCTTTCCTCAGCACCCACCTCCTAAAGAGAAACATAGTGCTTATAACATCTTTAGCCTGGATTACTACAGTAGACCCCACATTAATTTCTCTGCTCAAGTCTTTCCCTCCCCATTCTATACTTCCACACAGCTGCCAAAGAGATATTCCTAAAGCTCAGATCTGATTATGTCACTCCCCTATTCAATAAACTCAAATGGCTCCTAATTGCCTTTATGGTTAAATATAAGTTGCTTTACTTTACCTTTCATAATTTGATCCTACCCTAGTTTTCCAATCTTGTTTAATAGTAATCCTCTTCCCACACTTTATGGTGGGATCAAAATGGCTTCCTTCTGTCGTAAACAATCTTTAAGCATTTGCATTGATTATCCTCATGCCTAGAATGTCTTCCATCTCAGCTTCACTTCCTGAAATCTCTTTGTCTTGTTAAAACCCTCCTAAAGTGATGTCTTCTACATAAATCCTTTCCTAATATCTGCCCCACCAGTCCAGTAGGTAGTATCCTCTCTCCACAAAACAGCAACTGATATTTATATTTTATATTGTTATTGATAGACACATTATCTCCCACTAATGAATTGTAATTATTTTGAGTACAAGCAATCTTTCTCCTTTGCACTCCCATAATGTAGCCTGGCATTTGGCAGACAATAGGTAAAATGGTACTATCTGGGAACATTATAAATTTATGTTACATAACCTCAACTGGGCCCTCACTGTGGCAAGGCAATCCTTTTATACCCCCCTAAACAATTCACAACCCCAATCATCAGAGCATCTATTTCATTTTCATTCATCTTCTCAACATGGCATTCAGTCCTCCCATCCTCTCAGCTGAGAACTTTGATATTTAATTTGCCAAAAATAATTGAGGCCATTTGCTAAGAGCTCTCTCTTCTTGTTTCCTCATTGAATTCGACAACAGATAGTTTCTACCACAATTTCATTCTTCTCTCTCTATCACAAGAAGAGGTAGTTCTGGGGTGGCTAGGTGGTGCAGTGAATAGAGCGCCGGCCCTGGAGTCAGAAGGACCTGAGTTCGGAGCCGGCCTCAGACACTTAATCCACACAAACAAAAACCTAGCCCTGTAACCTTGGGCAAGTTACTTAACCCCAATGGCCCTAAAGGGGCGGCTAGGTACAGTGTGAGTAAGAGTGCCGGCCTCGAGTTGGGATGACCCGAGATCAGATCCAGCCTCAGAAAATGAGCACCCACACATAAATAATGACTAGCTGTGTAACCTTGAGCAAGTTACTTAACCCCAATTGCTTTAAAAAAAAAAAAAGAAGAGGTAGTTCTTTCCTTTGCCAAGCAAACCCCTCTATATGTACTTTTTATCCCATTCCATCCTGCTTTCTCCAGGAGATTGTCCTTTCATATTCACCTCATTCACCATCCTCCTCTCCCTCCCTTCCTTCTTCTCTTTCTCTGTCTCTTTGTCTCTGTCTCTCCACCTGTCTCTCTCTTTCATGCTTTATTGCTGCCACAAATACACCCATGTCTTCCTTTTCCTTAAAAAAAACCCTCATTTGTTCTGATCATATTTACTATCTATCATCCTCTATCTAGCTTTTACTTTTTGGCTAAAATGCTTGAGAAACCATCTGTAATCCTGACCTACACTTATTTTCTCAATTTCTTCCAACATCTCTTCTAACATCCAGTTTTCTGGCTTCTGACTTCATCATCCAACCAAAATTTACTCCTCCAAAATTACAAATGACAACTTCATTGGAAAATATAATAACCCTTTCTCAGTCCTCATCCTTCCTGACCTCTCTGTAGCCTTTGGAGCTATTGATTACTATCTCCTCCCAGATACTTTCCCTCTCTTCTCTAGGTTTTCATCACACTGTTCTTTCCTGGTTGTCTTTCTACTTGTTTGATCCCTCTTTGGTGGATCTTCAAACAAGTCTCAACCACTAACTAGGGGTATCCTCAAAATTCTGTCCTTGTCTTCTGTCTCTTTTTCCTTTATATTATCTTCCTTGGTGATTTCATCAATAACTCTGTATTAAATTCTCTTTTTCATGTAGATAACTCATATCTATTTATCCCTCCTCTCCAACTGCCTAGTTGGCATCTCATACTGGATATCACATAGACATCTAAATTTCGATATGTCCAAACAGAGCTCATTATCTTTCTCCCCAAATCTTCCTCTCTCCCCAACTTCCCTATTACTTCAAAGGGATTGCTATTCTCACAGTAACCTAGGCTTGCAACTTAGGTGTAATCCTGGACTCCTCACTCATTTTAAACCCACAGATTCAAACAGTTAATAAATCGTGCTATTTCTATTTTCACAACATCACTTATAAAATATCCTGTCTACCCACATAGCCATCATGCTGGTACAGGCCCTCATCACCTCACAACTGTACTATTTTAATGGCCTACCTGTTTTCAGCCTATCTGCCCCATTTCTCCTCACTCCAATCCATCCTTTAATCAGTTATCAAATCAAATATAAAATCTTTTGTTTGGTTTTGCAACTCCTTCCAGTTTTCTTTCTTTCTTTTTTTTTTTTTTTTTTTTGGAGGGCAATCGGGGTTAAGTGACTTGCCCAAAGTCACATAGCTAGTAATTGTGTCAAGTGTCTGACAGGACATTTGAACTCAGGTCTTCCTGACTCTGGGGCCAGTGCTCTATTCACTGCACCACCTAGATACCCCCCTTCCAGTTTTCTTGTACTTTCTTGCCCTTCCACTTATTTTATGGTCCACTAACACTGGTGCTCCAATGACATGAGCTCTTTGGCATTCCTCGATTGTGACACCCTATTTCCTTACTCTGTGCCTTTTCACTGGCTATCCTCCTGGGACCTGGAATGCTTTCCTTCATCATCTCCACACTCCGGCTTCTCTGAAGTCTCAGCTCATATTCTATCCCTTTCAAGGAGCCTTTCCCAGTTCCCCCCACTGCTAGAGCCTTACCACTGAGATTACCTCTTTTTTATACTTGCTATATCTTGTTTGTACATAGCTGTTTGAATGTTCTCTCTCCCCAGTAGGATGTGAGCTCTTTGAGTGCAGGGACCATGTTTTTGCCTTTCTTTGAATCTTCAGAGTTTATCATAGTTCTTGGTACATAGTAATCACTTAATAAACTATTGTTATTTGTTGATGTGCTATACACTTAGCCATATTAAGGAAGAAATTTTCATAATATGAAATTGAATCCAAAGGGAAGTGCTTAGTTCTTCCTTCTATCAGCCAGCAGGTTAAGTGAGGAATCTAATTTTGAGACAGGTGCCTTGGGGGATAAAATTTAAATATGGAATGACACCTTGCCTGGAGAACTTTACAATTGGATAGATAAGACTGATACATAAATGAATCAGATGACTTGCTTCAGTCATTCAGAGAAAAGTGAGTTCAGTGTAGTTGATGAAGAGATGAAGCTTGATTAGGTCTTTCAAATCTGGGTCACATTGGGACAACAGAGTATGATGGGTACCAACCCTCTCAGTGGAGAGATCCAAATCCTACAGGGAATGCTTGGGTTGTTGTAACACTAATGAGTTTGGTTCATACTGATCAGTGAGCAATTTTTAAATGTTTTTTTGCAGGACCCATAAGTCTCAAATGGCTTCTATTTTCCTCTGACTTAATGCCGAGTTTATTCACATGGTGAAGATTCACAAGACTCAGAAAATAATGCAAGATAATATGGAATACCAGTGCTGACTGCCCACTCCTTTCCTGAAACTACATTATCTAACAACAACAACAACAACAAAAAGCTTTTTTAAGGGATGTAGGTTGTGTGAGTTGCTGATAAGCAGTCCAAATGCAGGAAGTAGTTTTATTTTACACCATTCAGCTTTTATCTGGAGGCAGGAAGAGGTGTGGTAGCTCCTTGGTTTGCTGGAGAATCTAATCTATCATTCAAATGGAATCTGTCAAAGGCAGCTTCACTTAAACCAATTCTCAGTCTAATTGTTCCTCTGCCAGTCATATGGGGTAAAGTGTGTGCATGTGTGTGCTTGGATGCATTAGCAGAGGGAGATAAATAAGGTGTTTAGTCAGAAAGAACTATAGGGCAGAAAATGACTTATTCTAAGAAGAGGAACCACGGAAATAGCAACTCAGAGGTACAATGACAGATAAAACCATCTTCCTATTAGGGCCAAACAGATTGATAAAAGAGAATAAAGATTAACTCTGTAAGTACCAGCACATGTCTTAGCCACCCAGGCCAGGCACCTGAAAATTTGTGGAGTAAGTGGAAAGATAAGGGTTAGAAGAAAGTGAAATTAGATGGATTTGGAGCTAGTTGAATGGCTATGTCCAAAAAGTGGTCAAAAATTGGTTTATATTGTCCAAGAAGGATGCCAGTAGTGGAGTTTTCCAAGTATCTGTGCTGTTTATGATCTTATTCATGATTTGTATAAAGACATAGATAGTGGGCATATAGTATTTGCAGAAGACATAATCTGGATAGCTAACAAAGTAGGTTGAAAAAAAAAAACCTTAATTTTAAAATATTGTGGAGTTGGTTGAATAAGAAAAATAATCTATAGCTATAATTTTAAAGTCTTACACTTGGGTTTAAAAATTAATTTCATGGGTACAAGATTGGGAAAGTATACATCTTTTTATTTTTCCTGACAAAAGCTCTGGGGAATTTTATTGAACAGCATGCTCTATATGCCAATGATATAACATTAGCAACCAAGAAAGGTGATGTAATCTCAGATTGCAATATGAAAGACTGCCTCTTCAATGTGAAAGAAGCAATAGTTCCACCATGCTCTGATCAAATCAAACTTTATTCAGTCTTGGCATGCTGCCCAAGGACTGAACTCTCCTGATTGGTGGGTGATATAGTAATCTATAGACTATACTTCACATCTCTTTCAGCTATCTACCAGAAAACTAGGGTCTTCATGGATACCTTGCACTTTGACTTTCATTCTTATGTATAAGCCCTCACCTTTCCCGTCTCCTTTTCACTTGTTGCTCTGGGAATAGTATTCAAATTAACACTACCATTGCTAGTGTGTCTGATATAACAGTCAACTTTTTTTTTTTTTTGCCTTTTGGAGGGCAATTAGGGTTAAGTGACTTGCACAAGGTCACATGGCTAGTTTTTGTGTTAAATGTCTGAAGCCGAATTTGAACTCAGGTTCTCCTGACTCCAGGGCTGGTGCTCTATTCATTGTGCCACCTAGCTGCCCCTATAACAGTCAACTTGACAGACTCTGTGGTTCTGGGGTACTGTCGTTTCTCAGACCAATATTGCCTTCTCTGGCCACCACAACTCTATATATGAGTATATTTATATACATTCAAAAGGTCTCTTCCATTCCCCCTCCTCCAGGATAGGATAATCTCCTTAAGGGTAGAAAGTGTGTAAGTGTTATATTTACACCCTTAGAACCTACCACAGTGACTGAAACATAGGAGGCACTTAATGATTTTCATTCACTCATTCTTTCTTTCAGTTCCAAAAGCCAAGTTTTAGAACAACTTCAATATGTGGGGAATGTTCAGGGGTGGGTAATCATGACAACAGAAGACATATTAATGACAGGTTAGTGACATATGAGGATCAGGATATTTAACCTGCAGAGAGAAGACTTGGACTTCTTCCATAGGTGTGGGAGGAAATGGTAGTTATCTTTAAGCACTTGAAATACTGCCTTGTAAGTAAGAAAATACACATATTCTGCTTAGCTCAGGAGTGGAGAAGTAGGATTGGTATGTCCTCATTTCATGAAAGCAAATTTAGTCTTGTTATAAAGAAAAACTTCCTAACAGTTACTTTGTCTTAAAAAAATGGAATGGCTTGCCTCCTGGATTAATGGCTTCCCACACACTGAAACTTTTTAATCAGTAGGTGGCTACATGTTGGGTAAGATGTAGACAATATTCTTGCTTAGTCATGGATTGGATTCAATAGTCCTTTCTAATTATGGTTTTCTTAGTTGGACTTTAGTAGAGGTGGAATTAGAATAATAGATAACATCTTGCAATTAAATAACTATAACTACTAGGTGATACCACCAGCATCAGTATTTCTGTTTGCCTTAGTTTCCTGGCCTATAAAATAAACATAATGATAACACCTACCTGGTTGGGTGTTTTGAGGTTTGAATAGGATAATATTATAACAAGTGCTTAATGCAGTGCTTGGAACATAATAGTAACTATACAAATGCTTATCCCCTCCCTTCTCTTATTCCCACCCTACAGATTGTGGAAAACATTAAATGCTAGGATGAAAGCTTTGCATTTTATCCTAGAAATGATTAGTACATTTCACAGTTTTTGAACAAAAGAGTGAACGACTGGATAGCCTTATGTTTCAGGAAGATCAGATATTTTGACCACTGTGTAAAGAATGAATCAGGGAGAGAAGAGAATGGCGGCTGAAAAAACAATTAGAAAAAACATTACAGTAGTACAAGTGAGAAGAGATGAGGCTCCAAAGTAGGGTTTTAGAATCAGGAAAAGAGAGAAGGAAATGGAAGAAAATATTGCAGAAGAATTAAAAAACAACAACAACAACAACAACAACAAAACCTTGGCAACTGATTGCAGGGAAGAGAGGGAAAAATCCAAGATGCTTATCAGCTTTCAACCTTGGCAAATGAATAGATGGTGGTGTCCTTGACAATAACAGAGAAGTTTGAAGAAGATAAGGTTTTAAGAGGAAGAATACAAGGTCCTTTTTAGGCTTTTAGAGTTTTCGATACTGATAGGACATCCAGTTACTGATATAGGATCATAGGATCATCATTTCAGAGGTAGGAGAGATTTTGGAGTCCATCAATTGCAACTTTTTCATTTTATAAAGAGGACAATGAAGCAGAGGATGATTAAGTGATTTGACCACAACCACCCAGCTAGTAAATATCTGAGGCAGGAGGTGAACTCAGATATTCCTGAATTCAGACATCACTCTACCTACTGCATCACCTAGCTGCCAATATTCTGAAGGTTATTTTCAATGTGAGCCTGGAGTTGAGGATAGAGATTAGGGCTAATTTAATAGATGTATAGTAGATTTACCTGGAGATGATAATTGAACCCATAAAAACAGATGAAATATAGAAAGAAGAGACAAGAGAGACTAGAACAGAACTCTGACCTAATCATTTTTTCTCACTGAAGTAGAAACAAGGTACTCTGTTGAGAAAATGGGGAGATATAAGCGTAGGAGCTAGTGATGAGAGGGGAACTTCAGAGTTAAGGATAACGTAGGCATCAGAATTTTTTATTTTTAAATTATGGGATAAAGTAGGCATTTCCATAATATAGTATAATAAAAAAAGATAATTGCCCATAAAACTGCAAATCTATTATGTGCCACTTGCTATTCCTTTTAAAATATATAATAAAGTTGTCATGTAAATTCCTTTTTTTACTCCTCTTTTTTCTTCCTTTCCCTGTTCTCTGTTTTAGAGATGGCTACTATTAGACATAAATATATGTGTGTTTATATGTATGTATGTATGTGCATATACATACATATGTATATAAAATAATGTATAGTATATGTATATGTGTTTTCATTTGTATATGTACATACACATATAAAATCATCCTATCCCATACGTACTTCTTTTCATCAGTTCTTTCTCTGGTTGCAGATAGCATCTTTCTTCATATGTCCTTTGTAGGTAAATTGAGTATTTATAATAGTTTAAAATGACTTATTTGCTCAAAGTTGCTCATGAAACAATTTTGCTGTTACTATATGCGATGTTCTCTTTATGTGACAGTGAAGCCTAAGATGGTTGGTTGAGATAGAATAGAGATGAAAGTAATGGGAAATTGAAGGGGTTGCTGTATTAAAAGACCAAAAAGATTGAGGAGAGATCAGTGTGAATATTATACTATCCAATTATAAGAGTGAGAGTTGGAATGGAAAGAATAGCTATGAGCCAGTACTGAACATTTTGAGGAAAGAGGAAGAAGTGCTCTGAAGGTCAGCTTATAACTATAACAAGGATGATATAAATACATCAAGTCAAACTGAAAGGAAGAGTGTTTCTGAGTGATGGAAACTGAGAGAGGGCCTGGAAGTCACAACAAGGAACCACTATAAAACAGGGATAAAAATCACTATCAGGTAGAAGAAAATGCCCTTATCAATGAACTTCTGTGTCATTCAAAAAGCCATGCTTACACTAATGCATTCACAGGTATTTTCTGCTGTTAAAATACTAGTCTCCCTCATTTTGTCTTGTTGCAAATTTCATTTCCCACCCAGCTGATCTGGACTTCATGATCTCCAGAAACTCATCCTTCTGCAAGATGAAATCCATTCTGTAATTCATACCTTCTCAGATCATTTCCTATCCCAACTTAGGACTTTATCACATCCCCTTGTTGGTACTCCCCCAACCTCATTTTTTAACTCCTTTTTAGGTGTTGTCTTTACTCATTAGATTGTGAGCTACTTGAGGTGAGGGACTGTCATATCTTTGTATCTCCAGCACTTAGTACAGTGTCAGGCATACAGTAGGGACTTCATAAATGTTTATTGACTCTGACTGACTCCAAATAGGGAAGAGATTCCTATTCACTGTCAAACTTCCACTCATTTAGGTTAAATGAAAATATGTCCAATTTGGATTGCATAGCTGTATGGCCTTGTTCAAGTAACTTAATAATCTCTGAACTACAGTGTCCCTAAAGTGAAGGGAGTGGACAACCTTATTTTTAGGTCTGCTTTCATCTCTGAGGGGCCAACAATCTCTCTCTGATGATAATTAATAGCCAGTATTCATATAATACTTTCAAATTCGCTAAGCACTTTATAAATATCTCATCTTATCTTCACAGTGACCCTGGGAAATAGATGTTATTATTATCCCCATTCTGCAGATAAGGAAAATGAGGCAGTCACAGTTAAAAGGCTTCGCTGGGATTACACAGTTAGTATCTGAGGCTAGATTTGGACTCAGGTCTTCTTCATTCCAGGTCTTTCTCTCTACTATACTATCCATCTGCCTCAATGGGTTTGGGGAGGGGGGAGGAGGAACAAAAACATTGAAGATGGATTGTGAAATTTTGATTTGCATCCCTCCTAGAAACTGTCTGCACAATACCAGTAGTATAAAATGGAAAGTTTTGGTTACTGTCATCCAGAGAAAAGCATGGCTACTTTTTATGTAGCAGAATGGCTCAGCTCTAAAATATTCCATCCCTCTGGTTCACACAAGCTGGTATTGGCCATTTTTTGAGTATTTGGAGCTTCAGGAAATATTTATTGAGTCTCTCCTGGATCTGTAACACTCTGTGGTAGATCATATGATCACAGAGCTGCAATAGAAATTAGAGGCCGGGGCGGAGCCAATATGGCGGAGTAGAAACAGCTCGCCCAAGCCACTCTTCCCCCAGATCACCTCCAAACTACGTAAAAGGGGACTCTGAACAACTTCTGGATCCCTAGCACCCACAGAACAACACAGAGAAGCTAACCTCCCGCTGAGGACAGCCCAGCAGCCCTGCAGGAAGGACCAGCACAGCGCTGGCAGCACAGTGCACAGTGCCAGCTGCACAGAGCCCAGGGAGCACCTGAGTCGAGGTTTTAGCCCCAGGGTGGCAGCACCAGCAGCCAGCTGGTGGGACCCCAGAACACCAGGAGCTATGGCAATTCCAGAATTATCAACATAGACATGCTTAGGACAAAGTGAGAGGTTAGTGCCCTATGGACTTTGGGAACAGTATTTGGGGAATGCGTGGGGTTCCTCCCCTGGGGGCTAGAAGCCACTGAGGAGACAAGCCATTTTGCAGTTTTCAGAGGCAGCTCCAGCTCCTGGCCTGCGAACTGTAGGGAGATCCAGCGATCACTCTTGGGGGGTAATTGCTCTTGCTGTAACCTCCCTGGATCCGGATTGTGATCTGGGGTGGAGGTCGTGGGTGGGTTTCCAGCTTGCCAGAAACGGAAGTTGCCCCCCTGCACACGTTTGGGGTGAAAGTCCCTGTCTGGCATGAGGCCATACTGTGGCAACAAGCCCAAAAGCCAAGTAATTAAGTGGCAACATGCCAAGGCAAAGGAAACAAATTAAACAGAAAAATGCAACCTTAGACTCCTATTTTGGGGGCAAAAACGATCAAAGCATAGAGCGAGAGGAGGACTGTGAGGTCAGAAATCCTGCTCCAAAAGCTCCAGGGGAAAATATGAGTGGGTTGCAGGCCATAGAGGACCTTAAGAAGGACTTTAAAAATTGCATAAGAGAAGTAGAGGAAAAATTGGGAAGAGAAATGAGAAGGATGCAGGAAAAGTAGGAAATGAGGGTCAACAGCCTGGTTGAGGAAAACAACACTTAAAAAATAGACTAACTCAAATGGCAAAGGAGGCCCAAAAGAGCAATGAGGAGAAGAATGCCTTAAAAAGTCGAATTTGCCAGATGGAAAGAGAATCTCAAAAGTTCACTGAGGAGATTCATTCCTTCAGAGTTAGACTGGAGCAAATGGAAGCTAATGACTTTATGAGAAATCAAGATACTGTTAAGCAGATCCAAACAAATGAAAGATTAAAAGGCAATGTGAAATATCTCATGGGAAAAATCACTGACCTGGAAAATAGATCCAGGAGAGACAATTTAAAAATTATTAGACTACCCGAAAGCCATGATCAAAGAAAGAACCTGGAAATCACCCTTCAAGAAATTCTCAAGGAAAACTGTCCCGATGTTTTAGATCCAGAGGGCAAAATAGAGGTTGAAAGAATCCACCCATCACCTCCTGAAAAAGATCCCAAAAAGAAAAGTCCCAGGAATATTATAGCCAGGTGCAGAATCCCCAGATCAAGGAGAAAATACTACAAGCAGCCAGGAAGAAACAATTTCAATATTGTGGAAACACAATCAGAATAGCCCAGGACCTGGCAGCTTCTACACTGAGGGACTGAAGGGCATGGAATAGGATATTCCAGAGGGCAAAAGAGCTAGGACTGAACCCAAGGGTCACCTCCCCATCAAAACTGAGTTTTTTGTTTCAGGGGAAAATATGGTCATTCAGTGGAATAGAGGACTTTCAAGCATTCTTGAGGAAAAAACCAGAGTTGAATAGAAAATTTGACATCCAGATGCAAGAAGCAAGAGATGCCTGAGAAGGTAATCAGGGAAAAGAAATCAAAAGGAACTTATCAAAGTTTAACTATTTACATTCCTATATGGAAAAACAATAATTGTGACTGATGAAATCTTTCTCAGTATGAAAATAATGGAAGAAGGGTGTATGGTCATATGAATACATATGTGAATGTATGTATATATGTTTACAGTTATATATGGATAGAGGGCATAGGTTGAATTTGTTGGGAAGGGACGATACCTAAGGGGTGAAATTTTGAGGTGAGAGAGGAAAGTTGCATGAGGAGATTGGGAGAGACAGGGTAGGGCAAACTATCTCATGTAGAAGAAGCAAGGGGAAGTGGTTGCAAGGGAAGGGGAGAATAGGAAGGCAAAAAGGCAAAACCACATTCTCTCCTTCTCAATCTGCTTTGCTGAGTCATCATCCACATCGTGTCCTCTAAATAGAGTTTCCCTCAGGCTTCTGTAGAGGACTCTCCTCTTTTCCCCTCTATACTACTTCACTTGGTAATCTTGTCAACTCCCATGGATTTAATTACTGTATCTATATTAATGACTCTCAAAGCTACTTCCCCTGCCCTAACTTCTCTGCTGACCTCCAATCTCACATATGCGTATACCTTTCAGACATCTCAAACTGGATGTCCAGGAGACATCTAGAACTAAACATTTGCAAAACTAAAATTATTATTATTATCATTATTATTATTATTTTGCCCAAACCTTTCCCTGTCCTACTTCCCCTATTACTGTAGAGGGATATACCATATTTTTAATCCCTCAGGCTCAAAATCTAGGAGTTATTCTTGACATCTCACCATCTCTCATTACACCTCGCCTCCATTCAATCTGTTGCCAAAATCTGTTGATTTGACCTCTGCACATGTCTCATATATGTATTCTTTTCTCATTTGACAGAACCAACGTTGGTGTAGACCCATCATCACCTCACATCTGGTCTACTGCAATAGTCTTCTTGTTTCTTGTCTCTCTCCACTCCAATCCATTTTCCATTCAGCCACCTAAATGATCTTCTTAAAGTGCAGGTTGAACTGTTTCACTCCTATATTCAATAAACTCCAGTGGCTCCTTATTGTCTTTAGGATCAAACACAAAATGCTCTGTTTGGCATTCAAAATCCTTTATCACCCGGTCCCCTTCTGCCTTTCCACTCTTCTTATACCTTACTCCCTGTAACATAATCTTTGATCCAGTGACACTAGCTTCTTGGCTACTCCATGAAGAAGAAACTCCAACTCTTAGCTCTAGGCATTTTTCTAACTGTCCCTCAAGCCTGGTATTCTCTTCCTTCTCAACTGTGCCTACTAAATTCCTCAGCTTCTTTTAAGTCCCAATGAAAGTATCATAATTTGCAGCAAGGCTTTCCTAACCCTTCTTAGTTCTCCTGTTTTCCGCTGAGTTAATTGTTTTCTATTTATCCTGTATATATAGTTTGCTCAATCTATATTTGTTTGTATCTTGTGTTCTCCATTCCTCCCCCACTAGACTGTGTGCTCCTTGAGGGCAGGAACTGTCTTTTGTCTCTTTTTGTATCCCTAATGCTTAACGTGGTACCTGACACATAGTAGTTACTTGGTAAATATTTATTGACTGATTGACAAATATGTAAAGTAATGCTACTCTTCTCACTAAAATTTTTTTGCTTTGGAAAGTGCAGTCATGTTTTACTCAAATATTTTGTTATTGTTATTTTAAAATGAATAAATAAGAATTTAATTTTGTCATTTTTAATTTGATTACAGTAAATATTGATAGATATAACTTACATAAACAAAAGCTCTTTGAGGTCCTCAGTTATTTTCAAGAGTAAAAAGGGGTCCTGAGACCTTAAATTAAAGAACATTAGATTTTATGAGACATCAGCTTGGTGTGGAAGGAGGCTGCAAATAGAAGAGACTGAAGCACAATGCACGACTTGCTTATTCTTGAAATAATCTTCACTGGTTACAATAATTGTGGATTAAACTGAGCCCCTGGGTTTCTTCATCACATTTAATTCTGTTGCATGTGAAAGTCCCTGACTCCATGTAGAAGGAAGGTGTTAAGCTTAAATGAAGGGATGGAAGTCAACATCTGGGTAGATAAGGAAAGGGAACAACTTCCCTGGGACAAGATGCAGATCCAGAAGAGGCAGGCACACACAACACAGTTGGGGATGATATCTATCTGATTGCAATTGAGATAGCTAAGTGGTGGGTAGTATGTGATGAAAATTAAATGGAATGCCCTAAAGGCATGGTCAAGAGGCAGAGGAGCTAGAAAAATCCCTTATGATTTTTCAGGGAAATGTATATGGACAGTTTAAGACTAGAATATATAGTCAAATACAAATTCTCTTCAAGCAATAGCCTAAGTTATATTCATTTGCATTTAAAGTGAAATTCGGTGGGGTAAAAAGGATACTGCTTTTGAAGAGAAATATTTTTTAAAGAGTACATAGCTAAGTGAAGATGTGTAGAGAGGCTATAATTAATAGACTGGTACAGGGGAGAGAGAAATGATTGGTGACTGATTGGATAAGGTGGGGGGGGGGGAGAAAAAGAAGAGAAATCCAGGATGATGCATAGCTTACAAAGCTGACCCAGCACCCAAGAAGATAGTAGAGCACTTAATAGGAAGAGGAAAGTTTGGAGGAGGTAAGACTTGCCAGGGCATGCTGGAGTCAACTCATAATTAGCAATTCTTAAATTTTAGGGTGAACACTACAAATTCTGGCTTGATTTATTGTTTTGTTGAGTGCACATTTTCTAGAAAAAGAGAGCTGATTGTTAAATGTTTACCAGCACACATAAGGGGAAGTGGATAGGTTTCGGTGTGAGTTTATTTAGTTTGAGATGCAGGTAGAATGGCTGGAAAGAGGTATAGGACACTCAATGTGGAGTCTCACTTCAGAAATTAGGTAGATGTATGACCTTGAACAAGTCTTTTCCCCTCTTGGTTATACTAAAGCTCTAAGTTCATTTCCAGCTGTAGATCCTATGATTTGGTGTTTCTGGAATTTGTGAGGAAATTAGATTCAATATTTCTTAATGAAATACAATTCATTATTCTGTTATTTTTAAAAAGTAGTGGGCAGCTAGGTGGTACATGGATAGAGTACTTGGTTTGGAATCAGGAAGACTCATGCCCAAGAGTTCAAATCTGGCCTCTGATGAATTGCTAGCTGTGTGGTCCTGGGCAAGTCACTTAACCATGTTTGCCTTAGTTTCCTCATCTGTAAAAAGAGAAGGAAATTGCATCCCACTCCAGTACCTTTGCCAATAAAACCCCAAATGAAGTCACAAAGAGTTGGACAGGCAACATTTTTTTTAAATTAAAAACCCATAAAAAATAAAAAAAGACTTGGAAAACCTACTTCTCTGGGAGATGTGGTGGGCATCAGGGATTGAAAAGAGAGATTTTAAGATATTCTTAGCTAACTCATCCCCGCACTTGGAATCACTCTGAAATAAACATGTTGGCAGGGAAGGGAAGATGAACCCGATGAGTCTAAAATACTGAGAGAGTCTAAAAGTCAGATCTATCAAGTATGCAATGAAGTTCTATTAATCCTGCAGAAAAGCCACAGGGTTTAGCTTTTAATAGAAGAAAGGTGAGGAACAGCTGTCTTTGGATAAATTGGGATAACTTCTCCTCCCACTCCATTTGGCTCACATGCTGATACTTTGTGTAATCAAGGTTCAAAATATATTTCTGCATCTTAATTTTGAATATTTTTTCTTCCACTTAAATCTGAATAGAAAATAGCAACAGCAAAAAGAAGAAAGACAGAATCTGGATGGGTCTAGTTGAATAATGGTTTGTGCAATTTGGGGAAGGCAAACTCTTCACGTTTATTTCTTGTTGAAGTTTGAGGACTAAGTTATCTCCTCCTTATCCTGCCTATGCATTGCTTAACTTTATCTCCCATCATACTAATTCTTGAGTTTTGGTCACTGAGTCTATTCACTTTCCATGCAAATTTTATACCCATATAACTTCTTCCAAAATCTTCATCTCTATTTCAATGACTCCACCACTCCTTAGGCAAATTTTCATGAAGTTTTCCCCCTCCTACTCCATTCTTTTGTGATCTTTGGCATGCTTAGTCTAGTCTCAATAGACTTGCATATTTTCTTTAGGTTTTCCTTCACTCCTACCACTTGACTTTAACTTAAAATTTGCTTTACTCTTACCATACCACTTCTCTTGCAACACTAATGCTAACCACTTACTACACTCTCCCTGACTCATTAAACCATGAACAGGGGTTGGTTCCTTCTATCATCATTCCTAAGGACTTTAGTAGTCATATTGATTACAACTCCATTATATTGACATTACAATCGTTCAACTATTTCAGTCCCAATGATTTTAATCTCAAATCCTCTTGTTATACAGTGGTTTATCTGTACCTCAAACCTTATCTTCTCCCTACCTCTAAGACCCTTAACTTTGGAATTCCACTCTCACTTGCCCTCCTATACTTTTTCTCTTTACTCACTCTGACCCTTCTTTTTATTCCTATGATGACCTTTTACTCCTTTGAATGTTGTCTTCTAGTCCACTATCATCACTCTGTCTTTGCCTGACTTGGTGGCCTGCAACTTTGATTAACCACTACCTTAGAATTCTTTGCATTTGTATTTTCCATTGTTCCAGATTTGTTAATCCTCATCTCTAGTTAACCATGACTATTAAATTACATTTTCTCTTCTTTTTAGCTAACAATTGGTCTTGTAAAAAGTCACAAACATCCATTGCAGAGCCATTATGGAGTCTGTACTGGCCAAGAACTATAATCAGAAGTTTTATTAATTAAGGTTCATAGTATGATTATCAACTCATTTATTTATATGGACTACACTCTATTAGACACTAGTGTTCTAGAAGTAAATATTTCAAATAGAGAATTTAGTTGTTTGTTTGTTTTAACATGGAACAATTAATAGAGTACAGGCCTCAGAGTTGGGAAGTCTTAAGCTTAAGTTCTACCTCTTACTCATACTGGTTGTGTGGCCCTAGACAAATCACTTAAATTCTCAATGTCTCAGGTAACATTCTAAGATTATTCTGAAAATTTGTTTCAGTAAAGGAAATTTCTTCAATAAGGATTCTTTATGCCAATGAAATCCCAAGTCTGGACCAAAAACATACCCTACATTCTTTTAATACCTATTAAAGAAAAGTAGGCTGCCTCAGTTTATTTTTTCCTACATCTATGCTTACCACCTTGATATAGTGCCTTTTTTAAGTTAATAAACTTTTGCTATTCACAAGAGAACTATAAACTCATTTTATTCTTTTACAAATTTGTTGCACTTTTTCCTCCTATGAAATAATAGACTACCTCTGCGGATAGTAGAATCCCCTCAGATATGTGGTGGAGGCAGCTAACAATGACTCATAAGAGCAAGTTGTTAAATTTTCAGCATAAGCATTTGCACCTTGGAAATTGACAGATGGTGTAAATCAGGTCTTTATTTATTTTTATTGTCTAGACTTAAGAAAGTAATGGAGAAGTATTAATAATAGAGGTTAAACCTATAAGTGTACTATACGGACTTTTTTGGGAATCAATTGTTAAACATTTGCCAGAACACCTCTGGTTACCCCTCACCGTAGATTTTTAAGTGAAGGGTAGATGATAGCTTATGAATTGTGGTCAAAGGAATTCTCATTCAGTAATGGTTTGAATTCTTAAGTCCTTCCCTTTTGACATTTATCCTATATTTCTTCCACTAAATCCCACCCTAATTGAAAATCATCTGGAGTATTCTTCCTTCTCCTCCAACCCCCATTTATCAAAATTCTACTTATCCTTCAAAATCCAGATAATAAAGTCTACTTTGTGAATATTTTTCCTAGTTCTCTAACCTCACAAAGAGGTATTTTTTTCCATTTCTGAACTCTTACACACTTACAGGTAAAACCAATTTGTATATGGCATTGATCTCTATAACTGTTCCTTGCTCTAAAAAGGTGCCATTTCAATGTGAAGAGTACTTTTTCTTTTAGTACCTGCTCCTCATAGACCCATCTCTAATGATTTTCAATTTTACATTATGTGTGAGTTATAACATGGACATTTTGTATCTACTATCTGAAGATCAGTTTGATCACCTACAGAAAAACAAAACAAAACAAAATAAAAACTCACCATCAGCTTGGCTGCAAAGTGATGAAGATTCTTGTAAATACGCATCTTGAAACCAATCTCCTAGGAAGAGGGGTTGAATTCTTTTTTTGTTTTTCCAAATGCTTTATTAACTTCTGGTTTACATCATTCATTTCCATCAGATTTCGAGTTACAATTTTTTCCCCATTTTTTCCCTACCCACCACCCCAGAATAACAGTCATACAGGATATCCTCTCATCCAATCTGCTCTCTCCCATCTCTGAGGGGTTGAATTCTTGAGGGATTACCCTTGCTTACATGCTGATAGATGTCAAACATTGCTGAGAGATGTCCCTATGCCCTATGGGAAAACTATGTGGCTTATCAAGTCAGTGGGTTGGGTGATGGCTCCTGAGGCTCCATTTTTTAGTATTTACACATTAATATGAACTGTGATCGTTGTTCAGCAACTTAGAAGCACTGCTCCAGTTAGGTCTCCTCCTTGTCACCTTCACTCTTCATGCCTCCCACTTCATGCCCATTCTTTGCTGCCTTTATGTTGGCTCCCTTTCATAGGACCATAGGATAAGTCACAGTGGAATGTAAGGCCGTTTGAGGGCAGCACTATTTAATAAATGATTGTCAGGTTAGATTAATGTGTTTAGAACCAAAGGAGAACTTAAAGATGTAGCTTCATTTTAAATATGAAGAACCTGGGGGCAACTAGGTGGAAGAGTGAATAGAATACCAGCCCTGGAGCCAGGAGGACCTGAGTTCAAATCCAACCTCAGACACTTAACACTTATTAGCTACATGTCCTTGGACAAGTCACTTAACCCAAGTCAACCCCAATTGCCCTGCCTTCCCCTCTCCAAAAAAAAGACAAAAGTAAATAAATATGAAGAACCTGAAACCCAGAGAGGTTAAGTTGCTGGCCACATGTCACAGTGGTACTCATGTGGCAGAACTGTGATCCAGACTTAACTTGAGCACTCAGACTAAATCCAAGCTTTTCTTCTCTATCCTACATCAATGGATCCTCAACTGGCAATTTGCTCTTATCTAAGAACTGCTTAAAACACATCTTATCACGCTTCCTTGCGGAGGACTTTGTTCATTACTTTAGTCTTACACTGATCTTTCCTTTCTCTAAACTCCCATCGTGCCTGGAGTCAGCACCACAATGCTTAGCACATTGATTATTCAATAATTACTTCATTACATTACTTTTGTCCTTCTCCCCTTCTCAAATGGGGAATTTCTGGAAGGCAGAGAACACTGCATTTGATTCTTTTCATATCCTCCACAGCTACCATCATAGGAGACACTCAACTACTTGTTGCTAAGCTAATTTATTGGTGATAACAACAAGCGTTTCTGTAATACCTTAAATTTTGAAAAGGATTTGATTTGCATTCTGTCATTTAAGCCTCATAGCAATCCTGGGAGGTCATTATTAAATATATTATTCTCCCCATTTTACATAGAGAGAACAGAGTCAGAGAAACTAAGTGAAGTACTCATGACCACTTAGCTAGTAAGTGTAAAGAACATCATTTGATCCCATTCCTTCCTGACTCCAAATGCAGCACTGTCTTGCCCCCCGCCCCACACTGTTGACTAAAACATTCTGCCTCTCTGATAGGTGTTAAAATTTAATTTAATGCAAATTCAGTGCATTCCTTGATATAGAGGGTAATAGAGATGGAGGGGTTGGGGAATGAGAGGAGTGCCTCCAGAGGTAAAAGCTGTCCCTATGTATGGAACATTCTTGAATTGTACAGTCAGGTCTTGGGCATTAATCATAATCTGTCAGCCGAAGTGAAGATTCCCCTTTCAAACTTATTGTAGTTAGTATGTTGCTTCAATCTTAATTGCATTGCTCTGCTAGAGCATATCTATTAGTGTTGGTCCATGTGTGAAAATGCCTAAATTTAAATGTTGTATTCATATGTTTACTCCTTCCCCTAAATTCATCTCAATGGAACTATTATCCCCTAAATGTTGCTTGGTTTTGTTAAGAAGTCAAGTTCCGCAGAGGTTACAGGGGTCCATAATGGAGGAGAAGTTGTACTGAATTAGAAAAAGCTAAGCTGGCTATGGTCCATTTAAGATGATTGGGCCAATTTCCCCAGTGATATTGAATATGAATCTCAAGTGAAGCAAAGTCATCTTCTGGTTTGGCAAAAGCACTGTGCTTGAAGTTAAAAATCAAGCCCCTAACAGAGTCTAGGGAACTTGTAAAATGTAGGCACGTGAAGATCCAGGAAAGGCCTGTAGAATTTAATTATATGATGTTCCTCAAAGCTAGTGTTTTGGGAACAGAAAGACCTGAATAACACATAGCAAAACAGAGATTCAACTAGGAGCAAGTTACATGTCCCTCCAGGTTTGAGTGCAAGTTGAATAGACATTGACAGATTTGTTTTCCTTTCAGATTAAATTGAACTTCTTATGTGAAAGTAGTTTTTGCCAGTTTCTGATCTTGAAAGCTATATTTTTTCCCCTTAACTAAATTTCTCTTGTTTAGACATCTTAGTTTTCTAATGGTTTGGAAACAGGCATATTGAAGTTTGGGAAAGTTTAGGATAAATGATTTATTCGGTAAATGTTGGGAGAAATAACAGAGCTGGCCACTTTTTACTTTCCAAGGCGCAGTAGCATTTTGGAAAACAGAGTTTACTAGATATGAAAATATACTCTCCAATCTTTTATGGTCCAAAAATATTCATAGACTTTTTCCCATAATAAAGAATGGCTAAACTTTATGAGAAGGAAATACCAATATTTATTTAAGTGAGAACTGCTTTCCAAAGTATGAATATAGTGGAATAGGAGTTCATATGTCAATCATACATGTCATATATATGTCAGTTAATCTTCAAAAGGAAATTTTATTATTGTTCACATACATATATTAGTCAATAAACATTTATTAAGTGCCTACTATTTGCCAGGTACTGTACCAAATGTTGAGAATACAAAAAGATAGTCCCTTACTTCAAGAAGCTTATGATCTAAGGGGGGAGACAACAATCAAAGGAAGGTATTCAAACAAGCTATATACAATATAAATAGCCAATAAGAGAGGGAAGGCCCTAGCATCAAGAAAACTCAGGAAGGCTTCCTGTGGAAGGTGGGGTTTTACAAGTGATTACATGCCTTAAAATTGAGTAAGTGGTACATGTGAGGGCAACCCAGATTGTAATTAAGGTATGCTGTTAAAGTTAAAGAAGCTAATGTATCATGTTATTTGAAGGGTGCTGAAAAAGAAACCTTGACCAAAAATATTCTTTCCTATTGATCCATGATATTTCTTGAAATTTATTATAATCTTTATCTTCATCAAAATTTCCTTAAGCTTATTTATCATCTATTTTATATGTTCCTATATGAGTATGTGGTATCCCTCCCACCCCCCATAAAATGTAGGCTTCTTAAAGGAAAGGATTGTCTCATCTTTGTCATTGTATGATCAGTGCCTAGCATCAAGCCAGGTATATGGTGGTTCTTAAATATGTGCATGCTGAATTGAGCTGAATGTTTTCATCAACAATAACAAACCTTTACTGAATATATACTAAGTGTATGGTGATATTTTCAGTATTGTTATTAAGAGGGAGTATTAAATCATAGTTTAAGCAATTGAAAGGATTTTAGTGCAGATGAAAAGGCAAGACATATACAGAAAATAAAAACACACAAATATTCACATACTAAATGCCAAATGAAAAGTAGGGGAAATGGAGTTATAGGAGCTCAGTGCAGCTAAACATCACTACTTGAAGAAAACTTTATAAAGACTTTAAAGTGGGGACTTGAAGAAAAAGTTAGAACTTCATGAGAGTGGTGATAAGGGAGGATGTTTCTTGTGAGAACCCACCTGTCAGATCCCAATAAGGATCAACAGTTCTGGGGAAAAGAATGGGAGGAGATGTGAAGAAGTAGTTGGGACTCACCATATTGACAGAGGCAGGTAACTGAAATTGTTTGGATTTCTGAGACAAAACAAAACAGGTGCAGTAGGCCAAAAAATAAGGAAACCAAGTGAAAATGAGGGGCCAGGAGACAGTCAAGAGTACAGGAGAAGCAATGGGGTTTGGTAAAAATGAATCATCAAATCACAGAGCCTGAACCAATTCTAAGAATTATAGAAATGAACAAAGTTATAACTTACAGAATTAAATGTTCATCTAGTTCAGCCCCTTCTTTTGTAGGTGAGAAAATTGATTTTTAAAAATGATGAAATTATTTATCTACAGTTCCCAACTACCAGAAGTGAAGTGTGAGTTCATAGTATGTACTTAATAAGAAAACAAAACAAAACAGAACAAAAAAAAAAACATTTTGAAATGGATTGAATGGAATTGAAAACCACTAAGAAGAGAGGGAAGATGAAAGAACTGAACTGTTGAAATTATGTAATAGTTATGAATCTCTTTTTCTAAAGACTGGATCCATGAGGATCAAATGAGGGATAGTGAAGACTCACAGGCATGATCAGGAATGAAAAAATCTGTCAGAAAGAGGTGACATATTCTGGTGATCCACCTTCCTCCTAATGGATTATGGAGATGGCATATTTTTTTCTAGCTGGAATTGCAAATCGATGAGCTATTTTCTGGGACTTGTATCTAGGACATGAATTAGACTCGTTAAACCTAAAAAAATATTATATACTTTGGGTAACTCTTGTGAGGCCAAAGTTTATTTGACAGGAAAAAAGAAAACTAGGAAGTATTTATTAGCAATAATAAAGTCTTGTATGGTAAACTGAACAATTTAGAGGAACGGGTAACATTGGTTTTGGTTGTTGCTAGTAACTAAATGTATTTGAGAAAATAAAGGACAAAGAGGATACTTGTTTGCACTCAATATGATCCAGTCACCAAGTACGTGATGAAGTACATTCTAGTGTGGAGGTAAAAGTGATGGTGTGGGGCAGCAGCATTGGTGATGGTGGTGATGGTCATAGAAGTGCTACTATTACCAGCAGGGGAAAGAAATAAGCCTTATATAGAGCCTACTATGTTCTAGGTATTTTCACAAATACCATCTCATTTGGTCCTCACAACAACCTATCAGGGCAGGTGATACGATTTTCCTCATTCTACTGTTGAAGAAACAGAAGTTAAGTGTCTTGCCTGTGATCACAGAGCTGGCAAGAGGTTAAAGTTAGATTTGAACTCAGATCTTCTGGACTCTAGGCCCAGTGCTCTATCCACTGTACCACCTAGATGCCTCAACAGTAAAGATAGCTAAAATTTATATTGCACCTCAAGGTTTACAAATTACTTTAAAACCATGGTACCATTTGATTCTCCTGACAGCCCTGTAATATAGGTGCTAAGGTTAATATTATGCATGTTTTACAGATAAAGGCATTGAGGCCAGAGTGATTATAATTTGCTTATAGGCATACACCTAATAAGTGTCAAGAGATATGATTTGAACCAAAGTCTTATTTTATTCCAAGGTCACTGCTATTTGCACTGTGTAATGAATTAGAATTTGCTAAAGTGACTTCAGAGCCATGATCAGTGAAATTTGAGTGAATCCACCAACGATTATTAAACATCTATTATGTGGCAGGTACCATCACCATGCTTGGTGATGATGACACAAAGAGGGAAAAAGAGATTATTCTATGATAGGTAGGAAGGAAATAGATTTTTTAGTAATATAGTATTTTAAGTTATGAGACATAATTATACCAAAATTATTCCTTATTTATATTTATACTCCTTATTTACATTTACATCCCTTATTTACATGCTGACTATTAAATTGCCTGATAAATACTATATTGGGCATTCATATTGTCGTTATGATATCATGCAAAGTTATTAAGTGGCACTTTTTAGTTGGAGGCTGGTTACAGGATGGCTGGTTTTGGATCATAGAGTAGAATAATTTTTTTGGGGGGTGATTATCCAATTTATTTGTTTATTTTTAGTTTTCAACATTCATTTCCACCAGATTTTGAGGTACAATTTTTTCTCTCCTTCTTTCCCCTACCCCCACCCCAAAAAAGCAAGCCTACTGAATACCCCTTTCCCCAATCTGTTCTCTCTTATATCCTCCCCCACAACTCCCCTAACTTTCTAATAGGGCAAGATGGATTTCTATATCCCAGTGCCTGTATACCTTCTTTCCCAGTTGTCTGTAGAGAACAACAACAATTCAAAAAAAAAAAAACATTTGTTTTTAGAACTTTAAGTTCCAGAATTTTTCCCTTCTTTCCTCCTCACCTACCTCCACTGGGAAGATAAGCAATCCAATATAGGTTGTACATGTGTAGTTATGCAAAACATTTCCATAGTAGTTATATTGTGAAAGACTAACTATATTTCCCTCCATCCTATCCCACTCCCCAATTATTCTATTTTCTCCTTTGACCCTATCCCTTTTAAAAAATGTTTGCCTCTAACTACCCTCTTCCCCAATCTGCCCTCCCTTCTATCATTCCCTCTCTTATCTCCTTGCCCCCTGTTTTCCTGTAGGGTGAGATACCCCATTGAGTGTGTATGTTATTCCCTCCTTAAGCCAAATTCAATGAGAGTACAGTCATCCCATTCCCTTTCACCTTCCTGCTCTTCCCCTCCATTGTAATAGTTTTCTCTTGCCTCTTTTATATGAGATAATTTACCCTGATCTATCTCTCCCTTTCTCCTTCTCCCAATAAATTCCTCTTCACCTCTTAATTTTATTTTTATATATCATTCCTTTATATTCAATTCATCCTGTGCCCTCTGTCTATGTATACATGTACATACATATGCCCACCCTCATATATATATGTATATATATACATATATACGCATATACATATATGTATATATATACATATATACATACACTCTCCTATGCATACATCCATATATATATATATATATATATATATATATATATATATATATATATATTCCCTTAAACTATCCTCATACTGAGAAAAGTCTTATGTGTATAATAATAATTTTTCCATGGAGAAATGTAAATAGTTCAACTTTATTACATTCCTTGTGATTTATTTTTCCTGTTTACTTTCTCATGCTTCTCTTGTTCCTTGTATTTGAAAGTCAAATTTTCTATTTAGCTCAGGTTTTTTCAACAAGAATGCTTGAAAATCCTCTATTTCATTGAATTGCCATATTTCCCCTGAAACATGATACTCAGTTTTGCTTCGTGGGTGATTCTTGGTTTTAGTTCTAGCTCCTTTGACCTCTGGAATATTAAGCCCTTTAATCCCTTAATGGAGAAGTTGGTAGATCTTGTGTTATCCTGATTGTGTTTGCACAATATTCAAATTGTTTTTTTCCTGACTGCTTGACCTGGGAATATTTCCTCCTTGACCTGAGAACTCTGGAATTTGGCTATAATATTCCTAGGAGTTTTCTTTTTGGGATCTTTTTCAAGAGGTGATTGGTGAATTCTTTCAATTTATATTTTTCCCTCTGGTTCTAGAATATCAGGGAAATTATTGTCTTCAGTGAGTTTTTTATATTCCTTTTCCATCTTGCAAATTTTGCTTGTTAAGGCACTCTTCTCCTCATTGGGATTTTGGGCCTCTTTTGCCATTTGAGGTGCTATTTTTAAGGTGCTATTTTCTTCTGTATGTTTTTGGGTCTCCTTTAACAGGCTGTTGACTTGCTTTTCATGATTTTCTTGCATCATTCTCATTTCTCTTCCCAATTTTTCCTCCACTTCTCTTACTTGATTTTCAAAATCCTTCTTGAGCTCCTCCATGGCTTGTAACCAGTTTACATTTTTCTTGGAAGCTTTTGATTCATTAGTCCCGACTTCATTATCTTCCTCCTGTTCCATGCTTTGATCTTTTTTTTTTTTTTTTTGCTTTTTTTGGAGGGCAATTGGGGTTAAGTAACTTGCCCAAGGTCACATGGCTAGTTTTTGTGTTAAGTGTCTGAAGCCATATTTGAACTCAGGTCCCTCTCACTCCAGGGCAGGTGCTCTATTCACTGGGCCACCTAGTCACCCTGCTTTGATCCTTTTTGTCCCCAAAAAAGGATTCTATGGTTTCTTTGTGCTTCCTCTGCTTGCTCATATTGTCAGCCAATTACTTGACTTTTGAGCTCTTTGCCACAGTAGAACTCTGCTTCCAGACTGCAGAGAGCTTTGTCCAACTTGATGGTGTTTTCACAGCTGCCAGATTTATTAGGAGGATGACCTCTCTGCAGCTCCCACAAGCTTTGGCACACTAGCCACATACCCTAGGACCACCACCCAAGACCATGATCCAGATCCAAGCAGGTTAAAGCAAAAGTCATTACCTTATGAATGGTCACTTGTTCCCCTTAAGATCTGCAGGCTAGGAGCTCTAAAAGCAGCCACATGGCAGTAGTTACAGCTGCAGAGCACTGTTCCAACAGAGTTCCATACTGACTGACCTTTTACTTTTGTCTTTGGTGTTTATGGTTTGAGAAGTCTGGAAATGGCCACAGCTGCTGGTGATTCACTCTCCTGAAGTCTGATCTGGCTGATGCTGGTCAGGGTGCCTGGGGCTGGAACTTTGCTCAGGGAGCACTTTGCTCAGCTCCCAGCCCAGTGAGATAGATCCTTCCTGTTAGTCTGCTGAGTTGCCTTCAGCAGGAGATTTGTTTCTCTCTGTCACTTTTGGGTTCTGTAGCTCTGAAATTTGTTTAGAGTCATTTTTTTTACATGTATTAGAAGTGATTGGAACTGGAGCTCATGCCAAGTTTGTTCTTTTACTCCACCACCTTGGCTCTGCCCAGAAATAGATTCTTAAATTTAAAAAAGTTCTTTTGTTTTTATATTACCTATAATTTTCCCATAACATCCCCTCCTACTTCCTATAACACTATCATATAATGAAGAATTAAAAACAAAGTATAATCTTCTTATAGAATCATGGCAAATAAGAAGGAGCTATAATATTAGACACTGACAAACTTCCCAAATTTCTTTTTTTTTGAAAGCAATTAGGGTTTAATAACTTGCTCAAGGTTATATGGCTAGTTATTTATGTGTGGGTGCTAAGTACTGAGGCCGGAACCGATCCTGGGTCATACCGACTCTGGGCGGCACTTTTACTCACTGTGCCACCTAGCCTCCCCAAGCTTCCCCAATTTCAAAAAAGAGGAGGTAGGAACTTCAAAATATAGATGATTATACTCAGTATTTTCTATCCTTCTTTAATTTCTAGAATGGATTTGTGAGTACTTTGTGAGTAGTGAGGCAGAACCAATTACTAATAGGTAGTATGAATTCTCTAGGGATTAGGTATGCAAATCCAACCTTATTTCTTTTTTGAGAGGGTTACTACATTTTCAGATAAGGAAAATGACATGGGTATAGTTGTTATATTTCAGGAAGGAATTTGGAAAACCCTCTCGTGATATTCTTTCAGATATGAAGGAGAGTTTGATCAGATAGTACATTTAGATGACATCAGAATTACAAAACTCAAATGAACACAAAGAATGTTGAGAGAAGTGTGTTGATGTCAATGTGGAGGGAGATATTTAGTGGAATGTCAAATGGCAGGCTGTCTTTATTACTTTTTCAGTTTGGAATTTTTGTTTTAACCTGGATGAAGTCATAGAATGTAAATTTGGGATTGCATAAACCTTGAAGAGATATTTCAACCCTTTAGAATGAGGAGCTAACTATTTTTGTGGTGGTAAAGAATTGGAAATTGAAGCCAATATAATAAAAATGACAATTTTACCCAAATTAAACTATATATTTAGTGCCATACGAATCAATTTACCAAAAAACTACTTTCTAGAGTTAGACAAAATAATAACAAAATTTATTTGGAAAAACAAACGGTCTAGAATATGAAGGGAATTAATGAAAAGAAACACTATGGAAGGTGGACTAGCTATGCCAGATCTTAATCTGTATTATACAGCAGCAGTCATCAAAACTGCTTGGTACTGGCAGAGGTGTAGAGTAGTGGATCAATGGAATAGATTAGGCACAGGAGACCCAGCAGTTAATGAATATCGTAATCTATTATTCGATAAACCCAAAGATCCCAGTTTTGGGGATAAGAATGCACTATTTGACAAAAACTGCTGGGAAAACTGTAATATAGTATGGCAGAAACTGGGCATTATCTAACACCATATACCAAAATCAAGTCTAAATGGGTGCATGATCTAGGTGTAAAGAATGATACTGTAAGCAATTTAGGAAAGCAAGGAATAGTTTACCTGACAGATTTGTGGAGAGGGGAAGACTTTAGGACCAAACAAGAATTAGAGAGCATTATAAAATGCAAAATGGATAATTTTGATTACATTAAATCGAAAAGCTTCTGTACAAACAAAGCCAATGTAACCAAGATCAAGAGGGAGGTGGGAAATTGGGAAATAATTTTTACAACTTGTGTCTCTGATAAAGGACTCATTTCTAAAATTTATAGAGAATTGAGCCAAATCTATATGAATACAAGTCATTCCCCAATTGATAAATGGTCAAAGGATATGAACAGGCAGTTTTCAGAAAAAGAAATTAAAGATATCTACAAACATATGAAGAAATGCTCTAAATCACTAATGATTAGAGAAATGCAAATCAAAACAACTCTGAGATACCGCATCTCTCCAATCAGATTGGCTAATATGAAAAAACAAGAAAATGACAAATGCTGGAGAGGATGTGGACAAATTGGAACACTAATACATTGCTGGTGGAGTTATGAACTTATCCAACCATTCTGGAGAGCAATCTGGAATTATGCCCAAAGGATTATAAATAATTTCATACCCTTTGACCCAGCCATACCGCTTCTAGGGTTATATCCCAAAGAGATCATAGAAGCGGGAGGAAGACCCATATGTACAAAAATATTTGTAGCAGCCATTTTTGTGGTTGCAAAGAATTGGAAACTAAAGGGGCGCCCATCAATTGGGGAATGGCTAAACAAGTTGTGGTATATGAATGTAATGGAATATTATTGTGCTATAAGAAACGAGGAGGTGATGGATTTCATAATTACCTGTAGAGACTTATACAAACTGATGCTGAGCAAGAAGAGTAGAACCAAAAGAAATTTGTATACAACCACAGACATACCATATCTGTGATGACCAACTATGACAGACTGGACTCTTTTCAGCAATGCAGTGATATAAGTCAATCCCGAAAGACTCAAGAAAGAGAGAAAAGCACCATCCAGAGATATAACTAGAAAGAACTGAGCCTGAATCCTGATGGAAGCAAACTAAATGATCTTTTTCTTTTCATTGTTTGGTTTTATTTCTTCTTTACCATCTTTCATCCCACCTAGTACAATACCCCTTTGTAATTGGAATAATGTCTAATATGAATGAATTTGCAGATTCTGTACTGCTGTCGTCGGGGGAGGGGGGAGGGAAGTAAAGGAAATTTGAAAATCAAGAAAAAAAAAGAATTGGAAATTGAGAGAATGCCCATCAATTGGGAAATGGCTGAACAAGTTGTCATATATTCATGTAGTGGAACACTATTGTTCCATAAGATATGATAAGCAGGCAAATTTCAGAAAAACTTGAGAAGACTTATATGGACTGAGGGAAGTGAGCAGAATCAGTAGAAGAACATTGTACACAATAACAGAAACACTGTGCAATGATCAACTTTGTTAAACTTGGCTCTTCTCAGCAACAATGATCTAAGACAATTCTTAAAGACCATGATGGAAAATTTTGTACACATCCAGAGAAAGAACTCTGGAGTCTGAATGCAGATGGAAGCATGCTATTTTTCTTTTTTTTTTTTTCTCATTGTTTTTCCCTTTTGTTCTGATTCTTCTTTCACAATAGGAATAATGTGGAAACATGTTTAATATGATTATGTGTTTGTATCATATATATGTATACACACATATACATATACATAATATATATCAGATTGTGTGGGATCTTGGGGAGGAGGGTGGTGAGGGAAGGGGGAAAATTTAGAAATCACAACCTCAAAAAAGTGAATATTGAATACTCAAAATAAACAAAGAAATAGTTTTTAAAAATGAGGGGCTAAAGATAATAGTATGATATTAAATGAGGATAAGTATAAACTCTGAATTCCTGAAGATAATAGTATTCTCTAGCTTATGTAGCATTTGCTACTCATAACTCTCCAGCTCTCTACTGAGAAGAGGGAAATGTTTTTTAATTTTCATTTTTATTTAAATTTTCCCTATATTTATTTTTTAAATAACTTCCCAAATATAGGAAGGAGATGCAGTTAGAAAGCAGTTGTTATGAAAAAGTCCTAAAGCTCTATTGAATGTGCATTAAACATCACAATGTGATGACGTAACTAAAAGAAAAGTTTATATATTCTTGTTCTGCATTGATAGAATGCAATACAGAGAAAGGGAAGCAATATCAGACCACATCCTTAATAATATGTATAGTCTTGTGTACCACCTTTTATAAAGGTACCTCAACAAGCTGCAATTGATCCAGAAGAGAATGGTCAGAGTAGTGAGGAGATTCAAACCTGTGTCATATAAGTTAATGAAAGGGAGGCTTACCTTGGAGAAGAGAAGACTAGCAAACAATAACAACAACCTTTCCTATCCATGCAGATTGACCCTGTCTCTGCAACTTAATGAATTTCCAGGGGGCACTGAAAGCTTAAACAACTTTTCTAGGGCCACACAATTTGTAAGCATGAAAGATGTGCTTTGAACCTAGATCTTCCTGATTCTGAGAGCAGCTCACATTTCATAATGAAAAACTGCCTCTCACAATTGTGTATACATTAATTTATCATGAAGATAATTTTTTCAAATAGAGGAAAATTGGAAGAATGCATAGCTATTTATAATTGTATATTTGTAGTTTATCATCCATTTGCAAATTGTTAGAAAATATTTCTTATATTTTAATTTAACTTGTAGCATGAATTTGTAACTAAAATTTATTTTGCTGACATAAAAGGCACACACACACACACACACACACACACACACACACACACACACACACACACATATATATATATATTTAAATACTTAAAGTGCTATTGGTTAGAACAATGTAAACTTATTCTGCTTGGGCATGGAGGGTATAGACATATCAATTTTGACCTGACATAAGGGGAACTGCTGAAAAAATAGAATCATTCTTCAATTAATATTAAAATTAGTTTTCAAAATAGAAAGGGCTTCCTTTGTACATAGTGAGTACCACATCGTTGGGGGCAGAGGAGGTCCTCAAGCAGAGGTTATAATCCACTTGCTTACGAGATCCCCTTTTTAGTTTGACTGAATAACCTCTGAAAACATTCCTAATTTTACATTCTGTGTTTCCATAATTCTATGAGTGACAAAATGACTTTTACTTTTTGGATAGAAATGAAGATGCATATAGGTCACATCAATAACTTGAATCTTAAAGTAACTGGTCAGTTCTATGCAGGAAAATAATGATAGATTATAGTATAAAGAAATGAAAATGTAAATGAAGTATTTGGGAGGGGCCAATAAGTTGATCGGTTTCTTTTGTTGGGGAACTGAGGGACCTATGGTGGGGAAGAGAGATTGGGGTCAGATTGTAGATAGTTTCACATAATAGTTTAATGAATTTGGACTTTTAGGCAATGTTTCTCTTGTTAGATAAAGGGGATTTATTGAAGGTCTTTTGAAGGAAAGGCAAACAATGTTTGAATCTTGCAATGTTCCCATCTGGAGTAAGACATCCTAAATATGCCTGTCAATCAGCTTCCTAAAGACATTTAGGGAAGACACTAGGAATCAGTGAAGGGGTGGTGGTGGTGGGAGGATCCAGAACACCATGATGGTGTTATTAGGGAGGATAGGTTGGGTTGGAAGAGGGTAGTGGTAAAAAACAGGGGAGAATTTACCTGGCGTACCATCTGATAACTTCATTTTTTAACTAATTGTCACTGCTAACTAGTTGATAAGTTTCTATATGGTTGAAGTTCAAATTCTGTCAGCACCATCTAAATTTCACTGCTTTAGGGTAAAGTCCACATTACCCCACCCTAGTTATAAACCTGTTGGCAGCTGTACAGGAAAGAATAGAGAGGCAGAGGCTTGAAGGCATGGAGATCAGCTGGAGTATACAGTAATACAGTGATTTCAAACTCAGAAATGGATCCCTGCAGGCCATAATGTCTATCTTTTATTGTGTTTTTATTTATTTTGTTAAGCATTCTTACATTTTAATCTGGCTTGGTGGCATTCTGGAATTTTGCTGCCTGGGAGCTTGATACCTCTGCTGTAAAAGTCTTTGCCTGAAGATGCTTTTGACAGTTTGAATAAAAACATCAAAAAAGAATAGCTAATAAAAAAAACACTTCAAAGGAGAAAATGAACAGAACTTAGTACCTAATGATCTTTTGGGGGGTGGGGCTATTGGGGAATGGCAAGGAGATGAAATGGAAAGGAAGAGGGTAGTAAGGGGAGATGGGAATTTCGTGGTTGAATGACTTGATAATATAATACAAAACTGATTTGGGGAGAAAGAGAAAAATTCATTTTTAGACATTTTAATTTTTAGATTATGACAGAGATTTTAAATACAAATGTTCAGTAGGCAGTTGGAGTTGTATGTTTGAAACTCAGGAGGGAGACTTTGGCTGAAGGTATATTTTGTGAATTATTTCTTTGTGAATAATTCCTTCAATCATTATTAAAATGCAGTAGTGCCCCCACTCATCTTGACTTCTAGGTTGGAAACTTTATAGTCAGTAACCTTTGCTCCTTAACTCTCTTCTTCATTCCTGTACCCAATTAGTCATCAAGGACTGCTGATGTGTTCTAAAAAGGTATCTATCAGATCCTCTGCTTCCTCTCTATTTCCTCTATCACCCTTAATCAGGCACTCAGTATCTTGTGTCTGGATTACCCAATAACCTCTTCCTGGTTGCTTCTCTTTCTTCAGTCCATTCTGCCTCTAATCCCTCCTGTATATCGATGTCAGACTAATCTCCCTTAAACACTGCTTTCATCATGTCACTCCTGTGTTCAACAACTTAGTCCTTGACATGATAATTCTGTTATCGACCATGGTGCATCTTTGACAAAGTGAGCTGAGAAAGTCTTATCCCTCTGTGTTCCTGTAGGGACAATAGCTCCCATTCCAACTTTTCTTGAGCATGAAAATAGGGGTTTTTTTTGGCTATTATTATTTTCAGTTTTGCAAACCCTCATAGTGATGCTAATGGCATATGCTAATATTAAAATAATGACAAAAAGCAACACAATTCCAGAATGTTTTAACTAAATTTCTGTTTCATTAATCACAACAACATTTATGTGAGTGGTATGGTTAATAGAAAGGCAGCTAGATGGTTCTGGATAGAACACTGGACCTGGAGTCAGTAATACCTGAGTTCGAACCCAGCCTTAGGAACTTAGTAGCTGTGTGATCCTGGGCAAGTCATTTAACCTCTGTTTGCTTTATCCCCTGCAGAAGGACATGGCAAACCACTCTAGTATCTTAGCCAAGGAAACCCTATGGACTGTATTGGTGTGCTGTGATCTATGGGGTCCTGAAGAACTAGCTATACACGACTGAACAAGAAGAGTTAGTAGAGTGATGAACTTGTAAGCAGGAAGTCCCTGAGTGGCAGAACTGCTCCTGCCATATACCAACTATGTGACCATGGATGAATCACAGTGACTCTTAGTTCCCTATATACCTCTTTAAGATTCAAAGTAATAGACAAGTTGATGATTTGTATCAGTGATGAGAATTTCAACAACAACCACAGCAAACAGTTCCCTAAATTGATGGGAACACCATTTCAGAACCCCCCTCCAAAAAAAAGATTTGTATGCATTTTAAATAACAATAATAACATCTAGCATTTATATTGTTCTTTAAGGTTTATAAAGTGCTTTTCATGTTATTTCATTCTCAAAATGCTTAGAGGTAAAGTCTCTTATTATTTCCATTTCACAGATGATGACACTGAGGTGGACAGAGGTTAAGTGATTTACACAAGGTTATATAGCTAGGAAGTGTCTGAGGCAGGATTTGAATTCAGGTCTTTTTGACTCCACACGCAGTACTTTATTCTCTATGCTACCTACCTGCACAATAATTAAAATAAAACACAAAATATTCATAACATTATTTAATCAGCATATGAAATGATGTTTGGTATACAAATTTGCAGACTCTTCAAACAACTTTGTGCCCCCCCCCCCAACCATGTCTAAAATAGGGAACCACCTTTTTTAGGAGAATATTTGGAAGTTCCATGTGTCCCATAACCCCCCCCCCCCGTTATTCAATATTTTCTATAATGAGACTTCCCATTCAAATTTATTTTCCATTGTTCCTTAACACTGGCCCTCTGTTCTTTTTTTTTTAAATTAATTTATTAGTTTAGTTTCAGTTAACAAGATTCAATTCCATAGTTCCTTGATTTTCAAATTTCCTTTACTTCCCTCCCCCCTCCCCCCACAACAGCATGTAGTCCAGTATAAGATCTGCAAATGTATTCATATTAGACATTATTCCAATTACAAAGGCGTATTGTACTAGGTGGGATGAAAGATGGTAAGGAAGAAATAAAAACAAACAATGAAAAGAAAAACATCATTTAGTTTGCTCCCATCAGGATTCAGACTCAGTTCTTCCTAGTTATATCTCTGGATGGAGCTTTTCTCTCTTTCTTGAGTCTTTTGGGATTGACTTATATCACTGCATTGCTGAAAAGAGTCCAGTCTATCATAGTTGGTCATCACAGATATGGTATGTCTGTGATTGTATACAAATTTCTTCTGATTCTACTCTTCTCACTCAGCATCAGTTTGTATAAGTCTCTCCAGGTAATTGTGAAATCCATCACCTCCTCATTTCTTATAGCACAATAATATTCCATTACATTCATATACCACAACTTGTTTAGCCATTCCCCAATTGATGGGCGCCCCTTTAGTTTCCAATTCTTTGCAACCACAAAAAGGGCTGCTACAAATATTTTTGTACATATGGGTCTTCCTCCTGCTTCTATGATCTCTTTGGGATATAACCCTAGAAGTGGTATGGCTGGGTCAAAGGGTATGAAATTATTTATAATCCTTTGGGCATAATTCCAGAATGCTCTCCAGAATGGTTGGATAAGTTCACAACTCCACCAACAATGTATTAGTGTTCCAATTTGTCCACATCCTCTCCAGCATTTGTCACTTTCTTGTTTTGTCATCTTAGCCAATCTGACTGGACAGATGTGGTGTCTCAGAGTTGTTTTGATTTGCATTTCTCTAATTAATAGTGATTTAGAGCATTTCTTCATATGCTTATAGATATCTTTAATTTCTTTTTCTGAAAACTGCCTATTCATATCCTTTGACCATTTATCAATTGGGGAGTGACTTGTTTTTATATAGATTTGGCTCAATTCTCTATAAATTTTAGAAATGAGTCCTTTATCAGAGACACAAGTTGTAAAAAGTCTTTCCCAATTTCCCACCTCCCTCTTGATCTTGGTTACATTGGCTTTGTTTGGACAGAAGCTTTTCAATTTAATGTTTTATGGAAAGAGTTCATCCCATTCACATTCACAGTAATGATGACTATCTGTCTCTTCCCCTCCATCCTATTCCCTCCCCTGTTTATGTTTTTGTTTCTTCCTTCTCCCTTCCCCTCCTTGAAGTTTTCCCTCTTGACCGCCCCCTCCCTCAGTGTTTCCACCCAGTGACCCCCCTTCTTAACCTACCCTCTCCCCTTACTACTATTTCCCTTCCTTCTAATCCCCCCTTTAGTCTCCCCCTTTTCACCCCCCCTTACCCTTCCACTATCTATAGGACACAATAAATTTTTATACTTATCAGAGTAAATTACTCCCTGTTTGATTCCAAACCAATGAGAGTAAATTTCAAACAGTGCTCCTCTTCCTCCCTCCTTTTCCTCTATTTAATGAATTTATGTGTCTATTCACATTAGAATCTTAAACTTCACTGATTAATTTGATCCCTCTTTGGACCAGAACCAGTGAGAATAGTGTTTAAATGAAGTTCTTCTCCCTCTTTCTTTCCCCTCTTCTATAGTGTGTTTTGATGCCTCTTCAGATGGCATATTTTACCTTTTCCTAGCTCATCCTTTCCGTTTTTCCCATTACAGTCTCTTTGATCCCCTTAATAGTCTTTTTTTTTTTTTAGACTTCATGTTAGTGCATTCATACCCACACCCTCTATCTAAGTATAACCCTTTAGAAGGTCATGATAATCATAAAGATTTCAAATATTGACAGTTATCAGCTCCACATATAGGGTTGTGAACATTTTGCTCTTGTTGCATCCCAAGTAAATGAGCATGTGTTTGTGTGTGTGGGTGTGTGCACTTATGCATGTGTGAATCTGTGTTTCCCTTGTTTACCTTTTTATATCTTTCTGGAGTCTTGTAATTGGAGATCAAATTTTCCATTGAGCTCTGGCTTTTTCATCAGGAAAGTCTGGAAGTCTCTTATTTCATTAAACGACCATCTCCTTACCTGGAAGAATATGCTCAGTTTTGCCGGGTAGTTAATCCTTGGTTGTAGTCCTAGCTCTCTTGCCCTACGAAATATCAAATTCCAGTCCCTCCGCTCTTTTAATGTAGAAGCAGCTAGGTCCTGTGTGATCCTAACTGTAGTTCCTCGATATTTGAATTGTTTCTTTTTGGCTGCTTGTAGAATTTTTTCTTTAATCTTGTAATTCTGGAATTTGGTACTATATTTCTTGGAGTTTTCAGTTTGGGATCTCTTTCAGGAGGAGTCCGGTGAATTCTATCGATAGCTATTTTATCTTCTGATTCCAGGACCTCAGGACAGTTTTCTTTGACAATCTCTTGGAGGACATTGTCTAGACTGCTTTTTTCATCATGACTTTCTGGTAGACCAATAATTCTTAAGTTGTTTCTCCTGGATCTGTTCTCTAGGTCAGTTATTTTTCCAGTGAGATATTTTACATTTTCTTGCAATTTTTCGATCGTCTTGTTTTGTTTGATTGACTCCTGCTGCATCATAGAGTTCTGAGTTTCAGTTTGATTGTATCTAATTTTTAGTGAATTATGATCTTCAGTTAGTTTTTGAAGTTCCTTTTTTAGGGAGGTATTTTCTCCAATTACTTCACTAATTTTACTTTTTAAGGATTTGTTTTCTTCACTGAGACTTTTTTCCAAGTTGGTCACTGCTTCCCTGATTTGGTCTTTAAAATTTTTCTTAAGCTCCTCCAGGAATGCTATTTCGGCTTGAGACCAGATCATGTTTCCTTCTGTGGTCTCAGGTGTGGGTAGAGAGTCTATATTGTCCTGTGTATTTAGTTGTTCTTCCCCTACATAGTAGGCTGGAATAGACTTTCTTGCCTTCCCCTTCCCCTTTTCAGCTTTCCTTCCTTCCCATTGTGACTTCCTGTTTCTTAGTTTCTCAGGCTATGAGTTTAGGGCCTGATCCTTGACTTTGAATACCTCTGGGTGGCTAGTTTATGGCTGTCAGGGAAATCAGTGAGGAATGTAAATGTGTAGGTGGGGGTGAGTCTGACCACTTCAGATTTCTGCCTCTATACCCCTGGGCTATAAGTAGGCTTTATTTGGTGAGGTGAGGTGGGGTTTGTTGGGACCCCTCCCTCTCTTCTCTTCAGACTCCTGGCTGTCTCAGTTACACCCCTTCTTGGAGGCTCTCAAGCCTGGGGCTATTTCCATTAACTTGGGATTTCAATCTGGGTGGGAGACTTATCTTTGGGTTTTCTGCTTCATGAAGGAGGGATGGGGGAATGGGAGCAGCTAGAATTTACTTTGCCATTCCAGCGCCTGTATTATATAGGCAGGCAGTTTCTAAACTTCCAGGTTGGGGGCCTAATGCAGCCTGAGAAGCCACTCTCTCCACTGGGGGCCGGACTCTCCTACCTGGCTCCAATGATCCATTCCCTCTGCGAGATGACTGTGATTCGTCCTTGGTAAGTCTGCAGGCTGGGGCTTTTTCTCTCTCTGCTGTAGTCTGCTTGTCTGCTCTTAGGTCTGAGCTGTGCAGACCCCACATGCTCTGTGCTCGACCTGTGCGGACACACTGGGCAACCTCCTGGGCTGGACTCTGCCATGCTCTGTCTTCCAGTGGGCTCCGCCACTCCAGAATCTGCTCAGATTCACCCTTTGAGACTTGGTGACCGAGGAGCTCAGCAAGGTTACTGTTTCCTTTCCGCCATCTTCTAAAGCCCCCCCCCCCAGTTCTTTTTAATGTCCCCCAAATATTTTGTGCTTATTTCTGCATCTGAGTCTTAGCACATATCATACCTTCTCTTGGGATGCTCTTTTTAGTCCATCCAAACCCTATCCATCCTTCAAACTCATCTGATATCTTTTCCTGCAGTGAACCTTTTCCCCCTACTACCACAGCCCACAGTGAACTTTCCCTAGGAGTTATAGTCTGGGCTTCAGTTTGGTATTTAATTATAGTCTTTTTTGTTTTTTGGTTGCTTAATTGGTGTTTACATGATCTCTCCAATTGTATTGTAAATTCCTTGAGGATATGAATTATGTTTTATACTTCTATAGTGCACAGTTCAGGTAATGTAGTACACACGACAAATACTGGTGAATGTTAAACTGGATTAACTACTAGTATAGTAAACCAGTAAGCTCTCCTGTAGCCCAGGAGAGAACTGAATAGAAAGAAATTCTGTTTTCCCTACATGCTTGCTATAGAATTTGTTGTTGTTGAGTCATTTTTCAGTTGTGTCCAACTCTCCATGACCTCATTTGGGATTTTCTTGGAAAAGATACTGGAATGGTTTGCCACTTCCTTTTCCAGCTCATTTTACAGATGAAGAAACTGAGGCAAGCAGGTTTAAGAGATTTGCCCATGATGACAAAGCTAGTTAAGTGTTTGTTAAATGTCTTGTCTTCATTTCCCCTGATCCTACTAGTGCCTTCTGTCTGGGATTATCTTTCACCTACACACACACACACACACACACACACACACACACACACACACACACGCACGCACACGCACAAACATACATGCATACATATATATGTTGTCAGTCTGACTGCAGGTGTAGAACTCTGTCCATTTTGCCATAGCGCTACCCTTGATATCTGACAGGGTTTTGTAAGTCATGAATTCACATCTTCAGAAATTTTCTTCAAAATTCTGAAGATTTGGTGAACCAAAACTGAAGCTGTTATTTATTTTTAACTGCAAAACCTATAGGAGGACAGGCATGCAGTTTTTTTTTTTTTTTTTAATAAGCAACAAGCCTGAAGATCCAAAGGGATCAGCATTATGGTGTAGTGAAAAGCATTAAGGGGAGGAAACAATTATCATGCCACAAAGCAAAACTGATTAAGAAGACAAAAAGAAGATACTCTGAAACTTGTAAAGAATAGATAAGGAAGGAAAAATGTGGAAGGGTTTGGAAGCAAAGAATAGAAGTCTTTGGGAATGAAGATTTAGCATTTATAGATATACTGTAATTTCTACTGTAGTTTCCCAATAACAATGAACTGGTTCCCAGTAATGGGGTCTCTTTTTATCTCTTCCTTCCTTAGGTTAACCTACTTTATCTCATTTCTCCTCATGATTCACTTTTTCCCAAAACAAGACACTGGGCTGGATATGAACTGAGACAACAGTAAGGAACATGTTAGAACTTATAGGCCAGGGTATGTAGTGTCTAACTTGCAAGGCCTCCTTATTTTTGCCTCATATCTGTATTTTTTTTACCTTGAAGTTTTCACAACACGATCTGAACTTCCTACCTTTCCAGGCTTCTTCCGTCTTATTCGCCTCCCTGTACTCTATGACCCAGTTACACAGACCTACTGGCTGTTTCTTGTATATGATACTCCATCTCTGTCTCAGTACATTTGCACTGGCTCTCCCCAATGCCTGGGAAGTTCTCCCTCCTCACTTCTACCTCTTAACTTCCCCAGCTTGCTTCAGGACTTTCTGTAGGAAGTCTTTGCTGTTCCTTGTGTCTACCTCTCCCCCGCCTCTAATAGTGTCTTCTGCCTATTCATCTACATTATATATATCTTGTATAAGACCTGGCTATTTTCATGTTGTTTCCCCCATTTGAACATAAGCTCCTCGAAGGCAGGAACTGTGCTTTATACCTGTCTTTGCATCCCCAGCATTTAGTATAGTGCTTGGTATACAGTAATTGCTTAATAAATGCTTATTGACTCTCTAAGACCATGCCTGTTTCCTAGATCCTCCCTTGTCAATATCTTCTGGTTACTGAACATTTCCTGACTCTTGACTGAGATCTTGGATTCTATCCCCATGGTGCCATTTGGACCTTCACCGTCTTTTGTGCATTTCTTAGATTCCATTTATTCCCTTGCATATCACTTTCTTATACCTAGTTTTTCCTGCTTATAGTTGTTTCAAAGCCATGTGTGATCCCAGTGTAATAAAAAATGGAGGCCAACACTCAGGCCCTGTTAGAAAGATACCATTGACTTGCCTGTAGCTGGAGTACAGATCTTTAGGGCAAGCTATAGTCATGTTAAAAATATAGGCCCTATTGTCTAATGCAATACCTTCAATTATCATTAGCATCTCTGACAATTCCTATTGCATGCCTGCCCTTTCTTCCCCACTAGTTCCACTTCTCAAGCTCTCTGCTGGCAGTCTTTTAAAACTCCAGAGGGTTTTAAATCAAAGTTGCTCTTCTTCCAGTTTCAATATTAGTATTATATATCAGATTAAATTTTATAAAATAGTGCTAATATTTCACCTCTATATTTAACAACTTAAAATAAATACCATAGACCCTTCAGAATACAAAATAAGCCTAATATTATGTCTCTGCACTGGAGATTCTCTAACATGGGCATCCCTGTCAGTGAGAGCTGGTGCTGTTATACTAGGCATCACTGATGGATGTTTCTGAGGCAAGTTGTGTCTGGGGACTTGGATTAGAAACAGACACCTGACATGGCAATAGCCTCATCGGAGAAGACACCTTGTGTCCTTGTGCCTGCCAAAGTCCTTTGCCTATTGGCAAATACAGAATGAATGAGGCATTGAAGCAATTCCAGATTCCAGATTAGCCTGAACTAACTCATAAAAGATGAGTTTGGCTGGGGAGTCACTGGATTGGCATCAGATATATTCATAGCTCAGTCCATGCTTGTGGACTGACAGCAAGAAGCCTAGAGGAAGAAAAAGTGTCCAGCTTATGTTGAGTCTCAGCACCGACTCCTCTGAATCCATTGCCCTTTGGACATCTGAGCTCAAATAAATGGGTGATTTCAAATTTTGACTCACAGATCCTGCTTACCCATTATTTGAATATCATTGGCCTAGGAGAAGAGTATTGTGATGAACAACACATCATAAGGACTCTGTCCTCAGGATTTTGTTCCTGATTTTGTTAACACCACTAGACATTTAGGAAAGCCTATTTATAAAGTTGAAGAAATAATAATGTAGCAGGCATTTCTACAAACACCTTTTCATTTTTGTGGGGACCTAAAGAACCCTGGAAATCTCCATAAGGAGGAACATATTGTGAAATTCTGGGAAATAAAATAGCTGATACCATTTAGGATAGAGAGAAGAAAGGATGTTGGCAAGATATGTGCAAGGGGGCATAAGTATGGGGTTTCTTTTGCCTTCCTTTGCACTTGAAATGTTCTAGTCACCATTCATGACACAGAGAATGGGTAGCCACAGCAACTGAATCAATCCCTTGAGACCCAGGATTCTGCTAATCATTATATAACTGGGGCACTCAGAAGCTGCCACTGAAATTGGGATTGCTGTTCATCTTGTGGGAAAGAACAATAGCTGATCTCCAGGTTTGACTGAAATGGACACAAGCTGCCAAGGCTTGGGACTGTTGGCTGGTGGTAAGGATCAAAGAAGTAGAAGTCAAGAGTATGAATAACGATCCCTAAAACTATGGCATTCAGGGATGCAGGTAGCAGAAATAATTTCATCAGAAGTGAGTTTAGAGTGGCAGAGACTGATAGTTGTTGAAATTCCTATCAGCTGGTGAGAGGTACAGGAAAAAAAAAAGAAAGTTTTATTCCACAGTATTTCCCTTCTAATGTAGTCCCAGCCCCCAGGAGTGGTCTGAAAAATAGACTCTTTCTTTAATCTTTTCCATGATCTCCAGGAATAGGTAACTCAGGACTATTCCCCTAGCACTATAAAGATCAAAAGGAATAAGTTAAAGGAGTTTGGGGAGATAATTGGAAGAGGACTTAGATTTAAATCCCAGTTTGGCTATTTACTGCATGTATGATCTTGGGAAAGTAATAATCTCTCCAGACCTCAGTTACTTATCTGTAATATGAGGAGGCTAGAGTCAATGGACTTCATTTTTCCTTTCTGTCTCAAAATCTATGATTCTGTGATTCTATGAGGAGACATCCAGTAGGAACACTTAACATTTTTCATTTTCTCTATGTTCAATAAACTATATTACAGACCACAGTTTCTGTGAGCACATGTGTCCTGTGAATTAATATGGGACATAAAGAGATATTCAACTGAGAGAGGACATTCTAGATAGGGAATGTTGGCTAGAGTTATAGATTTTCTATTTTTAATTTTTTTTAAAGAGCATGTGCCATATTTCCCCCTAGTTTCAATTCTGAACTCAGTGTCACCACTGATATCATGTGGTTCAATGGTTAGTGGAGGTACTCATCCTCATGGGGGGAGGCATCCATGGGGCACCATTAATGTGCCAGAACATAATTGAAGAGGGTCTGCAGTAATGGTTTAAGGAGAGTGATAGTTGATATTGGCTATGTCAGATATTGCACCCCCCTCATTGGATCATTATTATAATGACATTCTGCCTTGCTATACGTTTAAAGAAGGTAGCACACATCCAGTTTGGATTGTTAGCACTACTGCACTGCCCCAAATGCCTCATTGTTTACACACAGAGTGTCACATAATAATAACTGATATTTGTATGGTGCTTTACAGTTTGCAGAGAACTATATAAATATTATCTTATTTAATCTTTACAATATTGACCAAATTTCCTGGAAACTTATAGTTTACTCTTACTCTGATTTCTATTGCTTCTGTCCCTTCAAAACCTCTAGACTCCTAAGTCTCTATGCCTGATTATGCTTGATTGTATCTTCAGAGCATTGCCTCTGAACAAATCCCTAATATCCTGTCTTCCTTGCTCCCCGATTTTTATTCATTATTTTCAGCTTATTGACTACAGATATCTTGATGCCCACTCAGCTGCTTCATCAACTAGCTCTGTTGCACACCTTGAAGTTTGCTCTTCCTTGTTCTCCCTTATAGGGATTCCTTGACTTTCCATGACTAGATAAATGTCACTTTGGGATATCAGTGAAATTCTTGACATTGCAAATTTTTCTTAGAAATTGTTAAGTCTGGGGCCATTAATGATGTTGAACACTCAGAAATCTTGATTTTATTTCTGCTACTACTCCTGGATATGATGTACAGTAATAATCCATTCATTCTTTACTGTTTTATGGCCTAAATGAAACTGCCTTGGATTTGGGTGTGCCTGATTGTTCTTATCATAGCTGATCTAGGAGGTCAGATATTACCTTTGATAGCTAGCTGAGAGAAGTCAGAATGCTTGTCACAATTAGGTTTCTTCGCTTTCTTTTTGTATGTGATAATGACAACGTAATTTTAGAAATTGTGTCATATCTCCAAGAGGCTATCCCTAGAGTGGCTATTGCAAACCTATTCTGCTATTCTTGAAACTCCAACCCTCTCCCTCATTTGCACTTCTTTTGCTTTCTTCCCCATAAAGAACCTTGACTTTGCTAAGGAGGAAGATATTCAAGAGATCTATTGTCAACTTTACATCTCAGTTTTTCTCTATCTTCATTTATCTATTCTTTTTCCTTTTCTTTTTCAAGGGAAGAAGAGGCACTCAGTTTCTAAAGCTAACAATACAGCTCTTATACCCTTGAGCTTTGGATCTTATTTTACCTTCTTTTTTTCAGGAACTTGCTCCATTAAACATTAAACCTTGCATCTCTCCTCTTCACTCCATCTACAAACATTCTCAAGTCTCACCAATCCCCAAGAGAGTTTACTTTAACTTTGCTATATCTTGGAACAATTATCTTATCTCTCGCATCCCCTTTATTATCACAATTATAGAGAGAGCAGACTCTACTTACTCCCAGCACTTCTTTACTACCTACTAACTCTTCAGCCCCATACATTCTGGTTTTCTTCTCTGTCACTCTAGGACTCAAGTCCAACAGCTCTTTCAGAGTCTTTAGCTCCCTTTGCCTCTGAAGCATTTGGCAGTGTTTGACAAGCTCCTCATATTTGATAATCTCTTCTTTCTTGGCTTCATAGAAACTTAACTATCCTGGTTTTCATTCTATCTTTCTGATCACTTTTTTCTGTCTCCTTTGCTGCCTCCTAAAATCTCTCATATACCTTAAAAATAGCTCTAGGTTGTCCAGGCCCTGAGAACCTAGTCATTTGTTCCCTGTCAAAGGTAAAAAGACCCTTGAGTTTCTACCTCCTTAAACTGTTGTGTTTCATCTCCTACCCTGTCTGCTTGACTGGTTTCTGACTGGCTGCCTCTTTTGTAGTCACAAGAAATCATGAAAGGAAGAGAATAAATGGCTTGTTTTATCCTATAAATGTCACAAACTTCAGCACAATCCTCTAACTCCAAGATTGAAAAGGACTTCAGAAATAATCTAATAGTCTAATATTCCATACAATGTATAGTGTAGAACCACTAACTACAGTGCCCATGAGAAGCGGTCAATTAGTCTCTGCAGGAACACTTGAGGAGCTAGATTTTACATCTGAGACACTTTCAGGTACATCCTTAAATAAAAGGCGAGGATTCTCAGTGCTCTTAATCAAATGGGCAGCTACTTGCACAATCTGAATTATATAGATTTGATGCTCTATAGCTGAGCTTTGCATTCCTAATGCAACTATAACTAGTGTATGGAGCAAAGACACAGAATTTGGGGGTGTCCAAGGTATTAGGAAAGTCCCATAGAAACCTGACTACCTTCATTCGTGGTAGTAGTTTATGGTATTGTTTTGGGAAAGTATACACAATACTCTTAATTCTACAACTGGAGAGGACTCCAGATTACTACCAGATTACTTTTTTTTTTTATTTTATTTTATTTTTTTTTAAAGCAATTGGGGTTAAGTAACTTGCTCAAGGTTACACGGCTAGTCATTATTTATGTGTGGGTGCTCATTTTCTGAGGCCGGATCTGATCTCGGGTCATCCCAACTCACTGCGCCACCTAGCCGCCCCTTTAGGGCAATCGGGGTTAAGTAACTTGCCCAAGGTTACACGGCTAGGTTTTTCTTTGTGTGGATTAAGTGTCGGAGGCCGGCTCCGAACTCAGGTCCTTCTGATTCCAGGGCCGGCGCTCTATTCACTGCGCCACCTAGCCGCCCCTCAGATTACTTTTTACAGTTAAGGAAATTGAGACTAGGATATTAAATGATTTGCTCTGAGGTCATACAGTATCACAGGTTTATTGTGAACTGAGGTTCTGACTCCAGAGCTACCTAGGCATCATACTATAGGACTTGAGGTCAATATGACAAATTCAAATCTGGTCTCTGATACTTACTAGCAATGTGACCCTGGGCAAATCAGTTAACTTCCATCCACCTCAGTTTCCTGAGAGGTAAAATGGGGAGGATAATAGTATCTACCTCCTAGGGTTCTTGTGAAGATTAAATGAAGTAGGGGCAGCTAGGTGGCACAGTGAGTAGAGCACCAGCCCTGGAGTCAGGAGGACCCGAGTTCAAATCTGGCCTCAGACACTTAACACAAAACTAGCCATGTGATCTTGGCAAGTCACTTAACCCCAACTGCCCTGCCTTTCCCCCTCCAAAAAAATGCTTATGGACTAAGTAAAAAATAATAAAAACATAATAATAGCATCTATATAACACTTAAAAATTCAATGAGGTAATATCTGTAGTGAGGATTAAATGTAAAAAGGGTTTAAAATAGTTCCTGAGATATAGTAGGCATTTATTAAATGCTTATTACCTTCTCCATCACACTGGAATGTGGAACATACTAGGATCACAAGATACCCTGAGGCAACTAGGTAACAGTAGTTGATAGAATGGCAGATGTGGAGTCAGCAAGCTATGAGTTCAAATCTCATCTTAGTCATATATATGAGCTCAGGGAAGTAATTTAAATTCTCAGCCTCAGTTTCCCCAGATGTCAAATGAGGATAATAATATGACTTATCTCATCAAATTCTCGTGCTAATATATGTAAAGTGCTTTTCAAATCTTAAAATTATATATAAGAATAAGAAAAAAAAACCCTACTACTTCTATCAAAGAGATAGTTATTATAGGCATCCTTCTCCTCTGTACACTAGAGTGTTAACTGAGCTCAGATCTTACTGCTGGCACATAGATACTCAAGAAGACCACTGTTCTGTGATCAATTACAGAAGCATAGGTAAGAGATTGCATGCCCCTCCTACTTAAATGCTGACTGCATACAGGCTCATATTTGACAAAAGTGGTGGCATGCCTTGGCACAAATAGTCATCCCTACTCCCTTTCATGCCATGGTTTGGCTATATTGTCTTCTACTTTGTTAACAAGTACTTTACTACCTCCACAGGACAAGCTTATTTCATTTTTGATGACCCACAAATATTAGTAAGTTCTTTGTGCTGAGTCAAGTACTTGATCCAAATTCAGGAGGTAAGTTATTATTTTAAAAATTATCTTTTCTATTAGATAGGGTCATGAGTTCTTATAATCTGTTGCATTTTATTGTAGAAAGAAAAAAAGAGAGGCCTTAAAAAGACCTGTTTTAAAAGCACCAACAATGCCCAGTTTTGTTGCTGCTTGAATTCCAATTACCTTGGAAGCATTCGGCACATCTTTGCTCATCACATTTCAACATGTCATCTCTTCTAAGTGGAACCAATTGCATTAAAACAGTTATGAAACTGCAGCCCCCCACACTTCACTGAAAATGTAATCATAAAAATTTTAAATGCACATATTCATTTTCCTCCTCTTCAGCCAAGCAAGTACACCTCATCAGGATTCACTGGGAGAGTGATTATCAGTTCTCTGTCTATGAAATTCTTAATGGAAAAATTAGATACACAACAGACTTTTGCTAAACTACACATCTGATTCTACTCCTTGGAAAACATTTGATATTTGGTTTTTGCACCTGCCACCGAAACCTTTCTAGCCATGTAGCCTGTCCCCTCTGCAGCTCCTTTGCTCTAAGACATAAATTACAGAGAGAAAAACACATTCCAAGTGCTCCTTATAACACTGCACCAAATACTTAATCAGTGAGACCTGAGGTTTTTAAGTAGAAGTGTGTATGTGTTTATGATAGTTTCTAAAGGTTTCTAACCTCATCACAGATTAGCAACATTTACTTTTTAGGTAGATGTTTCCAGGATGAATTTGAGAAACCATATTTATGCCCCAACCCCCACCCCTGACCAGTACTAAAATAGTTGACTTCTAGGACCTCTTGCCTTGCCTTGTCTTCATTGGCTCAGCAAAGTCTCATGAGGCAGTTTGGTGTGATTCACTGCAATGAAATGACTCCATAGATAATGATTAGCTTTGGGTATGCTAGAAGCCAGTTCTAGCTGTCCTGATTTGGCTTGACTTTCCCTATGCTCTACAGGTCTCCTCCTAACACTCATTTTATAGTGTAATTTTGTAGCTTAATCATTTATTAATATACTACAATTTCATATGTGCATTTTCCATCTTCCTAGAAACATGAAAAAGTCTTTGAGCAGGGGTTCAGAACTTTTTGTGTGATATGAACACTTTGGGCAATCTAGTGAAGCCTAGGGATCCCTTCTCAGATTAATATTTCTAAAATGCCTAAGTAATGGGGCAGCTAGGTGGCAAATTGAATAGAGCACCGGCTGTGGAATCAAGAGGACCTGAATTCAAATGTGACCTCAGGCATTTAACACTTACTAGCCATGTGACCTTGGGCAAGTCACTTAACACCAATTGCCCTGCCTTTCCCCCTCCAAAAAGCAAAAACAAAACAAACAAACAAACAAACAAAAAATAGGATTACAAAGGGAACCAATTATGTTGAAATAAAGTCATCAAAATATAAAAAAAAAAAACCCAAATTCATGGACACCATTCATCCTGTCTTTGAGGATGAATACTATGTTTTATCTCTCTATCCAGAGTTTCTAGTACAGAACTGAACATATAATAAGCACTCAATATACATCCATTTTAATTAAGTTGATTCTGAACCCTGGAAAGATACATTCATTTAGCAATATCCCTGCTCTTTTTTTTCAGTTGGCTGTCCCCAGTCATTAGAAGAAGGACACCATCTGTAGGACAGATACAGTGTGCTTGACTTTGCTCCACAGCCCCTAGTTATATCCATTTTTCATGAAGTGGTATGGCCTAGAGAGGCTGAAGTTTCCAGTCAAGGATAGTCCTCCATCTTCAGCCAAGCAGCCTGACAGCTGGGATGAAAGCAGATGTAACTTGCTCTGGCTAGAGAAGTGATCGGAGTAGCCCTTAGGTTGCCTGGTAGGATGCATCTGCTGCCCTTTGTTGGGCCAAATCTAACACATGGCCCTGTTAGCAGTATTAATGACTGTCTTTCAGTGGGCCCAGTGAGAGGGTTGGCACTTTTCTCAGTACACTCTTTGATTCCAGGCTACATCTGAGGGGCAATAGCAGTGCCATGAATATCTGAATGTCCTTCGTGGGCCGTTAGAGTTTATCCCATAATTTTTCAAGTCAGAGGGACATAGAGATCCATAGCTCTAAAGTTGGAAGGTACCTTAGAGGCCATCTAATCTAACCCTCTTATTTATAGATGAGAACATTGAGACCCCATGGAGTTTAAGTGAATTATCTATGTTCAGATAGACAGAAACCATCAAAGGCAGGGCTTTTCTTCTACCATGGATATTCAAGTATGTTTTGAGAATTTGCTCCTCAGTGTGCATTCCTCATACTGAGCAGTGGTCAATAGCCCTACAGGGGCTATAGAAAACTATAAGGCTTCATTGATGTCCTTGAATAGCTTACAATATTTTATAACAATTTTTCCCAATTAACAAACATTTATTTCCTCTTTGCACCTCCCTACCACACTAATATTGGGGGAGAAAAAAAAAGACCAAAATCCTTCTAACAAATATGCATAGTGAAACAAAACAAATTCTTATGCTGGTCATGTGCAAAAAGGTGTTTCCGTCTGCATATTTAGTCCATTACTACTTTTGAAGAAAGTGAGTAGTAGTCTTCACCATCCCTCCATTTGATTTGTGACTGAACATTGGATTAGAAGAGATAAGACGAAGGCAGGTGAAACAGTCAGGGAACAGTGTAAGAAAGGGCAAAACCAAGTATGCTACTGGATGGTTCTGTTTTAAGTGATATAGGTGTTTAGATAAGGGAGCTTATTGGAACATGGATTAGTCTTTGAACACTTCATGGAGAAGCAAAGGATTTGCAGTGAAAACTTGAAAGGAGGTTAGTTTTAGATGGGTAAAGAAGAGAGAAGTCAATTCCACGGGGAACATCTCATAAGATGGCAGAAAGTAGTCACAAATTCTCCCATTTTAAGGCAAGAGAAACTGAGGATCAGGCATTTGAGAACTTGCCCAGGCTGCGTTAAATCAAACAATGATGCAGCTAGTATAAAACCACAGGATCCTAATGTCTAGCCCAGTTTTTCAGGTGTCTGAATGATATCTTTTTAATAATAACTCTTGGATGATGAGCATTACAGGTAGGTAGCACATCGCCTGGAGTCAGGAACATTCATCTTCCTGAATTCAAATCTGACCTCAGACATTTACCATCTGTGTGACCCTGGGCAAGTTACTTAGCCTTATGTGCTTCATTTTCCTCATCTGTAAAGGGAGCTGGAGAAGGAAATGGTAAACCATTTCAGTATTTTTGTCAAGAAAACCCCAAATGGGGCCACAAAGAGTCAGGCATGACTGAACAACAACTAAATAGGTATAATAGACAAGTTGAATGAGAAGATCTCCCCAAAGGACCCCTCTGGATCAAACTACTCAAAACCATGTTATAATACCTGAAATGCCTGCTAATGGTAATTATTTCTTGTTAAAGCTTGGAGGTCTCCATTAAAATACCAATTGTCTTCATAGTCTCCCGGGAGTGTGGTGACTTGTACTTAATGAGCGCTTAATAAAATGCATGTAGAATTGGATCCCAGTAAATTGGAAGACATGAGTCATGAAGCTACCTAAGGTCAAATTTGACCTTAGTTGCAACCTATATAACCCTGGGCAAGACACTTAACCTCTGTTTGCCTTGGTTTACTCACCTATAAAGTGAGGATAAAAGCAGGTACCTCACAGGATTATTGAGAAAATATTTGTACAGAGTAATTAACACAGTACCTAGCTCATAGGAGGCACTGTATAACTGCTTATTCCCTCCGTTTTCCCTTATTCTCTCATTGTGAAGATGAAGTGAGATCTATTAATAAAGTGCTTTGCAAACCTTCAAGTGTTATATAAATGCTAGATATTATCAAGAAATACTGTTATCAAAATAGCCATTAAAAAAACCCAGTTCACAGCTCCTGGATTAAGAACTTCTGTAGAATATAGACAATAGCTCCAGTATGGGAGTCTGCAACCCTTGGTCTATGCTGGGGCCTTTCCATATTTGGAAATCTCCCTGAACCTCAGGTTACTTACATCTGTAGGTACTCTCTATATATTTGTGGAGCCGCGTTACTATAATATTCCTGCCCTAGACCCTGATTTTATTCCTGGTTCAGTGAGGTTAGCTGTGTTACCAAAGGTAATTCATTTACCTTTGCTGGGTTTGTCTCCGCCCTTGTAGAATGAAGATGAGACTACCTGCCCTATCTATTTCAAAAGGAGATCTGAGAATAAAATAAACTAACTGTGAAAGCTTTTAGGGAAGGCAAAGGATCCATACAAATGCAAGGTAGAATTAAGAGCTTTGCCATCACTAATAACAACTTTCAGCTAATCTTCCCTCTCTAGGAGCAGAGGGAGTCACATCCTGCCCATAATTTTTGCGTGCTTTGTTGATATAGCAGGTGTCAGAGTAATGTGTTCATCGATAATTATTTCCACCACATCCTAGCTCATGTGCTGGTAATTCCAATGCTTGGGGGTTGATGGGAATCTCTCAAAACCCTTTTGTGCGACCTTAGTATTCATTATCACACTATTAGCTAGAAAGGGTATTCACCACCCCTTTTAAAATGTCATCCAGTTAAGAAACTATGTTCTATGTAAGAGACAGGCTTCTTTCTGGAAGGTTCTTTGCAGACTAGTTTCTTGGTGGTGACAAGGGCAAGGTGAACACAGTTGAAGGAAAGCCGTACATAGCATCTCAAAGCTGCACTATTATTTGTGATAAATTGTGATCTTGCCCTAATGCAGACTTTTTTTTTCTCTTTGTTTCCTTTGTTTCTGTTCTCTTGCTTTTACTCCTGACTTAAAATTTTTTTTGTTTAATTTTCTTAATTTGATTTTTAGTATTTTATTTTTCACCAGTTACATGTAAAAACAATTTTTAATATTTGTTTTAAAAACTTTGAGTTCCAAATTGTCTCCCTTCTTTCCCCATCCCTTCCTTCTGATCAAGAAGACAAGCAATTCAATATGTGCAGTTATGCAAAACATTTCCATAATAGTCATGTTGTGAAAGAAAACATAGACCAAAAAAATACCCTCAAGAAAAATAAAGTTAAAATATCATGATTCAATATTTATTTAGTTCTTTCTCTGGGGATAGATAGCATTTTTCATAATAAGTCCTTCAGAGTTGTCTTGGATCAATGTATTACTAAGAATAGCTAAGACATTCACAGCCAATCATCTTAAAATATAGCTGTTACTTTGTACACAGTACATTTCACTTTGCATCAGCTCGTGAATGTCTCTCCAGGCTTTTCTAAGAGCATCCCACCCATCATTTCCCATAGCACAATAGCATTCCATCACAATCATAAACCACAACTTGTTCAGCCACTTCCCATTCATCGGTACCCCATCAGTTTCTAATTTTTTGCCCCCAGGAAAGAGATGTTATAAATATTTTTGTACATAGAAATCCTTTTCCTTTTTTTTTTCTCTCTTTTGGGATACACACCTGGTAGTGGTATTGCTAGATGAAAGGGTATACATGGTTTTTTAGCCTTCTGGGCATAGTTCCAAATTACTCTACAGAATGGGGAAGTTCACAACTCCACCAACAATCCATTAATACTCCATTTTTTCCACATCCCTTCTTGTATTTGTCATTTTTCTTTTCTGTCCTATTAGCCAATCTAATCAGTATGCGGTAGTATCTCAGAATTGGTTAATTTCCATTTCTCCAATCAATAGTGAGAGCATCTTTTTTTCCCTTTAATATGGCTATAGATAGTTTTTATTGCTTTATGTGAAAACTGTTCATATCCTTTGATCATTTATCACCCGGGGAATGGCTATTATTTTTATAAATTTGACTCAGTTCTCTATATATTTGAGAAATGAGGCCTTTATCATAGAAACTTGCTTCAAAATTTTTTACATTTACTATGGCTAATTGTATTTCCCTCCATTTGATCCCCCTGTTTATTCTATTATCTCTCTCCTTTCACCTTGTCTTTCCTCAAAAGTGTATTGATACTATCACCTTCCCTTCTATCACTTCTAACTTGTAACACTCTCCCCCATTTTTTATCCCCTTCCCCTCCTACTTTCCTGTAGATAGATTTCTATACCCAACTGCGTATGTATATTATTCCCTCTTTGTAGCTACTGACTTTCAGCAGTCTTTCTCATAGGACAATGAAAAATTTTCAAAATTGAGTTTTGTCATTTATCTTCTGTACTGACCATTTGATAAAAATGCCAGTTTGCATTCAAATGGCCAGACAGCAAAGAAGACAAATGGCAAGAAAAGATTTGACACTTACTTATCTGTTAAACTGTTTGAACATAGAACTGGGCAAACTTATTTACTGATTGAAAGGTGGGGTAGACTGGACAAAGAGAGCTGGGTTCAGGTTTGCAGGTGAGATCAGAGTTAGAAGAGTAATTTTATTATGGCCTTGTTAAATTGTGCAGGTTAACAAAATTACTCTTCTAGCTTTGACTTTAGTGCCAAATCTGAACACAGCTGTCCTTATCAGTAGTTTTACATGCCTTAAAATTGCACTAGGATTTTTGTGACACCCTATATATGTGTGTGCATTCTGCTTCTCTAAAAACGAACAACAAACTATATATAAAAGAAGGTAATACTTTCTTACACAAGCCTATTGATTTTTTTCTTTTTTTGGTACATTAAACTATTTTTTGGATGGGTTGATGACTAAATTCAGTATCCAAAGGGGGTTCTTTTAATTAATAAAAAGTATTATTGTAGTCTGAATTGGGGTGGAAGCCTGTGTATTTATCAATCCATAAGTGGATATTTAGCTCCCAAGGGTTTAAGTGTTAAGTTCAGAATCTTCTTTGGAATAAAATGTTTGCTTGTGAAGACATTCTCATTTTTTAAAGAACAAAAAGAGTAAATATGCTTATTGGATTTCCTTTTTGGCGAACATTACATGCCTCTAGTGTTTCATTTTCTCCTCTCCATGAAAAAATGAAGGCAATAATATTCTAAACAAAAATAAGTACTTGTCTATTTTCTCATCTACATATGGTACTCTCATTACTCCATTGACTTGAAATGTCACAATCATAGACTATATCTATATGATGACTATATTCATCAATATAATAGCACTTATATATTATGTGAAGGTTTGTAAATTTCTTGGCCTAGTTTCATCCATTTGATCCTTGATCACAGCAGCCCTGTGAGGTAGGTGCTATTATTATCCCCATTTTACAGATGAGGAAACTGAGGCATAGAGAGGATAAATGAGTTGCCAAGGTGCACCGCCAATGCAATATTCATAGTGCCAATGGTCACTATAAATATAAGTATATATAAATATAACTAATATTATATAACTAAATATAAATATAATGCATAGTGTTCCATTGAGCAATAGAACAAACTCTCCATAAAGAAGACAGAAGCAAAACATTTATTCAGATACCAGAAAATCAAATCCCAAAACCAGTAAGCCAACTCCATCACAGTAACAAAGAAGTTAATAAGCCACAATAGCAGAGAGAACCACAGCATACTTTAGTTTTCCCACATACCAACATAAGTCTAGCTGTCACAGCAGGTGACAAACACCAACTTTTACTCTCAAGACTAACCCTTGGATGCATCCTCTCCTCTCAACCGTGTCTAGCTTCTTTGACTCCCAGGTTCCTATGGGCTCTGCTCCACCCTCCAGCAAATTCCTCCCACCACAGGCTTCATGTGATTACATTCAGCCTATTAGGGGGTAGAGTATATTTTCAAAGCAGGGAAGGTTTTCAAATTAGGCTTATTAAGGTTCAGGGAAGATCTTCTAATTCCCATTACCATTACATAAAAATTGTACATTTAGGAAGTATCTGAGGAAGAATTCTAATACAGGTCTTGCTGACTGGATCCAAGTTCTGCATTCTCTGCATCAGCCACCCAGCTGGGGAACCTATATAGTAATCTTAACCTGGCTTTCATAATGAAATATAAAGTCCAGTGGGCTTGGATATAAGGCTCAGGCCTGACTTGACCCTAAACTAGTTGTGTGATCTTGAGCAACTTATTTCTTCTCTATGGGCCTTATTCTCTTCAAATATAAAATGAACTGGTTGGGCTAACTGATCTTTATAGTCCCTTTCACCTTTTCAGGTCTTCCAATGGATGGTCATCATTTCTGTATGCATTTAGTACTGTATTTTGGATTTTCCAGACACTGAGGATAAATGTTTGGCATCTCTGAAACTTCATTCGGATAGGATAAGGTTTATACTACTGCCTACTAAATCAACACTTTGCCCATGGAAACACATTTTTACCCCTTGGGTGCCTGTCAAATAATGGAAAACAAAACATATTAGAAGCAGCAAATGGCTTCTTCCTCATATTTTTGTTCAGGCTTGCTGATAAAGTGGTTCTAAGCCAACTGTAGAGAGAAATTGTGACGAGTCAAAGATAAATCTAACCATTTTAAAGGGAAACAAATGCATTCTTTCATGCTGGCACAATCATGGCTCCCAAAGAGATGCTGTTAGAAGTGTCGCAAGGAAATAGTCTGTTGTGAGCCTTTTTTCCCCTGGGGAATTGCAATATGCTTTGTAAAAAGGCTGAGTACTCTTCTCCTCACAGAGCTCAGAGGTAATGTCAGCAGGACTAAGTCTGTGGAAATGGAAGGTGAGTAAATTGGTAACAGCTTTCACTACTTAGGCAGCCTAGGGACTCAGAAATTGGCATATAGATCTGTAGAACGAACCATAAGAAAAATATGAAATAATTCAGTCTCAAAGTAGGGATCATGAGGTTAAAAAGGTAGTAGTTCTATGATAAAATCCTTGAGTGGTTTTGTCCATATTGTGATTTTTCTTACTTGTTATTTGTAAGCTTTTCTTATCTATGGTGTGTAAGAGGGAAATAATTTCTTTTACTTAAATCAGACATATCACCTAGATGTCTGACCCAAGTGAGGTAGAAAAGGATGCTCTAATGGACTTATCTAAACACCAAGCCATGAGGACTCTAGGTAGGCCTGGATTTTAATGACACTTACAATCAATATGACCATAGGTGATTCACTTAACCTCTTGTAGACTCAGTTTTCTCATATGGAACAGTCATTTTTACAGATAAAAATACCTATAGAACTTCACTGGGTTGCTGGGAGACTCAAATGTAAAGCCAGCTGAAATTCCAAAAGATCTATCTCAACTGACTGCAATTATTATTACATAGGCCAATGAATGGATAATCTAAATACTGAAAAATATAAATAGTAGATTATTCAAGTTTTTGGATCAAATTAAGTGAGAAAGCATTAATTGTAATGCTATTATTTCTATACAATACAGAATACTTTGTAGATATAAATAGAGAAACTAAGATAAGGAGGAAGACGCTTTGTGGCCCCAAGTGTGGGCTAAGTGACTGTGGAGGTGATTATCTCCAATTTATCCTGTATGTATCTTGTTTATACATAAGTATTTGCACACTGTCTTACTCATTAAAATGTGAGTTTTGTGAGAGTAGGAGCTAATTTTTGCCTTTCTTTTTATCCCCGACTTTTAGCAGAGGACCTGGCAGATTAGAAATGCTCAATAAGAGTTTTTTGAATGACTGACCTTAATGAATAGGGATAAAGAGTATAAGTCTACCTAACCATGTAACATAGAGATAACTATGCAACTAGAGGTGTCCACAACAGAGATAATATTCCCATCAGAGACAATCTGCCCAGCATAGACAGAGACATTGCATCTCACAGCAGAAAGTGGTGTGATGACATAAGCAACTATGAAGTGTTAAAGAAGGAGTTGTCCTGACCACATCTATCTCCTCCATGTGTTCCCCATTCCCATGGTTTCCTGGAATGTGTCCCTCATTGTGTGTTCTTTAAACATACTTGTTCTTGGGGGGCGGAGCCAAGATGGCGGAGTAGAAACAGCTCTTCCAAGCCTCTCTGCCCCCAGATTCTCCACAAACTATGTAAAAAAGGACTCTGAAAATCTTCTGGAGCCCCAGCACCCACAGAACGACACAGAGAAGCTAACCTCCCGCTGAGGACAGCCCAGCAGCCCTGCAGGAAGGACCAGCGCAGCGGTCTGGGAGCCGGCAGCGAGCAGAGCGCAGGAGCCCAGCCGAGCCCAGGTCCACGTGAGCCGAGGTTTTAGCCCCAGGGCGGCAGGGCCAGCAGCCGGCTGGAGGAACCCCAGAACACCAGGAACTGTGGAGACGCCAGAATTATCAACATAAACTTGCCTAGGACAAAGTAAGAGGTTAGTGTCCTATGGACTTTGGGACCTGTATTTGGGGAATGCGTCAGCTCCCTCCCCTGGGGGCTAGAAGCCGCTGAGGAGACACGCCATTTTGTAGTTTTCAGAGGCAGATCCGGCTCCCAGCCTACAAATCGTGGGGAGATCCAGCGATCAGTCTTGAGGGGTAATCGCTCTTGCTTTAACCTCCCTGGATCTGGATTGTGATCTAGGGTGGAAGTTGTGGGTGGGTTTACAGCTTGCCAGAAACGGAAGTTGCCCCCCACACGTTCGGGACAAAATTCCTCTATCTGGCCTTAAAGCCATAGTGTGGCAACAAGCCCAAAAGTCAGGTAACCAAGTGGCAACATGCCAAGGCAAAGGAAACAGAAAAATGCAACCCTAGACTCCTATTTTGGGGGCATAGAACGGGAAAAGGACTGTGAGGTCAGAAGTCCTGCTCCAAAAGCCCCAGGGGAAAACATGAGTGGGTTGCAGGCCATAGAGGACCTTAAAGAGGACTTTAAAAATCAAATAAGAGAAGTGGAGGAAAAATTAGAAAGAGAACTGAGAAGGATGCAGGAAAAGTATGAAATGAGGGTCAACAGCCTGACTGAGGAAAACAACACCTTAAAAAATAGACTAACTCAAATGGCAAAGGAGGCCCAAAAGGGCAATGAGGAGAAGAATGCCTTAAAAAGTCAGATTTGCCAGATGGAAAAAGAATCTCAAAAGTTCACTGAGGAGATTCATTCCTTCAGAGTTAGACTGGAGCAAATGGAAGCTAATGACTTTATGAGAAATCAAGATGCTGTTAAGCAGATCCAAACAAATGAAAGAGTAGAAGGCAATGTGAAATATCTCATGGGAAAAACCACTGACCTGGAAAAATAGATCCAGGAGAGACAATTTAAAAATTATTGGACTACCTGAAAGCCATGATCAAGGAAAGAACCTAGAAATCACCCTTCAAGAAATTCTCAAGGAAAACTGCCCTGATGTTTTAGATCCAGAGGACAAAATAGAGGTTGAAAGAATCCACCGATCACCTCATGAAAAAGATCCCAAAAAGAAAACTCCCAGAAATATTATAGCCAGGTTCCAGAATCCCCAGATCAAGGAGAAAATACTACAAGCGGCCAGGAAGAAACAATTTCAATATTGTGGAAACACAATCAGAATAGCCCAGGACCTGGCAGCTTCTACACTGAGGAATCGAAGGGCATGGAATATGATATTCCAGAGGGCAAAAGAACTGGGAATGAACCCAAGGGTCACCTACCCAGCAAAACTGAGTATTTTGTTTCAGGGGAAAATATGGTCATTCAGTGGAATAGAGGACTTTCAAGCATTCTTGAGGAAAAAACCAGAGTTGAATAGAAAATTTGACATCCAGACACAAGAAGGAAGAGATGCCTGAGAAGGTAATCAGGGAAAAGAAATCAAAAGGAACTTATCAAAGTTGAACTATTTACATTCCTATATGGAAAAGCAATAACTGTGACTGATGATATCTTTCTCACTATGAAAATAATGGAAGAAGGGGGTGTGGTCATATGAATACATATGTGAATGTGTGTGTATATGGTTACAGTTATATATGGATAGAGGCATAGGTTGAATTTGTTGGGAAGGGAGAATACTCAAGGGATGAAATTATGAGGTGAGAGAGGAAAGTGGAAAGAGGAGATGGGGAGAGACAGGGTAGGGTAAACTATCCCATGTAGAAGAAGCAAGGGGAAGTGGTTGCAAAGGAGGGGAGAATAAGGAAGGCTAAAAAGGCAAAACCACATTCACATTGAATTTGGTTCAGGGAAAAAATGACATACATACTAAATGGGATATCTCAACCTGCAGCAGGATAGGGAGAAGGGGGATGAGAGGAGGGATGATGGATGGGAGGGCATCCTTGGGGTGAGGGGAGGTTGGAAGTACCCACTATAGAAGAGGGACAGGATCATGTAGGGAATGGACCAGGTGGGGGGTGGGATGAGTGGGAGGGAATTATAAGCAGCCTTGTACAATATATCTACTATGACAATGTTTTGCATAGCTAGACATGTACAACATATACTGAATTACTTATATCCCAAGAAGGAATGGGTGACAAGGGAGGAAGGAAATGGATCTGAAATTCAAGGTCGTAACATTAAATGTTTCAAATATATATATAAATACTATTATTAATACTCTTTTGCCTATAATTGGGAGATAAGATGTGCAGGCATTGGGACACAAAGATTCATCTTCCTCTAATGGAAAAGTCGATGGGGGTATGGGAGAAGGTATGGGAGAGAGCAGATTGGAGGAAGCGATATCTTGTGGACTGCTATTCTGGGAGGTTGGGTAGGGGAATAATGGGGGGAAAATGATTGTAACTCAAAATCTGGCGGAAATGAATGATGTAAAACAGAAGTTAATAAAGTATTTGTTTAAAAAAAAAAACATACTTGTTCTTTATGTATAGCCTCTCACACATATTCCATGGTTAAATGAATTCTGTGCCTTCTCAAACTTGTCATGGCAATGCTACTCCTTTATGTACATGGGAGATCTTTTTTGATTATTTTGATTTATAATATTGTTTGAGGCAGTTTTGTGACCTAGTAGATAAAGTGACTTGGACTCAGGAAGACCTGAGTTCAAATCCTACCTTGGACACTAGCTGCATGATCTTGGGGAAGTGACAACTTCTTGATTTCAGTTTTTTCATTTATAAATTGAAGATAATAATAGCACCTTCCTTACTAGGTCATTGTGACAAAAAATCTGATCAGGTAATATAAGTAAATTGTTTTACAAATCCTCAAGTTATATGTAAATGTTAACTAATATTATTAAGTTCTATTAAGTTTTGTTTTGAGCTAATATGTTTTTTGGATAACTGGTAAACTTAAACAGTAGGAGGTTACAGTCCATGATTTTCTATGGGTGTGTTCCCATAGAGTTCCTCAAACCTAGAATAGATTTTAGGGGGGTCTAAGGAGGAGAAGAGTTGTTACAGATACTACTGAGAAAAAAATTCCAATTTTTTAAAGAGAAAAATACATTAGGTCAATTATGATATTATAAAAATACATGTGCATTGGAACAGGGCCTCTAAATCTGCTGTTCCTTAATAACTATTATTTGTTTTTTTTTCCACTTCTCAGTCTCTTCCCTCTCATCTCTAGCAGTGCTAGAATAAGCTGCCAAATTCTTAGAGATTTTTTCTAGTGATTTACTAGAGTGATTGAAATAGGATGTTATTTCCCAGGTGAAAACTGAAAGTGACCTGTTCAAGGTCTTCCACACATAATGGTATAGCATTA